>JAVJGJ010000030.1:14099629-14134914 GCA_035590215.1 Microhierax caerulescens | reverse complement strand
ACAAAGAAAAAAAAAAAAAAAAAAAAAAAAAAAAAGACTGGCACAACAAATGTTCCTTTGAGTAGAAATCTCCCTCGCAGCACAGTACGGTTATTGAATAAGGGCATATGGAAGAAGCAAACAACAATGAGGGAAGACTCAATCATTACCAAGACTTTTTGTTTATTTAATTTACCTACTTATTTAATTGCACAACTTCACCATAGATACAGTAAACTGAAAGACAGAAATGTTCAGCAGTGTATGCATATATATCTGCCTATGTATACAAAACCATACCTTGTATAATAAAATACTTCTGCTCATTGGTTTTACAAACACTATTTTACTTTTGCCTTTTGATTCGCACACTGACCACATCTTTTTTTTTTAAAAAAGCAACAAAACGACAAAACCAAACCTTGAAAACACCCTCCGAAACAAAACCACCACAGCAAACAAAGCAGAAGACTGAACTGTTCATGCCTCGTCCTCAAGTTTGATGATCAAATTCCAAGCAAGTGAAACGAAATGAGACCAACAGTACAATTAACATGCAAGAAATCTGAAAACAAAGGCTCAGGTCTGTGAATCCATGTCCATGCAAACAGACTTTCCTCTTGCAATTATTTGTCAAAATAGTTCACACACACGCAACAGTCTCTAAGAAGTAGTTACAACAAACAGAAGATGCAAGCAGTAATGTAAACTGTGGTGCTGTAGCTATGCAGGGAACATAACATCAGGATTCTGTCACTCATCTGTATGATCTTGAGCCAATCACCTTCCTGTTCTTGGCTGCTTCACTGACTGGTCAAAGAGAACAATACTACCAAAATACTGACAAAAGTCCTCAAGTGAAA
This sequence comes from Microhierax caerulescens, assembly GCA_035590215.1. Classification (NCBI taxonomy): domain Eukaryota; kingdom Metazoa; phylum Chordata; class Aves; order Falconiformes; family Falconidae; genus Microhierax; species Microhierax caerulescens. The sequence continues at coordinate 14,134,072 of JAVJGJ010000030.1, read as the reverse complement.
AACGCCCAAACCTAAATTCTAAGATAAACCACTAAGCTAAAAATATTCCTTCATTCTTTTTTGCTGTTTAGAAATGTTTCACAGACAAGATATAATTTCACTTACCTTTGAAAATCTTCCTCAGATATGACAAGGTTATAAAGGAAAAAAGGATCAGTATCATCAGTCAATCGAACAGCTAAATCCTGAAAAAAGACATTTAAATATGATTTAAAATACTATAAATCACCCTGTAGGATGGTTTAAATATTGCAAACCAACACTGCAAACAGTATTTAATGTTTTCGATGTTTAACCACAAGTAAAATAGAATTCAAGCAACTAATTCAGAAGGTGGAAAACATTAACATTTAACGCAATTTCAATTACAGTAGAAAAAACAGGAAAACTTTTTCACACCAAGTAAAACTCTTCAACTTTGATCAGCAAAGGTTTCATAATTCAATGTGTCTTCATCATTTTACAGAAAGAAAACTATCTGCTATTTTTCCCCAGTCATGAAATAAGAGTGTAGCACTAGCGGACCACTGTAATGGACCACAAACACATTACTGCTGTAACTGGAAGTTTTTCAGAGCTTACTACTCCTAAAAGTTTAAGAAACAACTTTCTGAAGAGTTTGTATATTTGAATACAGAGCTTCATAAAATGGATACAGATGATATCCAGTAAGCTTACAAGGGAAATTGTAACACTATGCTGCTTAGTTTTATAAAATAAAGGTTTTTGTTTGCTGGAGGTCTACATAGTGTTTTTGAAAAACTGCCTTCTCTGTAGATATTAGTCTTTCGTTACAAGGCTGGGGTTTATGCAAAACACCTGGCACAATAGGCCCAAGCACCTGTTCTCTATAACAAGGCTCAAACCTGTGAAGAATACAATATTCCCTAGCAGAGGAAAGAAAGGAAGTAGAAACCTGATCGCTCTTCCAACACAACTGAAGTGTGACCACAGCACGTATACACATACAGAACTGAAAGACGTTTCAGTAATTCAGGTACCAGTAAAACCAACAAAAGAACCCAACCACCATTCCAAACCAACTAAATTACTCAAGAAGTCATATCAAAAGTAAAATAAGGTAAAGTGACAAACACACTAAAATCCTATTTTACTTTTTCTTTGCTTATCTGTTCTCTTATACAATGAAATTCAGAACATGCCTAATAAATGACGCAAATATAACCAATGCACAAACCTTTTTATGAACAGGATTAGAAACGGACAGTAGCTCAATATTCACTCGAACATTTAATCTCCTGTGTACAAAAAGATGAAACTTAGTAACTAATCAAGAAATAATTCTCCAAAATTAATGTGCACTTACAGCCACGTTACAGGAATCAGATGACATTTTGAAAACAAAAATTTAGGCAGAAATACCAAAAAAGTTCCCAGTGACAACTACTACCTAAGATACCTGAAAGACCCCCAGCTGCAGCTACCATCACAGCTCTGCAGTCAGCACAGGTGGTTTTGTTGTTTGTTATCCACCAAACTTTAACTAGCAAGGCAGAAGCTTTAAGTTACTTGCATTACAAAATACACTCACAGGCATCAGCCTTTCTCTGCCTTCTCACACAGACAAGCCCGAGCAGCCCTGATGCCCGCACACAGAAACTAGTCCAGACAGGACCTGTATTTCTGAAATTTACTGGGTTTTGGAGAGACACCTCATGTACAATATTCCTGGGCTTTCCCAAACACCAGCGCTGAGGCAGGCACACACGCAGCCGGGTGCGCCCGAACAGCCTCACCCCTCGGCGGGCACCGCCGGGCCTGGCTGCGGGCTCCCGCCCAGGCTGTGCCGGAGGCCGCGGCAGGGCCGGCCCCCGGGTGCGGGGGGAGGCGGCGGGCCCGCCCGCGGAGCGACCCACCCGCCGCGGCCTGGGAGATGCGTAACTGCGGCCGGGCCGGCCGGACCCGCCGCGCCAGCAGGGCCCGTGCGGAGCGGGGGCGGGAATCCCGGCCCTCGGGTCGTCTGCAATAGAGGCGCATTCGTCCCCGTAGCCCTAAACGTCTCTGTAAAGCCACTGCCTGCCTTCTCCGCCACGAGTGCCCCCTCCGCCCCGGCAAGGCGCCGCTGCCACTCCAGGCCTCGCAGGCTACCTCTGGCCATGCTACAACCAACTCCGCTTCTCTCTAACGCAGCGGGTCCGCAGGCAGCCCCAAAGCAAGAAGAACGCAGACAGCTGCTCAGCCCGCCGCCCGCGCTACACGCAGGGCCCCGCCTCTTACCCAGCAGCAGCGAGGGCACAAGTCAGGAAGACAGAAAAGAGCCTGTCGCTTGGCAGCCTTTCACCTAAAGAATACAGTAAAGCTTCTGCGCAGCTTGTGAAGAAACCATGTCAGCACCCACCGCGCTGCTCCAGCCAGCCCCTCACCTCTCCTCGCAGCCCTGGCACCTCACTTGCACACACACGGACCGGTTGAACATACTCTCCGCCGCCATCTTGCGCTTCAAGTTTGGCGCTCGGCTCCCGCGGAGGAGGAGCCTCAAGATGGAGGCGAGGCGATGGCCGCAGGGGGTGCTGGGAGGGCAATGGCGGCGCAGGAGAGGGGCAGCGGCGCTCCGGTCCCGGGGCGCTGTGCCTACTTCGTGGAGAGGAAGAAGCGCTTCTGCAAGATGATCCCGGCTCCCGGGAGGCGCTTCTGCGGAGAGCATGGGCAGCAGGAGGTACCGGGCCTGGCCGGGCGGGACAGCGGGCACCTTCCTGTGGCGGGGGAGGGGACGTCCCGGCGGCACGGCCAGGCCTGGGGTGACACGGCCGCCCGAGCGGGCTGAGCGGCGCGGGCAGGAGCGGCAGCGCCGGTGCCGCCTTCGAGCAGCGGATGTGCTGAGGCCACTCGTTCAGCCCGGCAGGAACGCGGCCGTTACGTTATCGGTTTGTTCTCTTAGGAGCCACTCAGGTACTGAATTCTTGTCTCAATTTCTCCATTCCAGTTGACGTGCCTACCTCAGAGTAGATGCTTTATGAAAATCAGGTGTCCCTCAACAGCATTTCTAGAACAGGGATGCTGAACGCATGCTGAAGTGTTGTCTAAAACTTTTCTTTTGTGACTAGGAAGAAAACGACAGGAAAAGAATTCCGTGCCCTCTCGATCCCAAACAGTGAGTACCTGTAAATGCCTTTCCTAGTTTTTGCCAGAGTTCACATGAGAAATGCATCTACTTAACTTTTCTTTCCATTTGGATTTTAGCACTGTATACGAAGACCAACTACAAAAGCATTTAAAAAAATGTAATTCAAGAGCGAAGCCAAAGCCAGTAAGTGTTCAGCAGGCCCACGACCGGCCCGCGGGGCGCTGGTGGCCCCACACAGGGCGCCGGTGGCCCGGCCCGCGGGGTGTCAGTCTTGCACACAGGCCGACGCGTCACTTACTCCAGGCTTGCACAAGACCGGGTGCTGGGTGGTTAAACCGCCAAGGCAGCACACCAGTTAACACGTAGTAAAGCATTTTATGCACTTTGAGCAATTGCTGATGCTCAGGTTTAGTCACAGTTTTTATAGTCCTTACAAGTCTCCATTTAAAGGTATAGCATCCTTTCTTTTCACTAGTCTGTGGGGAGGGGGCTTTCCTTGTTTGAGGGTGGGTCTTTTAGTCTGCTAATTAGGATAGTTCATACATAGTTCCAAGTAATTTTATGTTTGGTCTCTAATTACCCATTTGGTTCTCCCTGATCTTATCTTGCTACTTTCTTAGCTTGACTGACTTAAAGTGTCTATTTATTCTCCCGAAGCCACGCCTTTGGTAACTACTTGTAAGGATTGGTTAACATCCTCTGTTTTCAAATTCTTTTGGCTGTTTTGTTGTAGATATTTACATATTTTGCCTAAATTTCCAGTTAAAGAAACAGACTGACCCGTTAATCACATACATGACCACGTACATGCATATGTTTGATCTAATAATGAACTGGTCGACTACATGCAGAGTTCATTGTGCTGACAGCAGCTGTGAACTGGAGGACAGCAGTCTTAGCAAGCACTACAGTAAGGACAGTATGGAAGCTGAATAAGTACTTGCTGAAATGGAATTCACATTCCAGTCTCCTCATACTCTGTGTCCACTTTCAGTGTAGTTCAGTACAACTTTTCAGTTGTCTCAGTTGCAAATGAAAATGCTGAATTCATTTTTCTCAAAAACATTCTCTGAGAATAGTCCCTCACAATACCATTCATTTTAGAAACTTGGTGAGAGATTATCCTTGGAAAGCAAAACTAGCAGGTGTTTTCTAGGTGTTTTCCTACCCCTAGCAGTCTGCTGCCCTAACCAGCTGGCTGCTTCATTCAAGTTAGCAGTGAATTGTGGAAAGCTAGGCCAAGTTGCAGACAGTGCCGAGGGAAGGAATAAGATGTATGCTTCAACAGCTGTTTCAAGAAAACCGAAGACGGCTTCTTTATTATCTGCCCTTCTGCTTTATCAGTATTGTACCTTTAGTATTTCCTGGGAAACCTTAAAATCACCTCCGGCATCAGTTTAGTAAGTGTTGACAGCTTAACTCTTACAAACATGTTCAGTCTTGTCAAAATGCGTCAGAACAGTCATTTCTGGTAGGGACTTGGGATCAAACTATAGGGAAAAAAAATACTTGAAATATCTTCTTTTGCAGTGGATTCCTATTGCTATGTACTTTATCATAAAAACAGTAAAGAATTTAGCATTTTGCTTCCTGATGATTAATAAAATTGTATTTCTTTTGAATTTTAAAGGTCTACTTTGTTCAAGATATTAATGCAGGTTTAAAAGATGTAGCAGAAATACCAGAAAAAGAAGTGAGTACTTTTATTTATTCTAAAGCTTAGTCCCTACATAACATGTTGCAATTTATCATACGACTAAAGAACTATCAAAGATAAAAAGCTCTTGAATTTATGGATGCTGCTTTTTTTTCCCCTTTAAAAAGGTACCTATCTGTTCTCTATCCAAAGAAAAGCTGGATAACTTAATCATCAGATTGAAAAAAGCAAGTAGTGGTGAGTGTACTTAACACTGAAAATAAGATGTTTTAAATTGAATTGATTGAATATTTCATTGTCAGTTTTGCTGTTAGGTATCTGTGAAAATGTAAGACATTTGTTACTAAACACATCTGAAGTAATTATTAGCAAGATAATAGGCAATCCTCCAATAGCTAAGTTTTACTCAGAAGAATATAGTAGATTGAGAGAATGATAAAATACTGAACTTTTGTTCATATTGCTAATTTCCCTTCCGTGTTTTTTGTTTCCCACGCAAGATACCACTACAGATAATACAGCTCTGTTATAAACATATGATGATAGATTTATGCTCCCAACAGACTTTTGTTGGTGCTACATATTGAGCTCATGTCTGAATATTGTAACGTATGTGTTACAAAAACAAAAACTCTTGGAAACTGGAAACCTATACCTTAAAAGTTTTGTATTTGCATTTGCATGCAGGTCTGGAACTCCACCTTAAGGAACAAGTACTGTCCCACCAGGCTTTACAAGAAGCCTTAAATGACCCAAAGAATGGGGAATCCGCTTTTAAACACTTGAAACAACAGGTATGGTCACTGCTTTACTAATATGTATAGATGTTTTTAAACATGTGGAATTCTGCTGCTGTAAATTTGTGTGAATGTGCATGCATGATGCTGGTCACTTCACGCAGAGGAAATCGGAGATGCTCAATAACTATGGTCTTCAAATAATAGCATATAAATAACCTTTGAATGGCTGTTGTGTTAAGTGTTAGTAACAAAAGTTTATTAGGATACTGAAATAAATTACGTGGTGGTGTTCTGAATTTTTACTCATGTATTCTTATTTTATATTACCTCATAATAAATCTGAGCTACCAAAGGTAAAATGTTGTATTTACTAAGAATTTAAAAGGAATTTTTTACTTTTTCTATAAGAGCTGGTCCTAGACTTCCTGGTTATATAACAGATGCATAAAAAGAACTGGAGAGCCCAAGTTTGCCTTCTGCCTTTTTAAGTGCATTGAACAGCAAGAATTGTAAGGGTAATGAATTGCATACTGTAGCAAAATAGAAAGTTTTGGGAAGAAAATCTAAAAGTGAGAAATGCCTGTATCTTTTACTTTCTTCCCGTGTTCTACTTTCCTATGTATTGCAAAATGCTTAACTGCAGCAGAGATAGGGGGCTCTGCGGGCACTGATGCTTCACAGAAAGATCTATTACAGTACCCGTATTTTAGATGGCTACTTTGAGAATTGGCAGAGAATATTATAACATGTACCTGATCCCCCAAATCACATTCCAAAAAAATGTGGGTGGAGTTCTCTGAGCAGTGGAAGAAGGGTAGGGTTATGCTGACTAGCCAGAAGTTATAATCCCTTTCCTCTGTGTACACATAATCTTCTTCCTAATCCCTCATGGAAGGAAAGGCTTGAAAAAGTCTTTTGCAGTTTGGTGAAGTAAAGATTTTTCCACTGGGTGTTAGAATACACAATGTATGTATTTGCTTGGTTTGTATAATCTTTTGATGTTTGTAGGCTTCTATTTTAGGTAACATGGAAAAACTACATTTACTTGGTCCAGGAAGATGTTTTGTTGAGTTTGGAGCTGGGCGAGGAAAGCTGTCTCACTGGGTTGATGTTGCCTTAGAGAATGTTGAAAATGTTCAGTTTTTGCTCGTGGAAAGGGCAACTACAAGGTTCAAGGTAAGAGGTTATTGTCACATTGGCAGAGTATAATTTTTAAACTATTGTCATTGAAGCTGTTAGTATTTGCTATTTATCTTTAAAACCAACACAAAGCTTTTACATTTTAAAAGTTTTTGATTGCCTACATTCCATACTTCACCAATAGCAAATTTATTAGAAAAAAATTCCTGGTGTATAATGTTGGAAATGTGCAAATGTTGACTTGACAGAAAAAAAAGTCTAGCATTAATATCTGGAGCAAAAGTATAATTACTAGTGGGCAGCCCTGCTTAATGATCTTGTTACGTTTACACAGATGGATGGAAAACATAAAAGGAGAGATTCTGTGTTTGAGAGGCTTCAAGTTGATATTCAGCACTTATGTTTAAGTAAGTTCCTTCTTGGCTTGCGTAACTAGAGGCTTAATTATAGATTTTGAATGTTGGAGTTCAAGTCAATTTGTATGTAGCACTTACATGTACTTGTATTTGAACATTATTCTCAGTGGTTGCTTGGATATGTTAATACTCTGTGTATATACACACACATATATGTATTAAATGGAGATAAAATTTTCTGCTTTTTATATACTTAGAGGACATCATTATAGGTGAGAAATACCAAAATAAAAACATTTGAATGTTTTTTTTAGAACTTGCAGGATTAAAAACTTGCATTGTTTGTTGTAGGCTTGCAGAATGAAGCAAGTCATGCATATCATTGATTTGCTATTCATATCAGTACTAACTTGTGGGAACACCTGTCACCAGGAGATGCATTAACATCTATTTAAATTTCATAAGTAGTATAGAAAGGATGAAGTGGTTAAATATGCTTCTCGGCCACAACATTCAATCCTCTTAACTTTTCTTAAAAAAGAAACTTTCCCTTGAATTGCTTATAACTGTATATACAGACCACTGCATTTTTAGTAGTGGTAAACATTTATTTCTTTAAGTGTGCTGAAATTATATTATTCGAAAAAAATATCACCCGAGCTATAATAATAGAGGTTCTGGGGTTGTTGTGGACTGTATGTGGGCATTATCTTTTTTTTTTTTCTCTCTCCAGATAAAGTACCTGTTTTAGAGAAGAAAAAACTACCACTAGTAGGAATTGGGAAACATTTATGTGGTGCTGCAACAGGTATGAATTACATATGTGTGAACTGCAGAAAATTACGATACTAAATCTTATGATCTGGATGGACTGATCTTCCAAACTGTCCTTTTAAGCTTTTCTTGCCCTCTTAACCCTTTTTTAGTGAATGTAGCACTTATATGTCATCTAAATATCTATTGACTTCAGTGGAATAGTAAGTGGAAAATAGATGCAAGGCTACCCTAGACTGAAGTAAAACCTTTCTTTTTCTTATCTATAAATCTAGAAGAATAGTAGAATAAAGAACAGTGTGTGGTGGCATGGGTCATATATTTGTAAACTGTTGGAAGTATCTTTTTTTTTTTTTTAACACCATCACCTCTACTCTGAAATATTTTTCTTTCTCATTTTGTGTTCTGAGTATGTATCTCAAGCAAACAAATGAGAAGAATATGTTTCTGTCCTGATAATTTTAAACACTTTTTCTAATGTTATGTGTCTGCTAATAAAGGCATCTCAAATATGAGACCTATATAGGTACTGTTACAAAGACGACAGTTAAGCATTTAAGAAATACATGTATATATTACATAGATTGTGTCCTAGATATCGAACTTTTAGAGCAAATACTTGAATGTTTTACAGGGAGGAGATAATACGCCAGTTTGTTAACCAAAGTGTTTCAAATTGACTTGTGTAGAACAAATAGAGGATAAGCCCTTAGTAGCTCCAGAGGTCTCATAATATTAATTTAGCATTCATGTTTTCAAAGCACGCTTGTAATTTTTAGTTATGCTTAAAATTGCTTTTTGACCTAGTTTGTGATGTATACTTTTATTCTTCGTGGCATATAGCCTTATGCAAATAATGGCATGGTGTTCATCGCTATTTTGGGGTGGGTGTATCTGTTTTTTTCCTAGATCTTGCTTTGAGATGCTTGGTTGAAAGTTATACAACTTGCTGTGATGGAGAAACTCAAGAGCCTGCACCAAAACGCTCTAGGACTGATAAGACAGAGGTGGCTTCTAACAACTCTGCTGATAATGAAAGCAACAAAGATGACTGTAAGCCTGTAGCTGGAATTGTTATTGCACTGTGCTGCCATCACAAGTGTGACTGGACACATTATGTAGGCAGGGAGTTCTTTAAATCAGTAGGACTTGGACCAGTAGAATTTAATTATTTTCAGAGAATGAGTAGCTGGGCCACTTGCGGCATGCGAGAAACCGCAACCGAAGCCTCTACAAGTGGCAAAAGTGAAGATCAGTCAAACAACATGGAAGAACACGAGCAAACATGCAGCAAGACAGAGAGCGGTTCTGATACTTTACAAGGGTATGTAATTTTTTTCCTAACAAATGGACTTACGCAGAAAAGCAAAATTACTTATAGTTGGTACATGAAACTTTTTTTGCTCCTTCAGAATGGCTTACTTTACAGAAACATTTTAATTATGAAATTTATAGAAATATTCTACTTTAAAAATACAGGTTTTCATGGACGTAAGTTTCAAAATATTTCAACAGTCATGCTTGCCTGAGTTGAAATGAACTTAAGAGTGATTTCACTCGTTTCTCTAAGCTTAACTACTGATGTTAATTAACAAAACTATTCTTCTGACACATGTTGTTAATTCTTTTCCTCCTTTCTATGAAACCAGGCTACTTACTGTTGAAGAACGAAAGGAGATAGGTCACCTCTGTAAACTGCTGATTGATCATGGACGGATTGAATATTTACAACAACACGGATATAAGGCTGCACTACAGTATTATACAGAGCCTGCTGTGTCCTTGGAGAATGTCCTGTTGACAGCTGTCCCAAGTCTGTCTTTGATACCAGAGCCAACTACATGACAGGAGATAGATTTGGAATTGATAGGAAAAAAAAAAACCCTACCAAACTTAACCTGGATTTTTTAAAAAGCTAATTCACTGCTTACAAAAGAGCTCTTTTAGTCTTTCCTGTGCCCAGGAAAGGTCATATATTTCCCAGTTTCACTAGGAATTACAAATATGCAAACAAATTCTCATCAGTGGAAAAATAAAATGCCCAAGAATGTTTAAAACCTGTTGTGTGCTGCTTTTCCAGGAAGAAGTATACTTGATATGTTCTTCCATTCACAGTTACGTTCTTTATTCATTATCATTTATGATAGAAGTACCAGAAGTACAGCTTTCCAGATTTCCTGAAAGACAGTGGGTTAAAATAAGATAAATTAACATAATTTATTTTCACTTTGAAGTTCAGGATAGCTTTGTATTTCCTCCTACATTAATTAAGAAGGCCCAGGGTACTTTGCTCAGCCCTTGCCACTAGGGGAATGTTAAGGAAGAAAGCTTACTTGGAAACTCATCTTGATATATTTTTACTAATTTGATTATTTATTCATGAAATATTGTTAAGAAAAAAAGATCCCTTAGCATTCTAAATCAAGAGCATTTCAGTCATCAATTTTTTAGGCCTTCATGATAAATAGAATGAAGATCAGAGAACATTTTGTATCTGCAATGAAGTGCTCTCTGCAGTTAAACAGCTGCCACCTGCACATCTGTTCAGAAGTGCTTCTCCTGGTCTCTTACTGCAACCTACCCTCAGTAAAAATCTCTTTACAGATTTTTTTTAAAATGTTAACTCATTTATTAAGATTATTCATATTTTATTTGTCTTATGTATCCCAGCTTTTGTTTATCCTTCCCTTGAGCACTGCATTCCTGAGAGATTTGAAATAATAAAAAAGCCATACCTCTTTTCTTGAGTGACTCCTGGATATACGTGTGCATGAATTCAATGCCAAACATTTCCTGTTGCTCCTCCTCTTCTGTATTCTCACATGGAGGGAGTGTTACCTCTAACTCCAGTGGGTTGTCTCTGAAGTTGACAAATCTGACAGTTCACCAGAAAAGGTTACTCTTGCAATAGGTTTTTCCCAGAGAGAACAACTCTTTTGAAACAATTAAGATTCTTCAAACAGTTTTTTGAGCAAAATAAAATGTCTTTTCTTATACTAAGCTCACCACTGTATTAGTAGTATTAAGTAAACTAAGCTAAGACAACACCTTTTAATAACAGTAGCTGATTGCTACTCAGGTCAGGTTTGCCTGACTCCATTGTCAACCCTACTGAACTTAACAGATGAGTGGATGAGAACAAGAGTGCAAATGGCTGCATCCTCCCACCTTTGCAAGGCAATAGCCAGCCCTGTCTCCCTCTGATTTTGGTCCATCCCTGAGCCTATGCTTGTATATATCCATTTAAAGGGGTACTGCTTCTTCCAAAACATCTGAAAACAGAATTGTCTTACTGGGTTAGATGTGATTTATTTAGACTAACATTCTTTCTTGAAAATGACCAGCATCCAGTAATTCAAATGAAAATGCAAAAAAAAGGAAAGTTTCCGTCACAGTATACAAAATAATATTTAAAGTTCTACCAATTAAAAATGTACATTTAATTATTTTTTTATTTTTCAAATCAAATACCAGAGAGTTTCATCCATATCCTTATACCTAATCCTTTTTATTTAATCCTGAATTCTTGACTTGTCAGTGCTAAAGTTCTACTTTTTGTTGTTTTTATGTTTGTCACATATTTTTCCTCCTAGCTCTTGGCTTTAGAGAGTGATATAAAAGGCCAATTAGAAGTGGGCATTTGGCACTTTCAGAAATGAGAACATATATATCACAGTCTCCTTTTTCATTTGGGACTGTAACTATCATAGCTTACTTATTCAGATGAGTTGTGCTACACAACCTTTCTTGACCAGATGCTCAACTGTTGTGAATTTGTGTAATTATGCTGACTTACAGGGTATTGTGTCCATCTGTACAACTGTGGACATGCCTTTTCCACTTCTTAGTATCACTCTATGATTACAGCTCAAGGCAGACTTTAAAACTTTTCTAACATTTTTATTTGTATTTCTGTTGCTTTTTCTTACCTCAGATTTGTCATGTCCTTCATACAGGCTGGAATATCCTTAAGTTTGTTGTTGCTAAGAACAAGAGTACTGAGATTTTTCATATTACTAATGGTTTCTGGCAAAGAGTTTATCTCATTCCTTTGGAGCCATAAAGTGTGGAGATTTCCCATTCTGTAAAATAGGTATTTGTGCAAGCAATCAAGATTCAGAAAATTAATCTTGCCAATCATTAATAAAAAGTAAATGGTTCATTTTTATAGCCGCATAAAGGACTCTCATAAAGATAGACCAATTCTCAAAGGAAACCCCACATCCAAGATAATCACCTAACCTCTGGTCCAAAATGTCATTGGCAAGAAATATTTAACTTGATACTGAATTTATTGTTTGTTATATGGATTATTCCTTCTCATCAAAAATATCATATTAGGGCTGATAAATCTTAAGTTTGCAGTGATATTAACATTAAAATAATCCTTTGAGGTCAGATTTAATAATTAGAATTTCAATCCAGTTGAATTGAGACCAAGATGTGAACTTGGAGCTTTATTTACCTGTCAATTGCCTCGGGAAGCTCCTGGAGTTTATTTCCCCCCATATCTAACCACTCTAGACTTGGCATGTTGAGAAGAGCTGAAGGGATGGTAGTAAACTGATTCATGCATAAATCTATATGTGAAAGCTTCTTTAAATCACTGAGCTGAAAAGAAAGGGAGATTTAATGTAAATTTGTATTACAGCAGTGCTGTAATAATGTGGACTGAAAAAAAAGAACGATTTAAAAACATTACAACACATTCTGGAGTTGGTAAACACACATTAGCTGATATTAGCTAACAACTACAGTTCTCGCCTGGAAGGTAGGTAGGTTTGAAACTGATCAGGCAGAAGAATTTTATCTCCCACCTGGCAGCGAGTGCCCTAAACGCTGAGAAGCCGAATGCCATGACTACAACACAGGTATACCCTAAGCCCTGAGAAGAAAAGAAATTTTAGAAACACCACTGTCCTTAGTATTTCATACTCCGTGCAATACACCATTTTTCATTAGTCAAGTATTTAAATTTTTATGGATGAAATTGCATGGACTGTAGTTTAGAGTGAACCTAGACACCTGCAATGTTTTGAAGTCTACTGCTATGGCAAGACATTCTAAAAATTAAACATAGCATCATTCAGTATGCAACACCCAAGTCCTTTGGTGAATCCTGCCTTCAGGCGCTTTTACAATGTTCCAGTGATGTAAAGATGTTTATTGCAAATCTGGGCCAACTGCCTAAACACTGAACACCACTCAATTTCACGTAACCAAAGTTTCATGGTGTTCATATCACTGTAGTCTCAATAGGACAGAACCATGTATTTTCTATGAGCTGTTAATTTAAAAGCTATCACTCTACATTATACCGTATAACCTGTATCCACGTAGATTTTGTAAATCCTGGATTCTGATTAATAGCGTACATTTTCATTTGAAGTTGTGTTGTTGGGTATTACTGGTTGGATTCACTCAATTTTGCAAGGTACTGATTGCTGTCAACTATTGCAACTACTGGGTTTTTAAATAAATTGAAGCAAGTAAATATGGTTACATAATTGTCATCTCTATCTAAGAGACTTAAGAGAGATGCAGGTGTCTCTCACATTTAGGTCTGTCCAAATTAAAGTTCAGTAGTAGGTGAGCAATTGTTTTTATTCTCTCTTAATTGCTTTCAGTGTCTCAGAACAACATTCATTCAACTCCTTGTGCAGGCAGTTGTATAAATCACACAAACCTTTTTGACAGCTAGCAGCTCTGGTAGAGACACTTAACAGTTGTGTCCTGGCATATGCTATGGATTTGTGTTCTCAACCATAAAGGGGAAAATCTCAGTGCTAAGGCATCACATCCTCAGCGGGGTAAATCAGTGAAGACCTTCAGCCTAAACAAATTAACGTCAAATGTTATCACTGTCCTATGCGCTCAGTCATTTCTCTGGACAAAATAAAGATTGGCTCCTTCAACTACTCAGGTATATGTACGTCCTCATATGGCTTCAGTTTGACTAGTCAAATACTGCTCACATACATGTTGCTGTGCAGTAGATGTTTTCAGATTTGCTTTGATACTCTGATTTCACATGGGAGCACAACACTTAATGATAATTATTTTTATAAATTCAAAATATACATTAAATAAAACTAAGCAAACCAGTCTGTCAAAACCTGAGGAGGAAGATCAGAGATACTCCTGTTGACAGCCAATTCCAATCTTTCCAGACTGACACAGTTACTTATTTCCTTAGGAACAGACTTTATTCTATTGTAACTGAGAAGCAGCTCTTGGAGGCTAGTCAGCTGGCCTGCAGAGAACACAAATGAGAAATCACAAATGTTCATGTTCATTCTATTTGAAATACAGTATTACTTGTTTTGTGTTATCCTTATACTGGTATACAAGTGCTCAGTGTTCTCACTAAAAAAAAAATAAATTAAAAAATGAACTGAAATTCAAATAGTAGGATTTCAGGACTCTTTAGTACAGAACTGCTAAGAAAAAAAAACCAAAAAACTTAAAAAAGCCCTTGGGAACATAGGCTACTCGTGTTGTGGACTCAGAACATGAAGCCTGGTTTTTCAGTACCACATTTCTAGCTGCATTCTGATGTCTAGTACCTGCTGTGCCTATAAACTTTTTTCTCATGGGGAGCTTTCAGAAAGATATGTCTTCTCCATCTGCCCTTTTTTTTTTTTTTAATTTATACAGAATGCATGATTTTAAGATCTCTATCACACTGTCACATTTAAATTGCCTATTTTCTAACTACTCAATAGGATTCTTAGACAGAAATGGCATGTTTGTGTAAGATTAATTTTCTTAGGAAAGCAGCTTAAAATAAAAGAAAGCACAGCTCACCAATTTCTTTAGGTATACTTTCAATTGAGTTCCGAGATAGATCTAGAACAAGAAGACTCTGAAATCTTCCAATGAACTGAGGAATTTTCTGCAAACTAGTCCTATGAAGCTGCCATTCCTGGAGATGGACTAGTTTCAATAAGCACGAAGGTAGCGTCTAAGACAAGAAATAGGAACCAGAAGAAATTCCACTTAGTATACAAGGATACAGACTTAGGTAGAAGTTCTATTAGAAACAGTAACAGTTTTTCCTTCTCAAGCTACACGATTACATCCTGAAATGAACACCATCAACATGGGTCATTCTGACCACAGATTTAACCTGCCCAGTTTTTGCTCCCAGGATTTAGATATCTGCACTACCATCATTGCTTGAAAAGCCTCAGACTTGCTTATTTCTTTTCTTCTAAACAAAGCAAATATAACTGAAGAGGAAACTGCTCTAAATACCTTTTTTCATTTAAATGGTGATCTAAATTCTATTATTCTGTTAAGAAAAACAGTGACCAACTGAGAGTACAAGAGCTGAGGAATAGAAAAGCTACAATGTCTGTATGCTCTGAGTTCTGAACAAGGAACACTGCCCTGTGGACACCAGAGTATTGCTGAGTGTGGCTGTCACTCTCACTGCCCTCAACATGGTCCAATTCTCATCACCTCACACTAACTGCCATCTGCATTTCCGTGTGGCTCAGAACAGACGTTGGCTTCCACTCTGTTGTTGATTCTACAGTTAGCTGCTTCCCTCCATACATTAGAAATAAGAATAATAGTATTCTGGGAATCTACTGATTCAGTTTTACTCTAAGAAAGGAAACAACTGTAAGAAATACTTTCCTGCACCTAAACATAGAGGGTTTTCACCTTGACACATTTCAGTAGTTCAGGTGTGTTAATGTTAAATGATGATTTATTTAATTAAACTCATAATTTGTACTGTAATAATTTCTAACGCAAAAAAGCTTTTGGTGCTTTTTTTGCAGAGTAATGCTTAATACTGAGGACTAAAAAAGTCAGCTTGCTTTTACACTTTCACAACAGTGTGTATTAATTGTTAGCAAAGCACACAGCAAGCACTTCATGGATTAAAAATAGTGCAGCTGTGAGTATAAAGTTGTAAATAGTAGTTTTCTAATGCATCAGTCATTCAATCCAAGCAGCATTCACTCCTATCAACACTACCTTCCATTCTTCTTCCTCTATCCTTAAAACTGCTCTTCCATCTTCATTAATAACTTTCTCTTTGAGCTTTGCTAAAGCAGCTCTCTCCTCCCAGACAAGTAGTAGCCTGCAAGGGAAAGAAGATCTGTCAGTGGTGCAACAATGAATACAGGCACTAATTACTATCTGTTCTGTTTTCTGGAACAAAGAGACAGTAGTAGCCTTTTTGGATTTCAAACAACATTTATGATATCTAGATGCTAAATACGCTATCAGTTTCAGGGAAGACAAGTAGTAATGTTTGGGTTAGGTAATTTATAGGAATTTTATTTTACAGTTCTTCAAATTTACAGTCAGAAGGAAGACATAACTTCACTCACTTTCATTGTGCTGCAGCAGGGCAACAGAATATAAAGTCACATGGAACTAAGTTCCAAAGCCATTAATTTTTAAGCAGTCTCCTAAAAGGAAAGCCTTCAGTTCCACCAAATGGAAGTGCAATCAAACAGGGTAAATCAGCTAGAGATTCTTTTCACTTGCTTTCCAAAGGGGACTTAAGAATTACCAAAATTAGGCTAATTCTCTTTTTCTCCTTGTATTTTCCATTAGTAACTTTTGAATTTGTTACTCCATTTCAAACACATCTGACAAATTAGGAAGAGTTCCAAAAACAGAATGCTAAATTTCTTCACATTTCATGAAACTGAGTCTGATAAGAATGATTATTGTCTTCTGAAATGTAACATATGGTCTAGCTTTTCACATACTTAAAAAGATTTACCATTTACCTACCTTCCTGCAGACCTCTGCCTGAATTCCTTTTCTTTCTGTAATTCTTCATTTATCTTGTGTATTCTCACTTCCCAAAGTGCCTTCACAGCAGTGAATGTTCCAATGCAAACTGCAGTTTCAGTCATGATCCTTACATGTTCAGATTCAGTCACAGGAATCCGACTGTGAATTTCAGGCTCAATGTATCAGCACATATATCAGCTACCAGATGGGGACAGTGACATGAAAACTAAAATATGGCAATAGCCACTTGATAATATAATTAAATTTAGTTAATGTATAAAACTGAATTTTACCAACTGCTCTCTCTTTATAGAAATAAGTAATTGCACCTAGTTAATTTTTTTTTACAATAAGAAATGGTATTCTTGCAGTCTCTCTGCATTCTTAGTCAGTGAACAACTGCTTCCCTCAGTTCCTTCCAATGGTAGGCTGAGTACTGACCATGACTACTAAATGCAGATACAAGTGTTCATTCCCTTCCCAGGAAGAAATGAAGCTGTTACGTGCAATTTTAGTTAAATCCTGGTTACTGCATCCTGGCAGCTAGCTGGTATAAATACATGTAAGTAAAGGAGTTTTGCACTTTAGAGAAACTGAACTGTTCCTAGAAATAAATTTGTATACTTTATTTGCATTCATTTTCTCCATAGTTTAACTCGTTATAATATATTTTATAGTTAGTAATGCACTACCTTTAAGAAAAGGCTTTTAAAATTCTTCAGATCTCTCCAAATCTTCTTGTAGCCCTGCTGAGTGTCAGGATCCACATATTAAAAAAAAAAAAAAAATCAGCCTAAACTTTTGAAGTCATCCATTCCTTAGTGAGAAAATTAATACATATTTTCCTGAAGAGCAGCAAACTAGGATATTCAGCTATGCCAATCAGAGCATCCCTCTAAAAAGCATTCTTATTGCTGTTACTGTAGGCATTTGGGGAAGGGTACTTTTGGAAATAAACTGGAGCCAAGATACTGATATTCAGATAAGCTTGGAGGGCTAAACTGCATGCCAGCAGCAGCGTAGCCACTACACTGATAACCAGAATGCTCCCTTTAAACTTTTTACTAATACTTGCAGGGAAAGGTAAGAAAAACCTCTTACACGTCCATTCAAATTAAATAAGTGTGGATAACTTTCTTCCAAACAAGAAGGTAGATAACAACAAAAGTTGTTCTATAAAAAGAACTTCAGGTCTTTTTATACATATATTTCCCTGCAATAACTGCTGCAGGCCTGTCTTTTAGAGCAATCTTTTCAACCACATTTATTCCATTATAACTTTGTATGGCATGGATAAGCCAGAATTTCTTAGTGAACGTTTTTGTTCAAACTGTCAATCAATCTGGTTTGTTTACCATGGTTTTTGCTAAGACAGTTATTTGTAAAGCCTGACTATACTGAAATCACTTAATTGAAAATGTATAGCCAAATAATAACAGATGTAAGTTGTCAGGATCATTTCCTATTCTAAAGACAGCATAAAAATCAAAATATAATGCTTGAATAAAGAAGAATCTTGTCCAATACATTAATATTAAAGATTCTTAACTGTTGTTTGTTAAGAAAAAATGGCAGGATTTGACAGGTGACACAAATGGCAGCAACAGTGTGGCACAATGCAGTCTGGCATTTAGGTTCATAAAGAACTATTGATTTTTTTCTTGTAAACACGAGGATTATATGCTCTTTCCCTCCCCCACATAAATGATTGCATTTACTAGTTTGAAGGATTAACTTCTCTTTCCTCATACTAGCTACCTTTCCCATTCCTCATCCCAATATGCAACAGTAACAACTAAGACACTGTATGAGGGTTTTTTTGCTCTGATTAGTAGTTACGATTTAAATTGCCTTAGTTTTCAGGATTAAGTTTCTATTGAGATTAAGTGATTCACCTGATCTATTGTTTCTTGTTGTATAGAGACATTTTTGAACTATAAACTTTTTAGGATTATAGCTCTTCTTATATAAATATTGCTGAAGAGATATTTGTTAATACTTGCATTCCTAAAACCAGTACTGGACTATACAGTTGAAACAATAGTACTCAAAACAAAACATAGTAAAACTTACACCGGGTAACTCTTGCCGTGGAAAGAATATTATTCAATAAATATTGCTTTAGAACCATGAAATATGAAAGAGGGCCTAAGTGTATGACTTGGTTTTCAGAGATTTAATGCTATAATAACAGGACTACCACCAAATTCTTATTATTTGTCAGGAAAATACAAACTGTAATAGTCATGCCATTGTGGCCAACAATTCAGAATTTCCAAGCGTGGCTGTAAAACAACTGCAAATTTACTTCCAAGTAATCAGATCTCCCAACAACCTCATCTCCAAGCATCTGAAAGAGTTTAACAGCTTACCTCAATTACTTGGTGTTTTCAAGGATTTCCTGCTACTCACTGCTTTCTGGGCAAGAGCAGAGATAAATTATGAATCTTGTCTGTACTACCAAAACCATTTAGAACTCTCACTCAGACTCTAATGCAATGTCAGTCTAGTTCTAATTTTAACCTATAGCTGAGAATAGAAGGTATCACATGAGGCACTCCAGCAAAAACCCCAAGCATTTACCACTCTCGGTGTCTTCCCCGTTTGCTGAACATAACAACGCCCATTAACAAAAGTTATAAATTGTGAACAAAAAGAACAAAGGAGTACCTGTGCTCCACAATGAAAAATAATCTAGTTTTGAATTCAAAATGAAAATTACTTGCTTTATTCTAGTAACGTTTCTCTGCAGGATAATTAAGATTCAAAGTGCTATTAAACAGCAACATTGACTAATTAGATTAGAAAAAATATTACATCACTACGTATTTTACTCATTACTTTTGCCCATGCTGAAGAATTCTCTTGTTGAAGGATTTTAGTACAAATTACCAAAGTCCAGACAGAAAAGTAATTTTTATTAGGATGTGCAAAGGGGTAATTACTCACCCCTTTTCATGTTTCCAATCATGAAACATTTTTTACATTGTATTTCTTCAAAGAGCCCTTGGGGAAGATAAAAGGTGAACAACTCTGTCAGAATCTTTTTCTTCAACCAAATGGAAAGAGAGAGCAATAATCACAGGTCACTATTTGAAGCAGGAGCCATAAAACCGGGTAATTCTGACCAATTCTTACACTGGAGTATAAATTGTGAAGATGGAATTTTAAAAATGTCATTCATTTGGTTATAACCCTCTTTCAGTACAAGTAATTTTTCCATATTATTAGCGTTAGATTCTAGCATTACCACATAAAACTTTACACCCAAAAAGCCTCCTCCCCAGTCCATCACCAACTAAATACCTGAACACCAATACCTATTTAAAAAGACACTAACTGCTTTAGCTTTCAATTGTCTAAGTTGGGTTTTTTTAGAAGTTACGCAAAAGCAAAACCGATCCAACAGGATCTTTGCTATAGCTATTTCTTCTTTCAGTTTTGGTATAGATTCAATCCCCACAATGCTTTTTAATCAATGCTTTTTCTTGATCTAAAAACATAATAACTAAAAACCTAACTACTTAATTTTGTCCTCTTTAAATAGGACAGATAAGTAGAGCTTGGAAAAAACCCACAACCACCTTCCCTTTTATTGGGAGTTTTGAAAGAAAAATTTCAGGCTCCTTGTGTGAGCAAAATTATTCCTTCTCAAATATTTCAGAATCACTTTATTGTTTTCCATCATACACTTATACTTCCTCAATTTATTTTCTCCGTTGTCATCACATTAAAAAATACACTGTTCAGACTAAGCCCTTACCATGACAATATGCATGTAGGAAAGTAGCCATTAGGCTGTGTTCTTTTGGTAGTCTTGGGTGCAGCATGTTCTTTAAGATAAAAAAGAGAAGTCTGAGTCACCTGCACAGGATAATAGTCACTGCATGAATCACAAATAAAAACAATATTACTACAGTGCTTTGGGGCTTTAAATTTTTTTATTAGGAATATATAAATCTGATTAAAATGAAATGTGATAAGCATGATATATTAGTCAAACACTGCAAGAAATTACCTATATATAAAAGACCGTTATACCACAATAGAAATATAAATAGCACCTTACACATATGCTCCCATGCTCCCTTCCCTACATTACCAGCCTTCCTTTTGCTCAGTCTCAGCATCAACGATAGCAGAGATTCTGGTAGCTTGTGTCTTGCATCTTCACAGCTAAATGCAATAGACAACTTTGGTCTACAATTCTGGGGAATGCTCCTGTAGAGGCAGTTTTTGATCTATCTAAAGAGAGGAGAAAATGTCCATTTTGTGCCTTACATTAATTTTTAAGGCCACGTAACTGTCTTTTCTTGTATCTGTTTGCAGCTTATGTTTCTAGGAGGTATTTTTAATCCAATGATTTTCTCCATGTCTCCTGCTAAATAACCAGTGTAATCCTCATCCACTATTTCCTTTATCTTAAGGCCACATAACTGCTGTCTGTTCTGAAGGCATTAACTTGAACCTATTCATTAGGTACCTTGTATCTGACTTTAAAAGTCCTTATCTCACATAGTATTTTTTTCATGTTAATTCTTTGTTGTATCTGGTAAGTCTGTCCAATTCTAGTATCTGAACATCAATAATACGATGCAAACTTTTAGAACATGTTCTGCTTACTGTCAGGCTTACCTAATGACAGAATAACAAATTAGATCCTCCTTTTTTTTTTTTCTCCTTTTTTTTTTTGACAGATGCTTTCTATAAAAAACAAAAATAACTGGAAAGTATGTAAGAACTGCAACTACTTCCAGCCTATAAAAATACAGTATATTCTAGAGAGTATTAAGGCCCTGATTGTTATCAATAAATGTTATCAGTAAGCATTTGAATAAATACAGCCTCTTAATTTATAATTTGATAAAGAATACCTGTGCAAGTAATTGCCAGTAAAAAGTGGACTAGCAAAAGACTTGAGAAGTTTACTCAGTTAAACAACAAAAAGCTCTCTGGACATCTTACAGCAGAAGCATAAAAGTAGTTTTATTTGTATATGATTTTTGCATAACTTCTTTCGGGAATTTGGATATTATTTGTTAAAATAAATTTACGTGTCCAACAAGGAAGAACCACGAGTATTTCCCTTCAAAACAGGTTAATCAGATTATAAATACCACAGATGTATGTAGATCAGTGTCATTCAGTCACACTAGCCTCACAACCGTTAAGTATTTTAAAGCGCAAAATAAAGACATTCCATCACCAATATTCAGAAGTTGTGCCATGACTTATTAGGTTTGACAGTCTGCTGTAGAAGAAATTACAGCACCAGTAATTAAAAGAAGTAACAACTAATTGATAGACTGATATCAGCTGTTGAGAACTTTTAACCACATAAGAGTATATAATGTGAGTCGCAAAGGGCACATGCTAGCAGAGCCAGCTGTTATAATTACTCAGTACAATCCACAAAGTTTAAAGGCATATTCTAGCCATGGTTTCCTTTATTTAAGGTCTAGCAGCATCGAAGCAGGGTTCTCCACGTAAGATTTCCACAAGTTAGAAAACTGGGCCATTGTAGCTCCATCAATGATGCGGTGATCAGCTGACCAACTCACATTCATTATATGTGCCTTAAATACTTCACCTTTTCCATTAAACCGAGGAAGAATCTAAAAATCAGAGGAAGGAAAAATACAGAAATATTAAATACTTTCATTAAAGCTGCATTTTTAATTGTTAATTTTTTAATCTAAATTTAAATATTTTGCTAAATTAGATGGACAGCATTAGTGCCATTCAAAAAACTAAGACCTTCGCATTATTGTTAGGTAAGAATATATTGCAAACTTAGATAATAAACAGTCATATCCTGTTTCCACCATCATGGAAATACTGAAGTAGTGAAAAACCTTTCCTGACTCAAAGGTTTCTTCCCAAAACAGTTTATTGCACTGTTAGTGATGGTTTCCTTAAAGCATCCCCTAAACAAAAGGCTCATGGAAAGAACATACAGGAAGTATTTTAAATGAATAATAATTTCATTTTCAGCATTGATCTCAAATGTCTGTATCGAAGAATTAAAGCCTGAAATTCAGAAAACACAAAACTGCTTTCACCATAGAGTTCTATGTAGATTCAGCTATCTGGTCATGAAATCAAATGTCATTATCAGAGTATGTTTTTAGTCTCAAGTTGTCCCCGTAACGATAGCAAAAAGGCTACTGCTGTGTTGCAAAACTTGTAAAAATATATTTACATTGTTTCTTAATAACTAGAAGGCTAAACATAGATGTGAGTGAAATATAACAGGATTCTAGAAAACAAATCTGAACCCCTGGCATAAAAGACTTCTATTTAAACATTTGGTGTCTCTGCACAGCCATCTAAAAACATTACAATATTTTTCAATCACAAGCTATGCAGTTTCTTTAATACAGAGAAAATGCATATGTATGAAAAAAAACCAATGGGACACTCAGTGTTACATTTTCATTACAGATTACCTTGGTTAGCTGAAGTTAAACACTCACATCACTGAAATAAAGTTAATACCTGTATCTTTCCAAATGCTCCAATAGCTACTTCAGGAAGTAGTATCACTGGTTTGGCATAAGTGCCACCAATCTATAAAAGAAAAAGCTGCGGATATTAGTTAACAATTATATTTTTTTAAAAGCAGATTGCCTCTTGCATTAATTGTTACAGGTTTTGTTCATTCCATATTAAACTTTATTAAGGTATTCAATTTCAAAAGCAGTTTTCAGATGCAAGTTCTCATTTCTCCTGTACTTACTGTGCCAATATTTGAAAGGGTGAATGTTCCCCCAGTGAGGTCATTTGTTCCCAATTGGCCTGCAGAGCCCAAGGCCTGTAAGCGATTTAATTCAGAAGCAATCTCAAACACGCTACAAACTTGAACATTTTTCACATTTGGGACAATTAAACCTTGCTCTGTGTCCATAGCAACTCCAATGTTGTGCGAAGCCTACAACAAGTTTCATTAAACAGACATTAATGTAAGTAGTCAACACAAAACATATTTTACATACAAAAAAACTTGAATAATGTCTTCTTTATATATCTTTTTAACCTAGAAAGTGCTATCTGTAGTAAGCAACTCCTCTATACAGCACTGAGGGGAGGACATTTTTAAATATTAGCTTTCCTTGTCTGCAAAATGCAAATTGATTTTGGCAACTTCGTATCCAGGAAATGTAAAATCCTGGAATCAATTTTGCACTGAAAACATTTTACTTTAAGATGATTATATGGGTAACAAAACATGACTAGCAGATTTTAAAGAGAACACAAAAATTAAAAAAAAAAAAAACAAAAACAAAAAAAAAAAAGGAAATTGAGTTGACTTTCATTTCCTAAAAGGAATATATTCATCTGAGAGACAATGATCAAACAGCCCCAAAGGAGTTTGTACTGCAAGGAGCCGTACACAAACACATCACTAAAGAAAATAGACACTAACTGCCCAGAAGTATCAATCCAGCACTCTGTATGAAAATTAAATTATTTTTATCAAAACTGAATTTAAAATATGACTTTAATACATAAGGGATGAGCATTGAAACAGTGGAAGCACCCTGCCCCATTACTAAAAAATTACCGGATAAGATTTTAAATGTTCTTATTTTGAATGTCTGGCCCATCTTACGGTGAAAAATAGGAAATCATTTATTAATATGCATTTTTGAGGCAAGCCTGAATAACAATGTGACTATCATGAAACAAACTACTGAAATAAAATGAATAATAAATCAAATCCAATGTTTTAATCTGGACACACAAATTATTTTCCAGCACAACGTCATAATTTTGGTTCTTACAATTAACTGAGACATTCTGAAAAGCTGTTGTTAGCCATTAGTTTTCTGTTCGCAACTTTTATCAGTAGTTGACAAACCTTGTATGTGACATTTTGACAGCTTTCATCCAAAGAAGCATTAAGAATGGGATACTGCAATAATCCCAGAGAGGCTGCCTGTTAAATATAAAAGAAAGAAAAGGACAGATTTTTATATTTTATAACCGGAGAGCTGCATGGAAAGGAGGGAACAGTGGGAGACAATTTAGATTAACAATAATATGGATTTACTCAATACAATCAAAATTGGCTTAAACTCTCCTAAACTTGTCTGTTGATATTCCACCATTATTAGAATAGCAGATAAAAAAGACAATTTAAAAAAAATATATATATACATAGAAAGTGATAAACCCTTTTCCAAGTATAACTGACGTTGAATTTGCATTTGTTATTTCTGTTCCACAATTCAAGTCAAACATCCCAAGACAAAAGTTACCAGATCCAGCAGCAATGTCATTCTCAGCTCTCCAGACTACTATTTCAAGGAAGTAATATTAATTTCCCCTAAAAAGAGTGAGCAGAATGAGTGCTTACTTAGCACTCTAATTGAAATAGCATTACCAGAAGTTTCAGACTAAGCTATGCATTCAATGCATAGCTTAGGCAGTGCATCAGCCTTCACTGATGCCAACAGTTGGAAATGGAACCGTGGCAACTAAATGGGTGCAAGTGCCTGGTCTTCTGAACAACAGAAGAGACACATTCATCACCTAAGGGATATAACAGTAACAGCAATAACAATAATAATGATGCATTTCATGTGAGGTTGATTTTAATGGAGCTCATAAAAAAATACTGAGTTTCCAAAATTTGTTCTGTGTAATTAAAATACCTAGTGATGCTTACCCACACAATGAATAATATTTACCTGCTGTATGCTTCCCTATTAATATTTCAAAAATGTTCAATGATACTATATAACCCTAGCTACAATTCCAACAGTAAATTGACAGCTGTTTCAATAAACAAGAAAAGTTTGTGTGACTTGTAATTATTCAGGCGATAGAGAGGTGTTCCAAACTTACAATGATCATTGATCAGATATCTGCATAAGTACTGCACACAGTGCTCTGCTGCACATCTTACCTTTATGAAGAAAGGCATAAAGGAAAGTTTAACACCACGAATTTGTGCTAGAGGTTTCAGCTCTTCTCGCAACTGAACAAGCTGAGTCAAATCAACCTCATCACAATAACCAAAGTGGGGTATCTTCAGGGCTGCGCTCATAGTCTTTACCATGGCCTTCTGAAAACCTGAAAAATATTTACTGACTTCTTAAAC
Source organism: Microhierax caerulescens (assembly GCA_035590215.1). NCBI lineage: Eukaryota > Metazoa > Chordata > Aves > Falconiformes > Falconidae > Microhierax > Microhierax caerulescens. The sequence continues at coordinate 14,108,451 of JAVJGJ010000030.1, read as the reverse complement.
CAACAAAATGAGCTTCTGGGAAGTTATGGTGAAATTTCAGTTATTTGTTTCTACTAAACAAATTACATAAATTAAAAACAAACAATCAAACAAAAAAACCCCAAAAAACCAAAACCCAACCACAACAAAAGAAGGACAAAGTAAAGCTCACTAAGATCCACAGTCGTTTAAGCACATGCAACTCAATTTCTACAATTGGAATATTTCAGATTATACTACTGCATACCTCTCTTATTTGAAACGATAATACTGTAATCTGCACAGCTCTTTCCAGCCTCCCCAAATAAACACTGCTGGAAAGACAAGCAAAAAGCTTTTATCTGCCTCTTCTTATGAAACTTCTCTTACCTCATCATCTTTTGTTGCACTCCTCTCCAGAACAAGTGTGAATGCTGCAGTATGCTATTATTAAGCACTGATACACCCTTAAAATCACTGCACTTTGCCACTATTTGTATAATGATTCATGCTGTGACAAATGCACTTTTCAGAATTCCTACCTGTTTCACCATACATTTGAAAAAACACAGATTAAAAATGAGCAAGTACAACTTGTCACCCAACTTCATCCAACCAAAGCATGAACAATTATTTCATAAAATATTAATTTCATGCCACACCTTCTTACAGAGTATGTTTTCCTATGGCTTACTTGCATGATAATAACATCAAACATTCCCATCAAAAGGAATCAACTGTTCACTGAGTAACATTAACTGGTAGTCTACTGTGATTCTGTATTTCATGATTTACCTGTTACAGGTTCAGTTTTATCTTTCCCTGAAAACACAATGGGTCTGGAAACGGGTACGGGAACTTTTCGTGCTTTGTCCTTTGGAGCAGCTGCCACACGCTCTGATTTTGGCAAAGGTGGGATAATTTCAGCCTTCGGTGATGGAGGTAAAATAGCTCCTGTTTGTTTGGCCAAGTAATTGAGGATGTCTTCTTTAAGGATTCTGTTATCTTTCCCTGTTCCAACAACTTCACTCAATTTAATCTGGAAAGTACATAACAAACTATGACACTTGTGTTTTACGGCAATATAAAAACAACCTGTAGTATAGTTAAAAGTTATTCCAGTTACTGATCTAATATACCTAATACATACATTTTTCTTTCCCTTTCTATGATTTATTAGGTACCCTACATTGTTCAAATCATCCAGAAGGCCCACTAGGTGTCTAACTGCATACTTTAAGGAGGAACTATGAATACTACTTACCTGTTAATTACCTCACAGGATCAATAGTCAAATTTTAATTTGAGGAAAGCTATTTGTCACTTAATTTTCTCTACTTCTTGTTTTCTTTTTCTCCTAAAAATGCACCAAAAGCTTTCAAAAACAACAGAATATTCATAGAGTCACAGGAAAAAAGAATTAGAAAAATGCTTAAAAGATCACCTAGTGCATCCTCGGCTCTAAAACAAATCTGAAAAATGGAACAAGGTAGTTAAGCTGAAATTCCATTTTTCCCTCCTCCTTTCTCTGTCCCAGGAATCTATTCTGATACTTTATTATTTTTATTTTGAAAAGGTTTTCTTAATCTCCAGCCTAAAGCATTCTAGCTGCATTTTAAGCCCAGTAATTTTTTTCCTATCCACCATAATCCTCAAAAAGCACAATCCTCTTCCTCTTTACAATAATTTTTACACGTTTGAAATTTATTTAAAAACAAATAATTTCTCACTGCACTTTCCTCTAGATACATATTCTCCTAGTCAGTCAAACTGCTAATCACAAGCTGGATAAAACGCAGCAGGACCTCATTCTGCAAACTTACATTGTTCTCCATGGCCAGGCGACGAACTGCAGGGGTTGCTAACGTTTTGTGACCTTTTATCTCTTGGTGAGTGTGCTCTTCATGAGACATAGGAGGTGTTTCAACAACATCTTCTTCTGGGGCAACACCTGCAAACAAAAAGAAAAATTTTAACTTTACTACATTAAAAGCATTTGTTAAATTCAAGACTCAACTATTCAATGACCCTGTGACAGCTGAAGGTTTTAACATTTGGTTTGAGACCCTGCGGATGGAAACAGCGTGCTAAAAGCTGCTGCTTAAGCTAAATTTTCAATACACAATGTCTGGCTTTTGAGATTTTAAATCCTAATAAAATATCACAGCTTTTCCTACTTAATTTCCTTGATCTTATAAAGGGAAAAAAACCAATCCAGTTTTAAGATTTTTCAAGAGGAAAAAGTAAACTCCTCTGTCACTGATGGTTTTATGACAACAAACATAAAACATGTAACAAAAAAAAAAAACGGCTTACAATACCTTTTGAAGCATCGATTTCAATGTCTACTAATGGTTTTCCAACATAAGCAATTTCATCTAAATTGTAATGGAGTTTTCTAATAACGCCATCATAACGACTAGTAATAGTAACAGAAGCTTTATCACTCTGCACTTCACAGATGCTATCGAACTGAGACACACTATCACCTTCTTTTATGTACCTAGGAGAAAAGACACAGGCTAGTATAAAACATGTTAAGTATAAAAATCTATGCTGCATATTATTTTGATAAATTCAGTTATGTACATCCCCACAACATGAAAATGCATTCCAGGTAAGAAAACAGATTCTACATAATGGGTACATTTGCTATATACCCTTTGCCTGACTGCTGCAGAGCCCTTTGTTGCATCAAATGACACAGTGATTTAGAGTATCATCACACATATTTTTACTATTACTTTAGTTAAGCAGGGTTTTCTTGACAAATTATAAACCATCTAAAAATAAGAATGAGCCCAGCTTAGTCTGAACCGAGGCATTTCAACACTGCCTTCACTGTACGCTTTGATTTTGCTTAATCCATTCATCAAAACCTTTTTAAAAACAATTTAACTGTTCAAATATTTTACTAAAGTCAACAAAGAAGGGGTATAGGCTAAAATTATGTGTCCAGTGATTTGTTTCTAAAGTTCAGCCTAAGTAAGTATAATAAAAGACAGACCTCCTGCACTCTAAAAACATCAGTCACTGAAGGAAAGCCTATATAAGGTGCAGTTAGAGCATTCCATTCCTTCGACCTGTTCCACTCCCAAATGTACCAGACTGCATATAAACAAAATATAAAGCTCAGTATATACAAGGTTTTAAAAATACGGAAAATGAAACTTGAAAAATTTCACTAATAAGCCAGAAAACATATATATCAGATTAATAACTGATAATACAGCTGTCAAACTATGTGCTGATTTCTTAGCATATTTCTCAGAAAGCTGAGCTTACCATTCTTTTACAGTCACCTCTGTAATCCCTTCTCCAATGTCAGAAAGTTTAAACTGGACGATTTGGCCACATGAAACTTAAAACAGACAATAAGGAAATACAGCACGTTTAATATTAAATATGATATCAGACAGGAAAATCTGAATGCATCAAAAACAGTCTATGTACCAGTGATACACAAAATAGCAAAATAAAATTAATTATTTTATTATGAAAAAGATTACCAGCAGATGTTCTGAATAATCGCTGTTGTTGACTAAACTTGAGGGCGGATTTGTCACACACGCACACATATTTTGATTTTATAAAGCGAATGCTGCTGCACGATCTAACACGGCGAATGCAAACCTGGGGAGAAAACTCTCAAGTGTTAATATAATGGACTGAGGAATGTAGAGCTCATTTAACATTCCTGATGCAACAGTAATACTAAAATAGTTTAATTCTAGTTTATGTAAGGTAAGTTCTTACGGAAACACAATTATACTGAATATATACTGAATGTACAATAACCATTAAATTAGCACAAGCTTTGTCAGGTCTTTAACTTCTTTCACTAACACAATACATGAAGAGATCAAAGCCACGATAATGTAACTGATTAACAAAAATCATGACAAGATCTGTTAAGATATACTTGCTATTGCTTCCCTAAGCAATTAGTTTAATCAGGACACACACACAAAAAGCATACTTAATATAAACTACATCAGCCATATTCTTATCCAGAATGAATGCTGGAAGGATCCCCTAGATTACAGAAAAAAATCATCATATTCTACTTTGTCAGTTCTTATTCCAATAAAAGGTTGATCAGAAGTACTAATTGGAAAGGAAATTCACCACAGAGGGCACTGACAGTTGCCCTTTTATTTCTGTTAATATATAGGAGGCAATCATCTTCAAGTAAGTATCATGTTAACTTCAATGACAGTTTTTAAGAACTGGGTGTGAGATGGTTTTCTTTCAAGGTTACAATTACATTTATGCAGAAATCAACTTGAAAGGGTCAATGGAATTTTCTAAAACTTTCTTCAGAAAAAAACTTATGCTTTAAAGCATCATGTAATTGGTCATGATTTTGGTCAAAAGCAAAGCCAGTAGCATTTGCATTGACATAAACACACATTTTATCACTAATCTTAACAGAAGTTAGTTCAGATCCTTTCTTATTTAGTAGGATTTCTTAAATCTAATTCTGGTGTTATGTTGTCTTAACAGTGCTGTAAAATTAATAAAAATAGCAATTTATCTGTAGATACTATCTCTAATTAATTTAGAGATATGAAAAAAGTTCAGGTGCTACAATGTACCTCAAGTAGCTCAAAACTGTAAAATTTAGAAATTATCTTCTTAGAGGAGCCAGAAAACAGCACACCTGTATGGGAAAGTTCATTTTAACTTCTTTTTCCAAAAAGCCTTTCAGTAATTACAGAGCATATGAAACTTTCTGATTGCCCTCCCCACCCCCCAAACTGCTCCAATTATTTGATTTTTATTACACTTTAAAGTAGATTATTCAGAAAACTGTACAATTCTGAACTGCCAATGTACACATTTTCTATATTATGTAATCTAGCATTGCAAGTTACATTAATGTCACCTTTCTTTTAGGAACAAATATTTGCACAATAAAATCATCATAAAGGACAAAACAAAGTTAAAGAGTTACTTTTCAGCTGCCTGATATTAAGACTGTATTTACAGATCTAGAATAATACCTACAATGAGCAAACAGTAAATCCTTTTCATTAGTCCTCCAAACAATTTTCTCTATTAAAAAGATCAGGTAAAATGGTAATTTGAAGCTATGACAAATCTTATTTTAGGAACATATTTAAACTTCTCATTCAATTACAAAATTGATATATATAATGTACAACTTCACAAGCCTATTGTCTCCTATTTTTAATTCTGCTTTTCTCTCACTTGAGCCCATAGTTACACTGTTTTGTCCAAAAAGATAATTTTGTCCCAAGCTTACAACAAAACTCTTCTCTTTTTATACGATCCTACATGGAAAACATTAAATATTTGTGAAGATGATCACAAGAAACATAAAAAATCTTTGAACTATTTCTAAATGTCAAGTTTTTTAAGGCTTTTTCCATGTGTTTTTAACATTTGGTAACCAATGCAGGTAGCAAATTAGTACATTGCTGCCAAAACAACAGACTGGTTTTGTTACAGAAGAGTTTCAAAGCTGTTTCAAATTATATTTGTAGGAGTAATTCAGAACTACTGCATTTTTTAAAAGTGGAATATTTTTGGTTTGCAGTTTTGCACATGCTCTACTAAAAAGTGAGTATGCTAGTATGTTAAAGCAATAATACAGTACCCAATTTCTTAATTGAAGTGTGCCTTTCTAACAAACAAACAAAAAAAACCCCCATGAAATAAAGAGGCTGTGCTTATTAATTTCAGCATTTAATCACAATAATACTATTTTCTGCGTAATGCCAAAGAAGGAAATAACAAAGCCATATAAAAGACAAAATCAGTTCTAACAGCCATAGCATGCTCACCTACGTATCCTGATGTCTGGAAAAATAAAATAATAAAACCCCAACAAGCACAACACTAGCAGTTATGTTTATGTCACCACTATTACACTATATGACAATGTAAGGGCAATAATGCCACAGTAAGGTAACACCTTTCCTGTGAAGTCTTCAAAGTGAGGAGTTAACCATGGTGAGAAGAAACTGAGGGCCCACTCCAGTCTCTCTCACTCATACTGAGGACACATCAGCCACTGATACCCGTTGACTACGACTTGTGGTTTGAACCAAGACACCGGGGGGAGCTGTGTGCAATCTGGGGGAGAACTGCCATACTCCAGATTTTTTTTCCTTAAAAAGAAGCCAATTGTGCTTCACTAGATCACCACTGATCCTTAAAATCTACTGCTGACCTCAGAACAAAATGTTTTTGTGCAGCCTGCAGGCAACTGGTTACCTGATGAAGCAGCACTAAATTTGAAAGTCAAATTGAATAGTTTGTGCTCAAAGGCAATGACTTCTTATTAATTAGAATTATTTTGACTTGCTGTCAGAGTCATTTTAATGAACTTTTACTTACGTTGGATTTGTTTTGCGTACATGTTCCATATCTCCAAGTATACAGTTGCCTACATACTAAACCAACGTCCTCAGCAGCAAGTTTCAGTCAGGTGTCATTCCTTGCCTAAATAACCAGTGTCTAACAGAAAGACCCCCCAGCTCCCTTCTTTTCTTCTTCAGAACTTTCAGCCCCCATGAACAACCATCATTGCTATGTCCTTCTTCCTCTTGCTAGCCAAAGTGTTTGCAAAAGCACTGAGAGTATTAAAAGAAAGTCTTTTCATAGTGTAATAACCCTATTATTTCTTGGATCTTATCGCTGTTTTCACAGCAGATGGTCACAAGAATAATTAGTGTCTAGCAAAATTCATGATGTGCTTGCAGGAAACACTATAAATAGCCAATTCTACAGATCAGCATGCACATAGATGAGAAGAGCACTTTCATCTTAGCAGAATCTCCCTCTGGAGTTAAGAGTTGGTTTAATTAGAAAACTAAGAAGTTGCTGCTGTTTTCGATAGTCTTAATTAGTAAAACTACATATATGTAGCCTAAAACTAGGTAATTATAAAAGTATCACTGAAAATTCTTAACTACTGTACCTTCAAAGTACAATATGAATTATCAGTTAGAGCAAAAATAACAATGGAAAGTAGAACTGATCCTTAATTTAGTTTTCATTTGGATTATCTTACAGCATTTTTTCCCCTGACATTCCACAAAGCAGCAGTGACAGAACTGCAAACCAAGACTCTACACCGCAGCAGGGAGGCCATATACAATACAGGAAGGCAGAATACAGCACAGGGTCTTTGTGACGGTGTATGTTTATGAAACTGTGTCCTAAAAGGCACACAAGTAAATTCACTTCTTGTCATATGGTGAAGTATCTCAACTACTTAATTTACAAACACCGAGGCTCCGGGGATTCAAAGAAACACGTTTTCGCTCTGTGTGTGTAACTACGCCGTCCCTACGCGGGTGCGGTGCGCGGGACGGGGACGGCAGCGGAACCTGCAGGCGAAGCAGGGCCTCAGGCGGACCAGAAATAACAGGAGGGAAGAGCGCAGGGGCTTATCGCAGGGGCTACGCGCCTCTTCACAGGCAGCGTGAGCAACGGAGAAGGCGTTCGGCGGGGGAAGCCCGTTTCGGGCGTCTCTGGGGAGCGGGGGCACTGGCCCGCAGGGAGCCGCGGGGTGCGCGGGCCCAGGCACCGCCACCTGTGCCGCCGCACGGCGGGCAGCGGGCGGGGCGCGGCTGAGGCGGCCGGGCGGGCTGAGGGGCGGCGGCCGGTCCGTGAGGGTCTGCCGCGCGGTCCTCCCTCGTTCCCAGCTGGAAGGAGGCGACAGGGCTCACGAGACGCTGCCGCCGAAGCGGAGAGGGCACGCGTTGCCCCCCGCCCCTCACCGGCTAACCGGGAGCGCCACCACCCGCGGGGTCCCCCGCTCCCCTTACCAGGCGGCCCGCGGCTCGGCAGCTGCTCCTCAGAGCGGTCACGGCCGCCATCTTACTCCAGGAAGAGGCGGCCCCCACGCCCCGCACACCTCCCACCGACCAGCCAACCGGAGGGCGGCCACGCCGACCACGGCCAACCGGGCGGGCACGGGCTGGGGAGGGCGGTGGCGGGGGAAGCCCCCGGTGCCTTGCAGCCGCCGCGCGCCCGCGGGAAGTAGCGGGAAGGTCCCGCTGGCGGCGGCAGAGGGGCTGCGCCTTCCCTCGCCCAGGTGGCGCGAAGGGCCCGGCCTCGCACGGTACTCCTTTAATAAAAGTCCCGCCTGTGGCTGCCTGACCGACGCGTACGTCTCTCCGCGCTTCCTTCAGCGACCTGGCTTCTGGGGGAAAGTACCCGCTTGTAACTGTGATGGCAGGAGCCCGGCCGCTCTCCTCCGGCCGCCGGCGGCGGTGCAGAGCTGTGTCCCGGGTGCCGCTTGGTCGCGGCCTGTGGGGTGCCGCGTTCGTCACCGCTCCAACCTAGCACGGCCCTTGGCCGTAGCCTGCGGAGAGGGGAAGGGCATCGCCTCCTCCGGGCGGAGCCCTGCCAGGGACGCGGTCGTTAACGCGGGGAGAAGGGAGCTCTCCCCGCCCGCTACGCCGCTGCCCGGGCGCTGGGACCCGGCAGCAGCTCCCCACGCAGCGGAGCCGCCCCCGCCAGCCCAGGGCGGGGCGAGTGGGCGGGGCCCCGGTGGCTCCGCTGTGCGTCTGCGCTTGGCCTCGGCCCCGGCAGGTTCGGGCGCCGCCGGCACCGCAGCGCGGCTGGGCTGCGCTTCTGCCGCCGAGCGTTGGCCGCCCCGGGGGGCTGCTTCGCCGAGGGCTCGCCGTCTGCCGGGCCCCGCCGGGATCCCGCTGGCCTGGCAGGGGCCTCTGCGAGAGACAGCTCCGCTCGCCGCCAGCCATGGACGGGGACAGAGTGGAGATAGACGGGGGCATCATGGAGGGGGTGAGCACCAGCGGCGGGCTGGCCTCGCCCCACCTCGGCCCGGGCCGCGGGGCCGGGCGGGCCGGTGGCGGCCGGCAGGC
>JAVJGJ010000030.1:14072278-14099120 GCA_035590215.1 Microhierax caerulescens | reverse complement strand
ACGAAACAAATGGAAACGCAAGCGCAGTAAGAGGGATCCATAGAAAACTGTGAGCTCTCCTGTGGCTCTGGCAACCGGGTTACTGGCTTGGCTCCAGTTTAGCCTTGCCATCGCAGTCCCACTGCGTTTTTGTCCAAGCATTTATCACGTTAGGACAAGCAACTGCTCCTGCATCTCATCTGTCTGTCTGGATCCATTCTAATAGAAAACACACCATAATCTGAAAATTCCGCAATGGCCTAAATGCTGCTCCTTTGGCTCTTGTGAACTCAGAAATGCTGTAGGAACCAAATGGATTTCTTCATCCTTGTCTGATCTGAAATTTGCAACTGTAGTATTTATTCGTTGGTGTTTAGGAGTTCCTTTAATATAACGTGAATATGTAGTCTACTTGCATGTATCCTTAACTTTGTCTTGTTGTTCCAAGGCCTCAGCATCTGTCTGGACTGGCAATCATTCGAGACCTGTGTGAGGGGAAGCTGGAAGGTGGAGAAATTGGCTCAACAGAAATAACCTTCACTCCTGGGAAGATAAAAGGTGGAACACACACAGCAGATACAAAAACAGCAGGGTATGCCTTTGTGCATGGCTAATGACTGACCAGTAACTGCTCTTAACTGCTTTTGGTAACTGTAAAATGGTGACAGAATAAGTTTTCCAACTTTTTACCACAGAAGAGCAGGGGAGTTTTTTATTATCTATGAAACGTGTAGAGATTCAATAGGGGACTCTTGTATCTGAAAGCATATTTTCTGTGCCCCTGAATTTTCTTGTGTGGGATGCTGACCAGCTTGTAAGCATTTTTCTAGTTTTCTAAATATTTTTTTTATTAAAGAAGTATTAAAATGTTAAAATTGCTGCCTAAGCCTTTCCTTCTTTTATCATCTGCCAGCTAAACCTAAGGTTTTCACAGTCCCATCATTCTACTAAGTAAACTACATTACTTTTATTTCAAACAGGAATATAAAAAATGCAATTATTGTGAAACAAAAACCTTGACATTTAAGCTTTCTAAGGACATGAAGTTTAAAATGAGTATTTTTTAAGACTAATAAGTTTACTTTATAGATAATATTCAAAATCAAATACTTAAGTAAATTCTCTGAGAAGTTATTTGCCTTTGATACGTAGCGATTGTATGAAATTCTGTGGATTATAACTGCATGGCATTTGTAATATCTTTTAATTGCTTTCAGGAGCGTGTGTCTGCTGATGCAGGTAGCAATGCCCTGTGTGCTGTTTGCTGCTTCCCCATCAGAACTTCATTTAAAAGGTGGGACTAATGCTGAGATGGCTCCTCAGATAGACTACACAGTCATGGTAGGGAAAAATTTCTTTGGCTTGGTGCATCTTTAATTCATGTATATGTAATGTAACTACTGTACTGCTGCTTTTACTGCAAGTTTATTTGTAATTATGGGGATTAGGCATGGGAATATAACACTGTTAGTGTACTGTATGTAAAGAGCAACTAGTGTTTCGTGGTATTCCCTGAAACAGCAAGTAGTCTGTGTGCTTTTAATTACTAAAGAAAATTTCACTTTGAAATATTCTTTAGTCTGGAAGTGCTGTGAGTTTTCAGCATTTCTCTTCCTCTTCCCATAAGAAGATCCTTTTACACAAAGTGTCATTCAGAGTGAAGTATGAGGAATGTCAGATAAGCTGTACATGGATGAGACTGGCTATCTTTTTTATTTTTCTTTGTAATTATGTAACTGAAATTTTTATGTTGAAATTTTTTTTTCAGACCGCATAAAATAGCGGGGAATTATAAATGCAAAATATATTCACTCTGAGTTTTTATATGTACTTGTTTTTCAGGTTTTCAAGCCAATAGTTGAGAAGTTCAATTTTACATTTAATTGTGACATAAAGAAGAGGTGAGTAACAGAGAATTGTGGCAGAGGCAGGCCTTACTGAACCACTGTGTGAACACAGAGGCACGCACACAAGATGCTGAATCAAGTATATGTATAATATGTATATATATTATGTATAATAATACATGAAGTAACCTGCACTAGCTGCTCCTGTGTGTACTGCCACCATATGATGAATGTGATATTCTTTCCTGTCTTTTTTTTTGATTGCTGAGTCTTCAGCTGCCGTTTAACATTTCCTGTGTGTGGGCTACTGCTGAGGGAAGTGTATGCTGAACAAGTAATATATTACTGAGCTTTTTCTGAGGTGCCAGTTACGTTGGTGTTAGGTAGTTAATGAGATGTTATGAGGTAACACTGATAAGAGAACTTAATACTATTCTAAAGATTTCTAAAGTACACATCAAGAAAATTCATATGTACAGTAACAGAACATAAAAATGTATAATGAAATATACGAAGAGCCTTCTGGCTTTTCTTGGTTTCCTTGTGATTTTTGCATTTAGTTATATCTGATTACTGTTTCTAAATAGGGGCTACTATCCTCAGGGAGGTGGTGAAGTTGTAGTCCAGATGTCACCAGTCAAAGAGTTGAGCCCAATAAACTTAACAGAACGTGGCACAGTGACAAAGATATATGGAAGAGCATTTGTTGCTGGAGCACTGCCTATAAAAGTAAGTGCTGATAATAGCTCTGGTAGTATCCAACTTCATGTATCTATAAAAAATTGCATGTAATCTGCTTGATTTACCTCTACCGTTCCTGTATTTTGCACTGTTTCACATACAGTGTAGCCTTATTAAATGGTTTCAGTTATTCAGGCCTTGGAATGAAGTTTTGACTTATCTAAAATGCACTTATTGCTTAGCAAGATGGTAGCAGCTAAAACAGGAAACGGGAGCAGTATCCCTGACCTATTTCATATGACTGTTCAAAAGTCTTTAGCATATATTAAGCAGTATCTTATATCTGATTTGCATATCCTTCATATTTATGTGGATTATTTTAAATCTGAAATCACAGCCCTTGTTCATAGATTTGTGGGTAGACTATGGTGCACTGTAATAGGCAGAGGTCAGAAGACATCAAACTTTTCAACCATTGCTAAGGGTATTAGAACAAGTTAAGGGTGGGTTTAGCCAAAGATAAAAGAGAGAAATTTGCTCCTTTGTACCCCCTTCTTGCTATTATTCCTATCCTGTCTGTGTTTACAGAGACTAAGTGGTAGGATCTCCTTAAGGCTCCTTCTCACACACAGGCTAGGAATTAGTAGAGGAAGGGAGAGGAGAAACAGTTACTTTTTGAAGAGCTATGGACTGCTGGTCGTGGTCTTAAAATCTTCAAACCTATGAATACTGGTGATGATTGGATCACAAGAATGTGATAAGTTTCATCTGCCCCCACCTGCCTATGATTTAAAACTGTTATTTTATATATTTTATCTTGTAGGGTGTATCCTGTACATAGTAATTGTGGGCTGTTTGGTTTTGTTTGTTTGGTGTTTTTTTTAATAATCTAATGTCTTGAGGTAATCAAGACTAAAATCTAATCTTTCTATGAATGGAGAAAGTTTCTTGAATTTCTGATGATATTGAAGCTTCTACATACATCACCATAACTACCATTTGTTCAGCATGTAATGTTACCTAATTTTGTGGGAAAATTCTCAGAAGAGATGATGTTAAGTGCTTGCTTGTAGGGCTTTATAACAATCCTTTATTTTTCTAGTTAATAAAGTAGCTGCTTTCTGCAGGGATTCACTGTAATAATTACACTTCTGAGGATAAAGTATTGCTATGTTACCTAAGTTAAATAATGTTTTTACCTTTTATCTTGTTAGCTGGCAAAAGACATGTCTGCAGCAGCAGTCAGATGCATCAGAAAAGAAATCAGAGATCTTTACATCAACATTCAGCCTGTTCGAGAACCTGATGATCAAGCCTTTGGGACTGGAAGCGGAATAATGTAAGATGACCCAAAACCTTCTATTGATACCTGTAATCTTTCTGGTTGATTAGCTAGATCTTGATTACATATCTGGTAAATAAAGTGTAATGTTGAGTGATTTAGTTCTTCATATTGATTCTATTTTTTCTGCTTAGCGTTGTTGCAGAGACTTCAACAGGTTGTTTGTTAGCTGGATCATCACTGGGCAAGAGAGGTAAGAATTCCATGAAGTATACCTCTTTTGCATTTGTAAATGGAATCTTACCCTTTGTACTAAGCTGCTTCTGCATAGTGACAAAAATTACAAAATTATTAAACTTTTATCAGAATGGATTGTTAAGGATCACTGAGTTGAAAATGCTTCTGAACTTTAAGAACATACAGTCTTTATTGTTTACCTGTAAAGTTCTAGTTTGACAGTCAATCTAGATGAGTATCTAGATTACAAGCAATAGAAGTGATTCTAGTTTTAAATGGTTTGAATACAATGTTTCTCTGACTAAGTAGGGTTACTTTCTTTCCACTGCTTAGGAAGTATGAACTATGTGTCATCATAAGATGGGAGGAGTTTTTTAAGCAGACAGTTGAGGCAAGAACATGGAGATAAGGTTTAAAAAGTTGATCATTTAATAATTTTTTTTTTCTTCTTTCTGTATTTTTAAAATGTTAACTAATAATTGGCAGCTTCCTAACCTGGATTTCTCTGTTAGGAAAGAATTCTGACAAGGTTGGCATTGAAGCGGCTGAGATACTGCTTAGGAACCTTAAACATGGTGGAGCTGTAGATGATTCTCTGCAAGACCAAGTAAGGCTCCTATATGTGTTTTCATGAAGTTGAAATAACAAGAACACGCATGTGTGTGTTACTTGTAAAGAATATAAATCTGAACAGGGAAAGAATTGACATTAGATTTTAGTTAGACCATATCTCCACAGGTAGGTGTGGCTTTACAGAATAATTTAATTTAAAGTCTTTGGAGGTTTCTGGGTGTGGTCACAACATCACTAGGTTTAACAAATTACATACAGTTCTTGAGAGCCACAGATGCTCCTGGCTTTGCACCCACACCCTTAAATTTTCCCATCCTGTAAAGAGGCACAATTTGTATCTATTTGGCACTCCATATAGTGGAGTAAAAACAGTAGCTCCTTGGATACATATTAAGAATGATACTAAGTGAAGCTATTAAAGAACAGAATATCTAGGAGGTGCTCCTATTTATCTTGCTAACCTAATTTGATCTGAGGATGAAGACCTTCCACTATCTTATTTTCATTAACGCAGCCTGATTAGAATCTTGGGCTGTCCTAGGTAGGAGACATTACATCTTAGGTGTAAACACCCGGCCACACATTACTATTATATAGTACAAGAGGAAGTATTTTGGACTTAGGTTCATCCTGCTTTTTGCAAAGCATGCACAGTACAATTGGTGAAAATGTGCCACAGCTAGATCCAACGTGCACGGGAACTGCTTAAAGTTACATCATGCTTTACAGAGCACTTGTCACGGTGATGTTTGTAAATCAAATCAGGTGTTTTTAAATATCTGTCCGATGCATATGTGATCAGAAAGTATTAGAATTAAAAAACCTCTTCTGGAATTTTTCTCTCCATAAAGGTAGTCTACCAACCTGTAGTCTGACATGATTTTGGGGAATTTCAGGGTGGGAGGGTGAGAGAGTGCAAAGTTAAATGTTAACAGGAATTCAGTGGCAAACTCCACTGCAGAAAAGTAGCAGCCCATCTGCAATAGGCATTACAGTAGTAATTTCAAAGATTCTTGAGGCTTGGATCACTCTTAACATTCAGCATTATGAACTTTTATGAAACTTGAGAGACTACGTTTTTTACATCTACAGCCATTTTGCATGTTTTTCCTTTTTTTTTTTTTTAATCAGTAAGTTCATAGGATCTGAAGATTTATTTAATAATTACCTTTCCTTCCTTTCAGTTGATCATTTTCATGGCACTAGCAAAGGGGGTGTCTAGAGTAAAAACCGGACCAATTACTCTTCATACTCAAACAGCTATACACTTTGCAGAGCAGCTAACAAAGGTGAGCTCAAAAGTTCAGGAAGTTTTACCTATCAGTTGTCATCCAGTAACCAGGCCATGTGCAGTTCAGCAGGCATTGTGAACTGAACTTGATCATGGAGAGCAAGCATAGATAAAATAATTGCTGCAATATTTGTGTGGGAGTTTACTTGTAGAAAGTGAACATACTTTAGAGTTAAATGCTTTTAGAGTGGTTAGATAGTTGCCACCTTTATTTAAACATTTTTTAATGAAATCAGGCAAAGCTGTAATATATATCAACATATAGCAATACAATTATTAGGCATCAGATCTTGAATATTTAAACTTATGTATAACTGAATTAGTGATATATTTCTAATCCTGTTTTAGGCCAAATTTACTGTGACAAAATTGGAAGAGGAAGATCCTGGTAAAGATACCTACATCATTGAGTGCCAAGGAATGGGGATGATAAACCCAAACTTATAGGTTTTAAAATGACAACAACAAAGACGACAGCAAGCTGACAAAAACAAAACTCAACATACCTCAGTGATGTATTGCACTACATTTCAAAGGATGTATGATATGATTGTGAACCAGAGGAGCCTTCTGTCACATCAGAGTCGTTTAATTTCAAGGATGATGTGAATGTCACTTAGAAGCCTTGAAAATTCAGATTCAAAGGAGAAAATTACTATTTTAGTTTTGAAAAAAATACTGATGCATTCTTTCTCCTTTAAAAAAAATAGATATCATAGTTTTATTCTGTGGGAACCTTTATGTTATGAGGTATACAGAATGAAGTACCGCATCAAATCTGTATCACTGTTCTTCCTTAACCATTTTGCTTAAATTGTGTGTGAGGACATAATAAAGCAATATCACCAAGTGAAAGCCTGTTATTTATATTTGCTGCCTCTCTCAGCAAGTTGTGTTAATGGGAGATGCATACAAAGTAACCTTTTAGAGGTTTAATTTCTCTCCCTACAGAAATAACACTCACTGCATAATATAATCTTCTCTTTTAATCTGTCTTGAAAACCTTCTCAGGCAACCTAAACCAATATACCATTGCTTACATCCCAAACACTAACTTTATGGTATGATTGGAGTTTCTGTCTGCTTGTCCTCAGTCACATACTAACTGGGTCTGCATTTTCACCAAGCTGTTAGTTCTTCCTAAAGGGGGAGTACTTGGTTTCAGCTGAGATTAGGGAGCTGTTACACACATGTATGTAGCCACAGCTACATATGTGTATGTACACTGAGCATTGCATATACACACAGGTGTACTTGGGCATATAAACCCCAGCTTCGTTATTCCCTACCTGTGGATTAAGTAACGAAGATATCTGCTAATCTGTCCTTTGTTAAACTACAAAAGCTTTGTCTGAAGTAGAAGTAAAGTAAAAGGAGAGGGGGGCCATAATACAAAGAACAGAACCACAGAGTTGGAATCACTTAGCAAAAACTATATAAACGCACTCTGGAAGCTTGAGCTGATTTCCAGGTTTTCCACAGACCAGTCTACAGCCTTTGCTCTAAGATCTTTGACTACTGAACCTACCAGTGGCTACAGATATTAACTTGAAGTATCGTTTCTCTTACTCATTAGGATAACTGCATCACTGTGCATTTCTAACCCGAAGAAAATCCTTTGCTGATACACAAAAACGTTGTTTCTTGGGGTGCTTCCTCTCTTTCGTATGTAATGCCGGCGATGGGCTGCAGGGGGCAGCAGCCACCTGCTGGAAGCACGTTTGTAACTGACACGGCGGCCGAAGTGCTGTCTCTGCTGCTGATGGTTTTCAATGTTCCTTTTGAAAGAGCGCTGAATGTATTTAAAAAAAAAACCACAAAAACAACTTGCAAGCAAGCCCCCAAAGAGTTGTCTGTGCTTGAGAAAGCAAGCTCTTCTAAGCCACATTTGAATGGATCTTTCCCTGTTTCCACAATTAACAAGACTCATATACTTAACTAATTTAACTTTGAGCAGAGAAATTCCTGCTGAAGGGATGGGTGGCTGTAATTTAATTTCACCTCATGATCAGAGAACCACTTACTTAACGTTACATCAGGTTGATTAGAGCCTTGTCCAGTCAGGTTTTGAAAAATTTCAAGGATGGAGGTTCAACAATTTTACTGGGCAACTTGTTGACAGAGCTTAACCACTGTCAGAAGTGGTATGAGCAAGCAAAAGGGTTAGGCTTTTTGTTTGTTTAGGTTTTGTGGGGTTTTATTTGTTAGTTTCTTAAGCTGAGGGACTGCTTAAATAGAAGTTTATTCTTGCTACAGGAAATGTTGGAAGATGAGCTTAGCCATATACCGGTTCTTTGCTAGCTTTTCATAAGAAAATACGGCAGAAGAAAATTATGTAATCAGTTCTACCTTACTCAGAAGATTTCTGGTATGTGGGAAATACTCAGGTTTTTCTGGCAGCTGAGAACAAGGAAGCTTCAGTAAGCCCTAGGACTAAGACGATAAAACCAAAAATTTATTAAAAATAGTTATATATCCTTGCTAAAAATTAATGCAGAAATAAATTATTGAATACAGTTTGTAACCTACATAGTTAAAGTATTCCTTTTTTTACCTTTTAAGTTCAATCATTGGTTCCTCCATAATGTAGTATCTTTTTACCAGTATCCAATCAAGTAACTTTCACAGAGTACAGGCAATTAAATTTATTTTTTATTATGCAATTCCAACATCTGTAGAAAATAACGTTCCTCAAGAGATAATAAAATTTACATTCCTTATACTGTTATTCAAAGTAAGCCAACATTGTGTACATCTTTATAAATTACAATCCAGAGCAAATGCCTTCCCTCCAGGTTTTAAAATCTCTAGTGAGTGCCTTACACACCTGACCTTCCTGCCCTGTAATCACTGCTTCACTTTAGCAACCAAATAAGGATGACCCACTTTCTTGCCTAATAGATTCTGTGGACTGTAAGCATACTTAGATGCCTAGATGGTTTAAAGACTAAATAAATCAGCATAACTAATTCTTGTCATGTTAAGAAAACCTTATGAATAAAAGCACAGCTAAATTAATCTTTTAAATTTAGGCAGACTTAAATATTTGTGCATATATACATCCTGCATTATGTATGAAAAGTAGGATAAGCTTGAGCACAATATTGTACCTGGTCTCAAATGTTGGCTGGAGTACCTTTTCATAGCTTTTCTTTGCTTCTGAAAAACTATGCCAGTTTGCACACCTGAGATGATGTCTGCAGTGCTACAAAAAAAAAAATTCCCACATTCACAAATGCCCAAGACTATCTTGGAATAATTGCATCAAAAAAGAAGAGCTAGCAAAACCTTGGCAGAACAATCTCACATTAGAATTTCTAGCTCTGTCCATCACTTTCTGAAATCAGGTCTATCTAACTAAAAATGTTTTTTGGAAATAATTTTAAAACATGCAAGTTTTGTTTCTAAGGAAAACAAAATTTAAAAAATATATAATCAACAACATAAAATTAAGTTGAACAGAAAATTCACATTGAAAAAGTGAAATGCAGTACCTGTCTTCCCAAGAGACACAAAAGCATACAAATGCTCAGTCAACATATTCGCCAAAAATTAAAAAAAAACAAGGTTACCAGGAAAAAAAACCCTCCTTAGTATATGTACAATAAATAGCAGCTCAGCAATACTGACAGCTGTTACTTCACCTCCTCACTCTCCATAAGCCTGTTAAAAAAAAGCAGCTGGTCATTAATAACTGGCAGTCCTTGGTAGCTTCCTTGCATGCCCGTCCAAGTGTCCAGCCCCCTCGTCTCGTGGTGTGACGAGTGGGGCCAGCACTGGATGGATGAGGAGGCTGACGAGCCGACCCTTCCTTGCTCACCTTTGTCATTGTAGTGGCTGTCCCCTTATGCCACCCCTGCAGCGCTTTCTGGACTGAAGGAACCTGGTGCTGATTTGATCAGGCTTCACATGCAACCTTTTTCTCCTCAGCAGTTAGAAAATCTCTAGATGGGAGACATCCAGAAACTCTTTTACTCTTCAGTAGGATTAAATTCCCAAAACAAATTTTATTCCCTGCTATACACACACACACACAGAATTTTATTACCCAGGCCCAATTCACATCCTGTCACCTCATGGTTACCTCTGCCAGGAAACATTTATCATAATTCCTGTTCTTTTTCTATATACAATAGTTAATTACTCTTCATTACATCTATACTTGAACAATTTCAACTGAGGTAATAAAAGTCATAAAACTAATTAGGGACTACTAGTATCATTCATGTTCTACCAAGTTGCTATTTTCTGTTTTCAGTGGGGTTCCACATCATAAAACTTAAATTCTCTGGGTTTACATTTACTTTCAATTCACTTAATTTTAAATCTACAAGTCAAAACATGTGCTGCAGATCTTGTTACATCACACTCCTACATTACACGTGCTCTATGTACTTAAGCTTAAATTTTACAGCATAATTAATTCTTTAAATTAATGCAGTGTGTGCAAATTAGTTGTTGGTAGTTAGTGGTGTAACTTTTCCTTTTTTCAAACTTCCTTTTTTGAATATTAACTAATAATTACTGTGCGTTACTTGAAGCTTTTTAACTTTCATTTATATCCTTTTACAATCATATAATTTTTAGCAATACGGTTGGATTAAGTCACTTGTGGGAATGTATTAACCTTTTGTTCAGGAAGAGATGAGACATTGCTTGCACCTGCTCTACAAATATGCACTGAGTTTTCTTATGTTAATCAGGCACATTTGAATCTTATATAAAAACTTCAGTGTGGGTGTATGGATACAACTAAGATGCTTACATTTAATACTGCTCAAACAAGTACTGCCAATGACTCACAAGTTTTATATACCAAGGAAATGGGATTAATCCTATCAAACCATGTGTGCCTCGTGTACTTCCACGAGAGAGTTGTGTTTGGATGAGAGCAATTATCAGATTCGGCAACTGAAGTCTCCAGACAAACCAGGGCATTACGTGCAGCCAGTTGTGAGAAGTTCCCCAGGAAACACCGTGCCCTGGTTCTGACTGAACTCTGTTACTCTCAGAAGGAGAACCTCTGAATCTCTTCTCCTCTTATGCCCGTAAATCTACTTCAGCTGGTAACTGTTCCTCTTCTGAGCCTGTGTGTCATTCTGGTCACTAACATTCACTGTTTTCTAGACCATGTTGAGAATACTGCACCCGGGTTTGGGCCCCTCCGTGCCAGAAAGACAACAGTAGTCAAACTGGTCTGGGGCTGGAGCCCTGCGAGGAGAGGCTGAGGGAAGGGGGCCTGCTCAGCCTAGGGAGGGGGTGGTTTTTGGGGGCACCTACCAGCAACCTGCCAGTGCCTGTGAGGAGGAAGGAGACGGAGATGGAGCCAGGCCCTTCCAACTGGTGCATGGCAGGAAGGTGAGAGGCAGCGGGGGTAAACTGAAACAAAAGATGCTCAGGCTGGACAAAGTCCTGACCAACCCAGTCTGAGCTCATGGCTGACCCTCAGGCACTGAGCAGGAATTTGGACAGAACGCTCCTGTGGTCCCTTCCCACCTCAGTTATCTTCTGGTCCTGAATATTGTCTGGCAACTAAAGATCATCTGAACATAGTGCAGAAGAATTCCCTAAAATATTCCAGCACAGGTTGTTTATAACTGACATTGTTAAAATGAGCCATAGGTTAAATAAAACACCATACCAAATAAAGGTGCACATAGGGGGGAAAAAAGCCAAATTAAATTCTAGACAACGGAAACCACGGAGAAGTTTTTTTAAAAAAATTAGAGCTACATCATCTTGAATTAAAAACAAGTGAATGCAAAGACAAAGATTCAATCTGTTGGTGACTGGAGAGAATAGGAAGCAATAACAGTATCTAAAAATCAAGTAAGATAGGTCAACTGCAGTGTTTCCCTAATATTTGACTGCAGAAAAGTCTGTAATGACAGAGGTAAAACAAGTGGGAACAGAATCCTGTGTAAATTTAGGCAGAACCAGAATTTTTCGATTAATCCCAGATTTACTAGTGCATTGAAGACCGAAGTTCAAAGCTTAGGAAACCTACTGATAAGCCCACTTGAAAGCTAAAAGCTCTCAGGGAGTATGCATATGGAGAAGCTCACATTACAAGCCGCATGATTTTTAGGTTTTGTATCATCCAGATGCCTCTTAGGTGTTTCACAGTCTCCTCTGCGCAGGAGGCTTTCTGCCCAATGCTTTCCAAATCCAAAGCATTTGGAATCCTGTAATGATAGGATATCTGCTAGAACAAGGAACTCTGACTTGAAAACCCCACTTTCAAATATCTGAATCTTTTTTTCTTCATATAAAAGTGTTTCAGGATGAAATTTTGGACAAATTTTCCACCACACCATGCAAGTTTTCAAAGATTCATGAAAAGAACAAATCTTATTAGCTCAAAAACCATTTACAATTATTTTTCATTATCTCCTCCCAAATATATTTATCTAGCCACTTAAGGTTTCCATTACAGATAAATGGTTCCTGTGTAAAAAGACAATTTGTGAAAAGCTTTAATGATTTCTCCACATGCAAATCTCTCTATAAACAGAAAATTTTACATGCACTGCATTGGTCTAGTTTATACAAATCCAGCTGACCTGAAGCTTATGCAAGTCTTGTAATCCAGAACATGCTAGTAGATCATATGTTTTCTCACCCATTAATACTTGTAGCATCTGAACAAAGTCAGGCTTGTTTTAATCCCAGACTTCTTTCCTATACTGTTCCTATATGTTCCATTAAAAAAAAAAAAAAAGTGATGAATAGAGCATTCACCTTTTATCAGAATGGGGTCTCATACAAAAAGGCTGTGCAGACTAAGACAAATTCCAGTATACTGTATTTTAGAAATAGTGGTCAAGACTTTGCTGTTATAATACAACAGCAAACCTTTGTTTATAGTATGATGAAACCATGACTAAGGTAATTTATGTTTGTGTAACTAAAGATGGAATTTGGGCTATATGCATAAATGAGAAAGATTATCGGATTACAGCATTTGGGAAAGAAAGGGGAGAGTAAGCAGTGAGTCTAAACAGTATTTCCATCACTTCCATCCTACTATCATCTCCCCAGGCTTAGCCACAGACTACTATAAGTTTGAATTATACTTTGCTGTAATGGCTTGCTAATGAGTAGTCCACAGCAAGTGAATTATGCTCACTTATATGTCTTCCAGCTATGTAAATCTATCAGTTATACTGTTTTTTGCAAATGTTAGTCCTCTCTTCCCCAGTCCCCTTTCCCAAGATTCCTTAGATTAGGTCCTCTATCAGTACCATTTTAAGATGCAAGTGTAAAGAAAGATTCCTAATTTATAGCAGTTACATTCACAGAACATCCAAGTCAAGTCAAAGAAATTACTCTGAAGTAGCACTGGCCCCAACTGCACCGGGAATATCAACATGTGCCGCCAAATCTTAGATAGCTACAGTGGGCTCGTCATCTAAAATGAGGATAAGCACATGGCCCCCTTATGTTTAAGTGATTTGGCGGTGCTGTGTAAGTATCTCTTATCAGAACAAGATTGTTAGCATTCTCTTCCATGTGGGAAAGTTCATTTTCATGATCAAATTATCAGATGTAAAACTGCAAAGGAAGACTGTGAGTTAAGTTGAACTGTATGTGCTCAAAATAGGACTTAAAAGTGAATTGCATTCCATAAAGTCCAGCAAACCTTGGGCCTTCTATCCGTTCAAACCTTTCATCTTTTTATTACCCCGCACAGCATAGCTCTGGACTTTAAACTTCAGCTCCTCAGCTTTACCAGTGATTTTGCTACACATAATCGACTTAGCCTGAAATATTCTTAACAACACCACTAATGCTGGGGTTTTCCTCTTCCCATTCCAAAATGTAAAAGTCTCTGGTCTCAAAAGCCTTTGAAAATAACTCTTAATTCTATGTTTTTTCTTTCTCTGTTTTTCCGTGCTAAAAAAGAAACCATTTCAAAAAAAGCCAAAAAGTAAGTCTAAGCTGCTGCTTTTGCTGGAGGGCTAAGAAAAGACCTACGCAGCTAACTGACGAAAACATTTAAATATGCCAATTTCTTTCACCTCATTAATTACAACTGGAACAAAAATTTTCAAACTTGATGGACTGTTGGAGCAAAATTTTAAAAGCAACTGGCTGATTTGAAAGTTTATATCTTTCAACAAGACAGGACCTGCTCCCAGGTAAGGTAAAGAATACCTATACAAAGTCTCATTTCCAGAAGTGGCTACTTGTGCTCCCACTGAAGTTCACAGTTGCTGCAGTGTGCTCAGCTCCTCTGAAGCTGAGGATATATTTAAGTTTGGTTTGTTGTTTTTTTTGGTTTTAAATCGGTTGCAAAACCTGCAAAGCTGAACACAGATTTGGTTAGTAATAATGAAATAGAATATTTACAATGGCTTAATATAATCCAAAAAGCCATATACTAGATAAAAAAAACTTTATATATTAAACTTTCAAACTTGCAGAAAGGAATTAAGGTAACTGAATCAATGATAACCACTGTCAGAGAGAAAAGGTCAATGTAATGTTGAACTAACTTGCTTTTAATATGTTTTGGTCAGTCAGCACAAATAGTTCTGAAACTGTGCTTTAGGCAGATTTGTTTGCTTCTGTCTTAGAACACAGTGACCTCCAGGACAAGATTTATGTCCTCTGACTGCAAGCCAGATTCCTGTATCCTGTTTATTATTTAATGTGTGTGCTGTAAAATAAGCACAATTCAAATGCTTTGCCACTCAATCAAGCATCAAGCCCAAGCCCACATTTAGACAGAATTTAGATATGTGTTTTATCCAAAGATTATTTAATGATCCTGAAACAGAACCAATGAAACCTGCTTCCATGTGAATGCTCCAGCCACTCTGGTTATCATGCAGGAAAAGAGGAGAGCCTCTCTCCCACAGCAAACTGGATAGCTAGCAATTGCTGCTATTTGGAAGGAAAACTATGTAAACTGGCAGGGGAAGAAGTTAAACCTGGATCTCTTACTTCCTGGATGATGCTTTAACTCACACACTTGTCCCGATTGTTAAATGACTCCTGGCTTTTTGATGTAAAGGTTGATGGTCTTTCACACTGCAAGATCACAAATTAACAGAAAGATATCCCTGAAGGAAGAACTGGGTTTCAAACATACTCATGTACCACTTAGGTCTCACCAGCAATCACCAAGAATTTCAATGGTTCCCTGTTCAACTCCTTATGGGCTGCACAGTGAGCCTGGGTTGAGGGGAAATCCAGGGTCCCACTGTCCGGGAATTTGAGTGTTGGGTCCAGCCACCACATTCTAACCATTTTTCCTTAAAGCTGCTTCTCCTACCGCATAACTGCATGAAATTGGAGTTTCCAGGAAATCACAGTCAGGCTGTTTCCAGGAGCCACTGCTCCCTTGGACACATTAGTAGTATGGGTAAGAAATAAAGTCAAAATTCAACAGCAGAAAACAAGGAAATCTCAGCAAAACCTGCAGTTTTCCATATGATCTCATGACATATTTAAAAACCTCTGATATTTAGCAGGTTTAAATTACACAATCTCACTCTATTGATCTAAGCCTTTCTTTTGCCTTCTTTCTCATTCTCTCTCCCTACTCATTACTCACTTGCTTTCTATCGCTGGTTGTAGCATATGAATCTGCAGAAGAGAGCAACCCAGTGCCCATTTTCTGCACTGCAGACAATCAGCACCTCCAGCCTGCAGACTCAGTTGCAGTGGAACCAAGTACTTACGACAAATAGGATCAAATAAAAAACCACAACCTAGTCTTTTTTACTTCTTGCTAGTTTTTTACTCCCTTTTCTGCTTCTATTTTTATTTTCTGTGCTCTGCTTTCAAATTAATTTCTTTCCTGCTTTACGTGCATTTCTTCACCTTCCCTCCAAATTTATATTTATTTCCCTTCTCCTCCCTCCCCTCATATTCACATTTACTTACACAATATCACAGTGTTGTTAAACTACAGAATTCAAAGTACAGTCTGGCTCCAGCTAACCTTGGCTCTTGCAAAACCATTTTACTTCCTGCAAACTACAATTGGAGATGCAGAAAGCATTCAAGGACATCTCTGCCAGCCCCTCCTATGGTTTAACTGAACAAACCCTCAGTTCCCGTGAATGCAGCACTAGCCTCTGCCTGCAGAGACAGCTACAGTAAATGGAGGTTCATGTTAGCTTATGAAATAGAAGGAATACTGGAATATAGGATTCACCTTATTTCTGCACGAATAGGAAAGACACATCCTCCTACAGAGTTTGGTTGGGTTTTTTTAAAGAACAAATTGTCTGATGCATACCATATTAAACTGAAGCAAATTAAGCTCACATATATAATGCTGTAGCTGTGCTTGCTCAAGTTCGTGGAGCCAGCTACATCCACAGAGCTTAGAGGGGTAGGACATCCATGTGAACCTGGCTATACCCATGCCTGAACATTGAGTAAATGCTCAACCAATTTAGACAAAGTGAGATTTAATGTGTAGGAGGCATGGATTATCTGAGAGTTCTGGCTCAGGCAAGCTAAAAAATAAAGTCTAGACAAACATGTAGTCAAATACCATTCTAGCAAAAAAGGAATCCCCCTTGTGTACGTGGAGATTTGTGAAGGCTTGCAATTACGTTCCAATCCTTAACAAAATAACAGTTATTGGCCCACAGACAACAGACATCTTTGAAACAAAGATGTTTTTCTTTTAGTTCTCCTTGTTTAGGTGACAGTGTTGTTCAGAGTATACCTAAGACTGCAGAGAAGCTGTGATGGAAATTTCACAAAGTGACTTGCATGAGATTCCTGAGGTTTCCCAACTTCATCCAGGAAAAGAACAAGACTGGCTTTTCTCATAGAAATGTAAGACTGACTTTCAATTAAACAAAGATATGCAAAATCTGCAAAAAGCCCAGAAACAGAATAGATTAAAGAAATCTTGATCAAATTTTAGAAAAGTCTCTTTGCCAGCATTTTACTCCTACATATGCTTTATCTACCCCATGCTCAAACTACCACCACATGAGGAAGAACACACTTCTACCCCAGCATGTTTCTCCTAGTAGTTACAAAGTGCCTTATATGAATTAAGCTTCAATATATGCCTGTAAGATCAAACAGTGTGAGAAGGCAACATACACAACAGACAAGTGAAATCAATTGCTAAAAGGCATATTAGAAAAGACTGAGTAAAAAAGTAGATTTCAGTATCCCTGGTTCTCAGTTCCTAGTTGAGCTGCCTGACTGCTCTTACTATTTTGTAACAACTGAAATTTATAACTGTTTTGAAGATTTCCACGCATCACTGATGGTAATGCTATTTTAAACCTCTCTAGTATAGGGCTAAACCCCTATATTTTTATTTTCATGCTAACAGATATCTAAAAAGTCCAGAAGTGCTTCATATACTGTTCAAATTTAGCACAATTTTCTTCTCTGGAACAAAATTTAGCACTCAAGCTTGTGTGCTGTACCACAGCTGTTAGAGTAGAGCATTAACACTCCCAAGCACACAGCATATTTAATGCCTCTTTAGAAATAAAAATGCAGTGTGAAAACAGGATGAGAGCAATTCAGAAACAATTCATTTACGGGACTCTATGTGTGTGTGTGTGTGTCAACTTAGGATCAAGTATAATTTTGTGGCAATTTTCAGGATTTTATGTACAAAATAAAGAGGAAAACTTTTCCAAGGAAACTGCTGCATCTAGAAAGCTTTTTGAGAACCTAGGTCACTGTGCTTCCTGACTCCTGACACTTTTAGGGACATCCTTCCACTGCCTTACAAGCTGCTACCCTGTCTCCTCTTCACAACATTTCTGCAATTACAACCACAGAGTGCTACGGTCACACATCTTGCATGTGGCATAGGGTTGAGTCACAGTCCTGAAAAGACTCACTGAAGCCTCAGTGAAGTGCACTGAATTTACTTACATGTTTAAGAAAGCATTGTATTTTGTTAAGACATGATTTTCTGGCTCAGATTATTACTTTAAAAATTACTATGATGCTCACGTAAAGACTAACAAAAGGGATCTTAGGCTTTGGGATGACTTATGTCTGGTGCAAAAACATGAGGGATCAACTTAGTTACTTCTTATCTTGTTCATACATAGCAACTCAGCCATTCAGAAAGGAGACAAATTTGTTAACAAAGTTAAATGAAAGTTCCATCAAATTAAATTGTAGCTATTAGTAATATTAAAAATAATGTCTTTATTACCCCCAAAAAGCCATCATGAACAGCACTAGCTTTCACTTAAACACAGGTTTTATTAATTGAGTAATATCTACTCTGGCACAGCTTTACAAATGCACACAGAGACATTATTTCCCCCTTTAATCTTAGAAGCAAATAGTAGTAATAGTAGTAGTGTTGGTGGTGGTGACAAACACCCAAATTTAGGTCAGGGGATTAGATAGCTGTGAGGACAGCTGTCAGTTTACACTATAATTATGATTCTCTCAAAAGGCAGTACTGTTTGTTGACATTAATTTTGATGTTGCACAGATATGTGTTTAAACCATCTGACTCTAGATTATAATGGAAAAAGTATTTCCTAATCAAATTCTTTATGAGATGACAGTAGGAAGACAAACAGCAGTAATTTGTAGATTTATGTTCGTGAGTCATGGATTTTGACACAAAGTTTTGGGGTTTTTTGGATTTTTTTTGTTGTTGAGCCAGTGAGCGATAATACAAGATCACAGGAACAGCACATGTTCTTAACCAACTTTCTGTTTCAAAATAATTCTGGGAAGCTGCTGGCATAACCAATATGTATTATTTGTACAGTAAAACTGCTGAAAGTAACTCAAGAGTGCAGATTCATCTACAGCTTTAGATCTGCTCACCAGGTTCCTTAGGAAAAGTTCTGAACCATCCAGCCATCTGACACTGCTCACAGCCCTGGGTTTGTCCTGTGCACCAGGTGTCCCACCATTCCACCCAGCGTGACACAGTTAATGCCATCACCGAGATGGAAGACACTGAAGAAAGAGGTGCTATCTCTGTAACATAGGGAAGCACATACTGGAGTTCAGGGCTGGACCTGGGGTGTGGCTGATGTGGTCATAAAATGGGCAATCTAGAACGGAGGTACAAGTGAGAACTTTCAAACAGGAGAGGAGCAGAAGCGTTGTCTATAACTAATGCTAACAAAAAGTGAAAACTTACCTTTTACTCAACAGTTACTCATTAACAACAGAATATGCTGACCCTCCCTCACATCAAACGTTCTTCTAACTTTCCATAATAAGCAAATCCATATTTCAATTGGCTTCTGGTGATTTATAGATGGCTGAATCTAAATGACATTTGCAGTAATCTGAAAAGGAAAGGGACATGGCTGCAAAGCACTGCAGGACCATGGTAGGAGAGATACAGCCCATCATCGCATCTTCCTTTGTTAGGGGCTGAATCCTCTATTCTGTGCGACCTCTGAAAAGCCTCATTTATTTCTACAGTACAGGTCTTTGTGTTTGAAAGAACGTTAAGACAACCTTAAACTCTTTCTGGGAATAAAGATTTACTTGAAAACATTTTTCAATTAAGGATACTCTAAAGGAAGTCCTAAATGTGATTATCAAATACGCTTCAAATGTTCAGGGAAATGAAAATATTTTTAGTCAACTTTCCTTGGAAAATCCAGGTCAGACTTTATAAATATCAGAGACTTCCAGAGAGAAGCTAATTGCTTTTGACTTCCTACAGGAAATTTTTGCTATGTGACAAGCTGAACAATGACCATTTAGATGAAGTTATTAAATGCCACTATAAGTTTAGTGTGCATGTTACTAAGTAGGCAATTATCGGTCACTGTTCTAAGCTCAGTAAAGGTGTCTGCCAAGCGTGCAACTATGATTAATCAGTTATCAGGAGTAACTGGTTTCACAAATGCTTTCAAATGATGCAAGTGTGGGAAAGATGTCTCTGTTATCACGCCGATGATCACCAGCACTAGCTTGATTGCACTAGCCTAAATATGAGTAAGGCCCTACAGCAATTTGGATTGAGAATCTGATCCAGTCAAAAATTAACCTAGCAGAAGAGGGTGGGTGAGAAATCAGTTTCCAGTAAGGAACAGATTCTCCTTTTGACCTACTAGGGGCAACTGGGATTGGAAGTTATGAAATATCTTCATCTGGTATCAGCCAGACTTTGCTTAAGACAGCAATATCCCACAATATTAGGGTCTGCAAGGAATGAGATGCAGAATAATACAAGAAACATTATAACTCCCTTAAGGTAACTAAATGATGGAATTTCATTTGAAATAGAAAGCACCAGACTGATCACACCTATGAAAGGCGATGTTGCACTAGAACAGGGGTCCTCAAACTTTTTA
Organism: Microhierax caerulescens; assembly: GCA_035590215.1. NCBI lineage: Eukaryota > Metazoa > Chordata > Aves > Falconiformes > Falconidae > Microhierax > Microhierax caerulescens. The sequence goes on along the minus strand of JAVJGJ010000030.1, from coordinate 14,078,942 downwards.
ACCAGGGGGCCAGCGTGCAGATTAAGTGGCAGGCAGTCATCTGCGGCTGCTTGGTCGTCTGTCGTCCGTCGTCCCCCCCCAAACCCCCGGCAGGGGGGGTCTGTAAATACTGGGGGGCCAGATTGAGGACCCTGGGGAGCCGTATCCAGCCTGTGCGCCATAGTTTGAGGACCCCTGCACTAGAAGTTTTGGAGAGAATGACAAAGATCACTAGTATGTGAAAAGCATTTCTAAATATAAACACTTGAAAGAGTGATATTTTGGTGATTTTTGCTTTTTAATTTAGAAAATATATGAGTAAGATTTACACATGTTAATGATTAGTAGAAAAATGGCAAATGACAAACTTTGTCTTCCTGCATCATAATTGAAAAATAAAGGGACTAAAAGAAGTATTTTAAAGCAAACAAAGGAAATACTTTTTACAAAGTGTCTAGTTATACTGTGCAATCCTTTTCCACAGGAAGTCATTTGAGACAGCACTTTAAAGGAGTTGTGAAATCATAGAATGGTTTGGGTTGGAAGGGGCCTTAAAGATCATCCATTTAGACTCATGACTAATGCCACTGATTTGGAAGGGACACCAAGCCTCATACTTGCAGACCTACATGTAAGCAACCCATATCAGATATCAAAAAATCTCAATACTGTAGAAGCAGCTGTTCCTAAATCTGTCTTCAGGGGTGTTTCTTACATTCTCCTGCAAAACTTTGGCTGCTGCTTATGGCCAAAGACCTGTGTACTGAACTGTTTGAATGCTTTTCATTTGATTTTGTAGGGGAGTTACATTACTTGTTACAAAACAGGCAACAGTACATTGTGGGAGCCCCTGCATAGCTACAGAAAAATTTAGGCAGGGATGACCACAGGAGATCATGAAGTCCAACATCCCACACAAAGCAAGGCTAACTTTACAGTTAGATTAGGCTGATCAGCTGAATTGCAAAAATCCTTAAGGACAGAGGTTCTACAGCTGCTGAGCAACCTGCTTTGAGTGCTGAACCACCATCACCATGAATTTGTTGCTTACCACTGGAATTTTCCTTGTCACATCTTTTGACCATATCTCCTTGTCTTTTTATTGTACACCTCTGAGCAGAGACTGGCTCTGTGTCCTCTCTAACGCCTGCTAAGTGGAGGGATATTGAAAGACTACAATCAGTCCAGAAACATATTTTGCTCTTCTAAGATGCATTTTTAAACTAGTAACAGTATTTAGATATACCTTCAGATTCCAAACTTATTGTAAAACACATCAAATGGGATGAAAAAGTAGGCCTACATTAGCCACAAAATTTGTCATACTTCAGCTTTTAAACCTGCCAGCAGCCTACTTTCCAAAAAGTCTATGCTTTTATTTCAATCTAATTGTGACCTCTTTAAAGGTAGGAAATCAAATTATCAAGAATTAAATTGATCAAGCATATTATAGGAGATTTAAGGTGCTTCTTTGTACAGCGTGTGTGTGGGCCATAATCTCAGGGTGACCTAGAAGATGCACTGGACTACATTTCTTTATCAAGACTGCAGACTTCTGTCTCCTTCCATAAAAAAACAGGAGCCTGAGGATGGGTCTTAAAACACTCAAAAAGCGTGCTTTCAAGATGTTCTGTGCTTGACAGTTCAACTGCAGGAAAAGATACAACTAAAAAGAGATACTCATGTTTTAAGTACAGGCAGGGATGTTAATCTTGTGGTTCAGAACTGACAGTTTTTCATTTCAGGTGTCACAGACTTGAGCTCTGATTACACACTCTTCACAGGCTCCAACAAAAGAAGCTCTTGTTTCATCTGTGCTTCATGCTGTTGGTCTATTGTTTTACATATTCATTTTCATAAATCATACAAAATGCTACCTTGAAATTAAGTTTTTGTCATTAACAGTGGAAACAATATCTCTGTAAACAATATTTTATAAAATTCTATGAGATTTTAGAAGTGTTCTGCCAATTCAGTAAGGTTCACAATATTTTTCTCTCCTCTGTTTTATTACTGCTCTCTACCTTGTTTTATTATTGCTCTTATTTCACAGTTTGGGACATTTAACAATGTACCAGCCATTTTTTAACACTCTCTGGTCAATATTTCTACACACCAAAAACATTAGACTCTTAGAATCCAAATAAATCTATAGCAAATTTTTTTCCCAGGTTTTGTTGTGAAAAACATAGTAAGGCTTTCATTTTGTTAGCAAGGAACAAGAGAAGGTGTGGTGGCTAGTCCTGCTCTTGCCAGCCCAGACCCCAACTGTCACAGCTGTCCCCTGCTTCATTGTACACTCCACAAAAGGAACAGGGGAGCATAGCACACCAGAAAAAAGAAGCTAATCCCTCTGCAACAAACCCAAAGGGACTCTTTTTCCGTCCTTCAATAAGTCAAAACCCCCCCCCAGTCTTCCTCCCTCTCAAAACTGTCCTCCTTTACCTTGATTTCAGTTCCTTGAAAGGGCCCAGGTCTCACAAAGGAGCAATATTCTAAATATTGTACACCTTCTGGACAAGAAATCTTTTTAACTTTGCTAGATAAAAAGCAATTTTGTGAAATAACATAAGGTTCCAGCCAGTCCAAAAAGTGATCAAGCTAGGGTTTTTAAGATAAGCATTCATTTAATGTGATTGTAACATTCTTCCAATGAAATAACCTCAGTTTCTATTTCAAAGAGATACAGCATGAAAACAGTGATTTTTTTTTTTGAGCTTGTAATGTTCTACTGTTTCAAATATAAATTCTTAATAAAAATACAATTATATCAGTAGTATGACTATCTTCCTCAAAAATAAAAAAAATAATTTTTCTCCAATGCTAATTCTATAGAAAACACTTGACCTAATTTTTAAAGTAATTATCTAATCTGCTTACTTTTGTTTTAAAAAATAATAATTTGAATGTTAAATACCTAAGTGAGGGTTCTTCAAATATTAAATTAATTACTCACTACTACTATGTTAAATACAGTAATTGGCAATACAGATTGGATACAGAATCACTCCTTAATAGATTTTGCATATTCAGCCCTTTGGCTGAATTTGTGAGATCACTGCCAAATCCCTCCCTCCTGCTGCTGACAGCCTGTAGCAATGCTGTACAGAGTTCTTCACACTGCATTCTCCTGTCCCAGACATTATCTAGAAATCTAGATAGGTCAGTGTTGACACATTGCTCAAACTTTCTCCTGCTTTCTTCCATTTTGAAAAGAACACAAAACAAAAGAGTATAAAACAGAAACTTCAAAAGCTCCCAGACATGCCACTACAAGATACTGAACTCAGTAAAGCAGTACTTCATTCCCTGCAAACTATGAATTTACATAATTTCAAGTGACAAAACAGAAAAGAAAAAAAATCCATTGCAAGTTACTAAATGCAATGAAGCAAACTCTGACTCAGGAAACTCCTGAGCTTCAAAACTTCTGGAGGAGCATTTGGAGAACACATTACAATACTTGTTGGTTTTTACAGCATTTTTTAGGCATTAACTTTTACCTAGTGCTGTTTAAACAACTTGGTCTGACCTAGCATGGTCATTCTTACATCTACATCATAATGAACTTCATTTCTCTTTCACTGTGTCTTTCTACAATTAATTAGCTTGTTACCTTCTTACCTGGGTCTGGTTCCAACCTCATGTGCACACACTCAGAAAAGACTGCAAAAACCTTGGGGTAAGTCAGCATTAATGTCACCCAGTATTTACCTTCACTTCCCTATTCAAACAAGCCCGATGCTAAACAGATGCCTTGATTGTAACTCTTATCTACTCACCTGTCTCTCATCTCTGCAACAAGAGGGCTTTGCTAACAAAAACCACAACAGCTTTTAAGAGGTGGATTTTCATGTCCAAAGAAGTGTAGATCTTGGAGGTTTATACAGAGCCATTCTATTGAATTAACAGCGAGCTAGACATAGGAAAGAAAAAGGAAGAATCATATGTGCAGACTACTGATGAAGCGTGCTTTTCAACTGCTTGCTACTACAATACTTGCTAAAAACCAGGGAACAAGGCAAAGAAGAATAAAGCTCTGTCAACTTCATAGATACAAAAACCAGGATATTTCACTACATTTACATTTTAGACACAGAATTTTCAGCCTATGAATTTACCTTTAGATGTGGAAATCAATTTTCCTGTATCTTATATATTTTCTTTAGCTGCTTCTACAGATGTGCCACTTCTTTGGCTGACAGACAAAGCAAGTAGAGTGCTATTCTGCCATGTTCTTGCTTTTTACTTCAGCTTGGGAAGAATGATTTATGCCAACACTGGCACAATTTCTCAAAAGAAATTATGTTCTTTAAGCAACAGAGACAAAATCTTGCTATCTGCTCCATCCCTGCTCTGTTATCGGCACCAAGGCCATTGTGACTATGAACTAGAACAAAAGACTCAACAACAATGTGATGCTGGAATTTTGTTTTGTTTGCGAGCAGCAATTTTCCTTTCCTTTTTCCAGCACTTATCTACAAAAACTAAATTATCTCTGTATGCTTTTCAGATAAGAGTGCCTGAATGAATTATTCAACAGAGGAGATTCATGCTGTCTTGCCTCACTCGACTGTTATATTATTTGGATATATATGGAGGGATAAAATGTTCCTGAATTTTAGTTGAACAAGGAATCCATAGAAACAATAGTAGATACATTTTTGACGTAGTTTTAAAAACTGAAGGCAGACATTTTTAAACTCTGTTTATATGTATTTCTGATATTGAAACAAGCAAATGAATCCACCATTTGTGGTAAGATTCTATTGCTTAAGCCCATTAGCTGAAGGTCAAGATACAATGCAGTACATACTCCAGCCTTGTTTTCTGAAGTTCTCTTTTCAGCTGCACATTAGAAGTAGTGCTAAAGGATCTAGTGCTGCTTTTTTCCATGCACACCAAGTGTGTTCATCTACTAGGTTTGACTAGCCAAAGCAAAGAAGCTCTGTGGCTCAACCAGTAGCAGTGTCTCAAAGTTACATCACTGTAAGTCTCTGAGCCCTTAATAAATATGAAAAACCAACATAAAATATAACAGTCTGAAATAGGTGGGAGTGTTCAAGACTTGACATCTGTGTTGGGAACATGAATTCATTCAACATCTATGGCACCTTTTCTTCCAACTGCTAAGAGCAGATGTTTCATATCTACCTCTCATTCAAAGGAAAGGTAAAATATTTAAGAGAAAAAATCAACAGCATTAGGTCACAACATTCTGGTTTTTTACAATTAAGCACGGCAAAGATGGGTAAAGTCATTCTGGTTTCCTCATATGCTCCTTTCTAGTTCAGTTAACACATACAGGTATAATTTTCATTGTTGCAATAAAAAAAAGAAACGTCATTGTTGTCCTAATTCAAGTCACATAAACAGAGTCCCAGGCCCTCTGTCACATCTGTTTATAAAATACATATTTTTCTTTTTAAAAATAAACCTTCCGTTAGTTAATCTTAGGATTTAATTGCCTATATTTCTTTACATTGTAAAAAACAAAAGATGCCTTTATAAGGGTAAATTTTCAACCTGTCCAAACACTGTTCCACTTGTTTCATTCGCAACAAACCTGAAACATAGCAGAAACACTGAGAGGAATCAAGAACACAGTAAGCAAGGGGAACTTCACACTCCTGTATCTCATAGACACACATTCAACAGCATCAGGACTCCTCAGGTGGGAAGGGCAAAGCGACAAACTGGAGATTCCCTGCTTTGGTAACTGGTGGCTACCCAGGTACTCAGAACACTTTAAGATGCCCACTAACTAACAACAGAGCACATCACTCTTTCACAAGCATTTCCATATTTCTGTTTGTACATCTTGCATCACTGTGGTGGCAGGATATAGAACATGTGGACCCCAAAAGATTGTGAACCTCAAAGGATGTCTATTGGCACAACAGACAACAGAACAAAAGCAGCAGTTTCTGTCTTATACATATATATAATAACTGTTTGTCTCATTTCTTTTTAAAATGTGAACGGGCCTTCAAACTGAGTATAGAGTAGTGTCAAAAACCCTGTCAGTTTTTGATTGGTAAGCTGAAGGGTCTGGGTAAAATTCAGACTGATTGGTACAACAAAGTTTTAAATAATGGGGAAAGCTGATACAGAGATTGAAGGGCAGAAAACATAATTAGTGCCAGCCAGCATGGTTTTATGGAACATAGGCATTGCCAGAAAAATTAGATTTAAGGTATTAGGACTCATGAGGCATTTGACTTTGTATCACGGAGCTTTCCTGTTAAAAAAAATGTACTAAGAAGAGCTCTGAGGGACTTTGTATCCTACAAAGGACTGAGAAACCATAATGGGAATATGGAATTGACTTGTTCCTTATTCTCTACAGTGATTGTCTGAAAAAACAACTGCAAACATAAAGAAGGCTGTTTATGGAAGCAGAGCTGCACAGAGGAGGTGTAAAGCAGCAAAATCACCTCTGCACTCACCCAGCACTGGCAGAAACGGCACTGGAGGATCATACACAGATCTTTTGCCACATGTTAAAGGGTATATTGATGTGCTGGAGGGGATTTAGAAAGACCACAAGGATTATTCACCACTGTAGAAAATGCCTTATAGAGAAAGGTAGGCTTACAACAGCTCAGTCTGTTTAGTTTCTCAAAGAAATGAAATGGCTTGATTACAGTATGCAATTATCTTGTGGGCAGAAAGGCATAAAAGC
>JAVJGJ010000030.1:14046466-14072178 GCA_035590215.1 Microhierax caerulescens | reverse complement strand
ACAGGCATACAAGGTTAGACAAATTGGACTAGGAAGCAGGCCATGTATATACCACAGAAAGGGCACAGCTAATTAGCAAGGATAATGGTATATTCCCCATTTGTGAGGAATTTCCAGTCAAAGTCAGATTCCTTACAGGGGAACGGGCTCTTCCCAGAGAAGTTGCCTGGTCCAGCACAGCAGCAAGCCAGTGAAGCTGAGCAGCCTGCCACAGCTAGAGACAGAGGGTCATCACTGAGCCTCAAACACCAGGATCGGGCCCTGCTAGACCCTGAAACCGGGGGAGTTGGTCCCTGCAAACACAGGGCCTCCAGTGTTACCTTCAACAGATTACAGCACCTCTGCCACGAGGTATATTGACTGTTCCCGTCACTATACCTACAAAGTAATTTGAAAGCATTCCTGGAGAAGTTTGGAAAACGTATCTTTTTCTGTTTGGGCTTTACATTTCAAAGAAAAGCACATCCTGAACTACCTGTGGGGAGTGAAATTTTGCAATTGCCTTTTAAAACCCAGGCTCATGGCAGCATTAGCATTTAGCATGGTTGCCTGGTATTGCTGGAAAAGCCCCTGCTCTGAGGGCAGGGGGCAACCAGTGAGCACAGCCCTAGCAGGGGACAATGCAGCTCCATACCCTGTGAGGTGACTTCACAGAGTAAACCTGAGTGCACCTCTGGCAGCCCTTTGCTCCGCTTTCTTGTTCAGAACACAGGCTCTGTGGCAGGGACTCTTACCTGGACCCCTGGGTGGCTCTGACCCTTCTTGAAGGCACTTGCTGGGCTGGGGCTGCTGTTCGTGCCTTTTTGCCAGGCCACAGGCTATGCGTTTTGCTTGATGTGAAATAGCACAAGGAGAAACAATATTCCTTCTGTAATTTTCAATAAAAAGAAAAGTTATTTGACGGTGAACTTTTAACCTCCATAGGACAAACTTCTACCCAAATTATTAAGTGTCCTGGAAAATACTGAGATTCGGGCAGTAGGGGAGGAGATCCCCTGGCAAGGTCCTCCCTGGTGATCTCACCGAGAGGAAGCTTGCTGCTCACACAAGAGCAGCCTCTCCCAAAATGAGCACTATGAGCTCAGTCTATTCCCTTAGTGTTTCTGGGTGAAAAAGTGACCCTGTTGAAATTACAGGCCAACTCCTATTGATTTAAATGACTTGCAGATATTAAGGTCTGTATCTGTACCACAAATACTGGTGAAACCAATACTCAGGAGGTTACCAGGAACTTGTGAAGGAATTTCCAGGAAAGACTACAAAAGCACCAAAGTGTTGTTGCAAGCTGACTCTTATTTCTTTCCCACTCACCTTTCCTTTTTTTATTCCTTCTAAGGGACTACGGGAGAGGAAGAAACAGCACAGGAACTGCTAAGACCCTTCTCCAAGTAGGCTTGGCCCAAGACTGCTCAGAGAAGGCATAAGAAGGCACAATATACCTTACTGGGTCTCACCAGTGATCCAGCTACCGCTGTAACGCTCCAGCAGTGGGAAACACTATTTCAGGGGAGTGTGCACACCTGGCCGCTTTCTGCAGTATACTCCCTGAGGATCGCTCAGCATCAATGGCCATTGGATTAGGGATATTATACAGTACATTTCTGCCTATTCCTTTTAGTATTTGTTCATGGACCTTTGGTCCATTATTTTTCCCATTCCTCTTTTGAGCTAATTGATGCTGTTACCCTCCACAACCTTCTGCAGCAGCTTCCAGTAGTTCACTATTCACTGTGTAAAGTACTTTCTATTATTTTTGTTAAACCACTCGCTCCTTAGTTTGCACATCCTGCAGTTCCATTCTGGTATTGCATGACTGAGCAAACAGCAGTTCTGCATCTGTTGTTTGCTATCAACTGCCTCCACAGCTTGGAAAACGTCAGTCACATCCCCTCCTCCTTCAGAATTCCCTCTCCAAACTAGAACGTCCCAGGCATTTTCATTTTTCCTGTTTTCCAGTCCTCCTCTGTATCTTTTCTAACTATCCTTCTTGCAATATGGATATCAGAAGTATACCCAGCAGGCAAAATGCACGTGCAGCAAAGTTCTGCACAGTGGAAAAATCATGTTTTCTGGTTTGTTCACAAGACAGCACTGAGACAGGCCTGACATTATTCTGAATAAATATGCCTGGCACCACCTCCAAGAAATTTATGTCATGGGCCTGTCAAAGCTCTCCTCCTCTCTCTTCAATCTTTTCTTCACCCTCCTACTGCAAGCTCACATTCCTCCAAGCCAAGTCCACACTGCTCTCCCATTTTTCTGCTACACCCCCACTTTCCAAGCCTACCTTTCCAACTGTAGATAAGCACAGGACCCCCCTGCATGTGCTGATTTACTGTGCACAAAACACTGCTGAACATGCTACAAAAAAGATACAGGAGATCTGCACCACTGCTTCATCGTGCAGCTAGCTACCAAGACATCTGCATTTGTATTGCTGTTGGGGGCAGTTGTAACCATTTGTATAATGTAAAGAAACTCTTCACTTTTCTCTGCTTGGCCTTGTGCGTACAAGTTTGGGGAAGCCAATACAGTGGCTCAGGGCTGCTGAGACTAGATGCACTTCAACATCTCAGCCACCGCGCCTGCACCTCCCGCAGCCTTGCCTTCAGCACTGGTCATCACCAACCAGATGAGTCAAAGCAGCACTGCTAGCCAGGAGAAGGGATGTAAGGGAGAATATCATCAAACTCTGCCTTTCCTTCCCCCTCATCTTTGCCTCTGCACAGAAAGTCCACTATTTTCACAGTCATTTTGCCAGCACTGAAGAGAGTGTGCGGTGAAAAAAGGCGCTAACTAGGGTCAAGCATGCAGACACCAGCTGTCTATTAAAAGGAAAGCTGTCAGGCAAACGGTTTAGTTTTCCACAGTGAGCAGCTTGGGAAGGGCATTTCTTCAGGAAACAACTCAATCACCGTTGCTGAGACCGCACAGATTTTGCCTCTCCTCCTTGCCTATGCCTTTAGGTTGCTGCCTGCCTCATTTGTGCCTTTACAGCTAGGGGCTTCCCGTGACACTCAAATCTGCTGCTGGTAAGGATAATAGTTTTCACTGGTTCTTTCCTAGGAACATGTATTCTGACATAATCTGAAGCAAGAACCACTAGAAGGATTTAGTAAAAGAAACCTACTCGTAGTTTTATTTTGCAGTGGAAATCTGTAAAGCGTATTTAGCAGTAGCTTATATTCTAAATGAAGGGTCTGATGTGGCTCATCATCAAATAACAGCATTCTGTCATTGATTTGAGAATGATTAAACCCTACAATCTAACAATCTCAGACACCTTCTGAATAATATTTAAAATAAAGTGTTTGTTTCGCAAATGAGCTTTGGGTTCTTAAATTAATTTAAATTAATTAGAAATGCATAGCCCAGTGATTGTGTAACTTCATTGAAGGTACTGAGTTTATGGCAATATGAGTGAAGAGAGAACATTTTCCAAGAGTTACCAAAAGCAGACAAATTCTATTAAAAACATTCACTCTGTAAAGTAATACAAAATAAAATATTATCATCTGATCAGCTCAAGTTATGTTAGCTTATATCTTTGAATTAACAACATTTCTCTGTACAGTTGAAGTAAGACTGTAATTTTACAAACTGATATTCAGTTGAACATATAACACAAATTATACACTATGTACAAACCTAGTTCTCCAAGGAACCCCTTTGTTCAGCATGCTTCAACACAGAAGTGATTTACCAATTTCTAGAACAGGATGCTAGCTTTCCTTTTAATTTAAATACTGAAGTACTTATCAAAACATGAAAAAAAATCCATTTGTTCTCAACGTGGCAGTGTTCTTAAGTCACTTCTTTGTTACCATATATTATGGAAGAGTAAAACCAGTCACAACAATAAATAACGTTGCTAATTATGAACTTATATTCATGTGATCACACTTTCAGCCTGAATGCTTTTACAAGACTGTAGGATCCATTTATCTTTGCTTTTCTTGACACGTAGATCAAAATTGCAACTACAGGTACCGCTATTGCTGTTACACAGGAGAATGCAATAACCAGTGGTATCATTTGATCTGGTTTTTCCAGTCTTCCTGAAAATGGAGACAAAAGGGGAAAAAAGTTGTGTCAAAAGTGATTTAAACAGATATATTACTGTAAAGGCAATGTTACTAATGACCTTTATTTGGAACATTATTTCTGTTTTCATACACAAAGCACATTTCAAAACGTTTTCCTCATGCTTTTTTCTTTAGTAACTCCATGTTAAGCACTTTAATTCCTAGCCACTATCTTTGTCTTTAATTTGCTATGCAAGTTCAAACCCATTGAAAATCTATAATGAAGAATACCATGGAATTCATGAAGAATAAAAGAAGAATGCAATGTATTTTACCCAGCGTGGTGGTTTAACCCCAGCCAGTAACTAAATACCATGCAGCCACTCACTCAGTTCTCCACCCCAGTGGGAAAGGAAAGAAAATCAGAAAAAGGTAAACCCCGTGGGTTGAGATAAGAACAGTTTAACAACAACAACAATTGTAATGAAGAGGAGAGGGAGAGAGAGGAATAAAACCCAAGGGAAAAAAACTGCTTGCTCACTCACTGACCGATGCCCAGCCAGTCCCCAAGCAGTGACTGGCAGCCCCCAGCCAACTCCCCCCAGTTTATACACTGAGCATGACGTTCTATGGTATGGAATAGCCTCTTGGCTAGTTCAGGTCAGCTGTCCTGGCTGTCTTCCCTCCTGGCTCCTTGTGCACCTGCTCACTGGCAGAGCACGGGAAACTTGAAAAGTCCTTCATTTAGAGTAAGCATTACTTAGCAAAAACTAAAATATCAGTGTGTTATTGACATTATTCTCATGCTAAACCCAAAACACAGCACTGTACCAGCTACTAAGAAGAAAACTAAATATCCCATCCAAACCTAGGACACGCAGGAAACATCTGGGGACATTTCTACCTCCTGGAAACAATGCTTCAGAAGACCATGTTTAAAAAGCACAGCCTTTAGATTTTTCTGTGGAACAGAACTTTCTCTGGATCAGTCTCACTGTTCATGCATGTGAACAGATCTGGCCCCATCCTTAAAGCTACCACACCGACTTGGGTAAGAGAGAAAACATCCATGCTGAAAGGAAGTTAAACAGATCTTACTCTCACCAGCTGTTTTATTATTTGTTTTGATTTTTTTTTTTTGGGGGGGAGTAAGTATTATTGTGCAAGGATCAGCCATGGACTAGTTGTGCTCACTGTGACACAAAATTCATTAGAAAGTATGAAAAAAGTAAGTTTAAGGCAATAGATTTACCTACCTACAACAGCTATCTCAATCTCTTTGATGTTGTTTCCAACCTCATTGAAAACATGAAGCAAATATCTGCCTGTATCATTCTTGGTGACATTGTAGAGTATAAATGTTCCATTCACTGATGGCAGAATAATTTCTTTCTCCTGATGGACTTTTTTCAGGACCATCTCTGACGGTGGGTTACTGTATGTGCTACACATAATAGTGACATTTTCTCCTTCTTTAACATTTTTTGATGGATATACTAACACAGTAACATTTTGGGGAGGAACTGAAAAGAAAAGAAATACAAGGTAGGATTTAGGAACAAACAGAATCAAAAAACTCATGAGTTATCAGCAGCTTGTACACACAAAGTGCTAATCCAGTTAATGGATTCACTATAATAATTAAGCATGTAGCTTTAGACACTACTCTGTCACAGGCTATTCTTCACAAACTGCAGTCAACAGCAGCTGACTGAAAGAACATTTTATCAATTAATTGAGTATGTTGCTTCTCTTTTACATTGTACGTAACCTTTTCTTATTTTAAGTTCACTGTCTGTTCATTTGAGTTCATGAGAGGAAACAGACCAACAGACCCAGAAGCTGATGTCCTCTTTCAACAGAAGACAAATAGAAACGGCACAGGAAGGAGTCCTAGAATAACATTTTTTCACTAGGTTTCACAATTTTACATCCTGCTTTCAAAGGTGGAAGTGAAACTATGAAAAACTTTGAAGAAGCAATTATTTTGCACATCTGCCATTTTGGACAGAAGTTTTCATTAGCACTAAGATCCTACCACTTATGACAAGAACCTGTGCAACTGATCTCAGTTTTTTCAGACAATTCATTCTAAACAGAACTGAAGATGTCATTCTGTCTAAAACAAATCCCAATATTAACTCTGTATGTAGATATTTTAACTAACCTTTGACATAAAGTATTATGTGCTGAGACTGCTCTCCCAGTTCATTAATGATATGCATTCATATGTTCCTGTGTCCTTTAGCTGAGCCTTATCTACAGTATATATGCCATGCACTGTTTCAAGGGTTGTAAACCCATCACCTATTTTCTTTCAGAGTACTCTGAACAGGGGTAATATCCACAGATGTGCAAGAGATGGTTACACTTTCTCCTTGTATCACTGCACTAGAAGGGAAAACTGAAAGTGTATTTTTTGGTGCAGCTGCAAAAAATAAAGAATAAGGAAGAGAGATGGATTAGTGGCAGAAGTGATCCCTAAGCAAGACACGGTTCCCATGCAACAAACAGAAGTAGCAGGGCTAAAGCAGAGAAGTCCGCTTACAACTGAAAATGAAACTTTGTTATCACTGCATATAGGTTGAGGAATCAGCATTTGCTATAGCTTAAATGCAGCTTACAAGAACAGGATAGAGAGTCGTAACATAAAGGAGAGCCAAGGGGCTGAACACAGTCCCTCCACAGAGAAGCTTCAGCATGTTCTTTCTGTTTGAAACTTCAGTATGCAGGTATCTGGATCCTCCACTGATACTTATTTGGAAGAACATACAGGCACTGCATAGCTTCTTTGCCTCATGCATACATTTGCCAATCTGAAGGAGCGATGGAAGCTATCTGTACTAAGGCAGACTTCACCTTTCTTTGTTTAAAGCTTCCTAAATGACTTAATGACATTAGAGACACCTTTTAACTTCACTGACATCAAAGACAGAATTCCCCCGTGCTTCACAGAATGAGATCTGGACCTAAAATATATAAAACGAAAAACTTGTGTTCTGTCTTGCTCTACTAACCTTGAACAAGTAATTTCACTGCTTTTACTTCTTTGCCAAATCGGTTATAAGCTTCACATTCATAAAGACCCAGATCTTGACTTTTTATGTTCTGTATAGTTAAAATTTCATGTTTTGAAATTTTCTCAGACTCCCCAGTGGCCTTCTTTTTATTCCAAGAGATCACTGGAGCTGGATTACCAGAACTAGTACATTTCATCATCACAGTTTCTCCTTCTTTAACAACAGTAGCAGGAATAACAGAGATCATTGTATTCTTCGGTCCACCTGAAAGAAAGAATCCTATAGTTAATCATAATTGGGTTTTTTAAAAATAGATCCAACATGTCTTACTGGATGCCAGGTTGTAAGCCTCCCAAAGTTAATTTCTTTTTTATTCTTAGAGTAAGTAAAGGACACAGCATCAGAGCTTTCATGCAAACTCTCTATAGCCTAAACATATTAACAAAGCACTTCTAAGCAAGGATGTTAAGAAGGTAGATCAGTTTCTTGCTCATTCAGATCCTGACTTAAGGCTGTCATTACAAGAAACATTTCCTGTCTTTGTTTTTCTCATCAGCACTGCTCCTTTCTTTGGGGAAGAACAGAGGACTATGCTTATTTTTTTGTACTCATGGGGTTTTAGTTAGTTTGATTGTTACATTTATCATTGAATTAATTAATTATTCTTAAACTATTGGGAAAACATTACACATACTTACATTCCACATTAAGTGTTATTTCACTTTTACTTTTCCCAAACTTATTTTCTGCTACACATTCATAGTCTCCTCCATTTAGGAATGTCACAGGTTGAAGGAGAATTGTCCCCTCACTGTAAGACCCCATGTCTGCACTGTCAGACTTTCTCCTTAAAATAATCTTGGGAGGAGGGTTACTCTCAGCAGAGCATTGTATGGAAACATTTTCTCCTTCTTGAACTGTTGTAGAAGGCTCAATGGAGAGTTCTGCAACGTCTGGAGCACCTGCATCACAAAAGAGGAGGCTGTTATACTATTGCAAAAGTACTAAAGATGGAGAAGGTTTTAAGAAAACAGGAATTGCTTGTCCAAGGATCTGTTCCTTTTGGTTTTGGTCCCAGGCTACTGAATTTACTACTAATGACTAAATCTATTAGTTCAAAGGAGGAGATTGTGATGTCCCTGTGAAACTGCTGTGTACATTAGGATTTCAAGTGTCCCTGGCACACCCCCCTTTCCCAGATTCTTTTATCACTTTGAGTGTTGCATTGCAGGAAATGTATAGAGGTATACATGTACAACAGCAGTACAGACAGAATTACTTGAAAATGAAGCATAGAAATAAAAAGCACAGCCCATGAAGAACAGCAGTAAATTGAAAGCTAAATCCTGAATATATAACAAGGAAGGCAAATAATTTCCTAATTTGCAGTGTTTCAGCATCCTCCATCTCAACAGGCATCTGTCAACTTGGTACTGGATAATACAAGTTAAATTCAAGCAGACTTGTACCTTGTATAACAATGTCCACAGTTGCTGTCTCTGTTTTATTAGTTACCGGGTTAATTACTTCACAGATGTACAGTCCTGAATCAGTAAAGCGGGCATAGGGAATAGAAAGGACATTGTTTTCTATCAGATGCTGAATGCTTTCATCGGCCAGATGTTTTCTCCAAACTACTTGTGGTGGTGGATTACTCTCAGTCACACAAATGAGTTTTAGAGGGTCTCCTTTCATTGGCAAGTTGCCTGGAGACACTGTAATGACAGTATTTTGTGGACCAACTGGAAGAGAACACAAGAGAGATAAGGTCAGTAAGTTAATGGAGAATGACATGCACATCTTTAACACTTGCTTCTCCAGAGGTACATTTCACTCAATACCAAGAAAAAATGAATTATGTGTATTCCAGTAACACAGTAGAACAATTTTTCCAGACTTGAGAAGACATTTATCTTGCAGCTTTGAAAGCTAAGCTAGTAAGCACACTAGTACAAGTAAGCTACTCTTACACTTGTCTCCCTATTGTTTAGGACTATAAACTTGGAACTGCTAAGTACACAATGGCAATTTTAAAAAAATTGTATTTCTGCATGCTGCCATTTTTCCTCTGGTCTTTACTTTCTAACTGAGCACCAGTGCCCAAGGTGGAAGAGTGAGACCAAGGTGAGAGAGTGAGAAAAGGGTTACTAAAGCATTGCCGAACCTCTGTCATAAACAACAGTGAGTATTTAAGGACTCAGTGACTGTTACTGAATACAACAGAATTCAACTGAATACAATAGATTATCTACATAAATAATATAGATAAGAAGTGCAGATTATAAATGATTTCTAGGACACATTTTGTAAACCCATTCCATGAAAGCTAACATTAAACAGTACTTGGTGTGAAAGCCCTAGAATAAAAATACTTACAGTTTGCATTCAGTTTCTGAGAAGTTACTCTTTCTTTAGGTTCAAAGTCCATACTATCAATTGGTAACTTGGCCACACAGGTGATCTCTTTCCCAATATCTTCAGCCGTGGGATTAAATGAGTATTTCACAATTTTGGTCTCTGTATTTTTTCTATCATCATCATAAAAATTTGCCGTATGAATAACATGTTCCTCTTTCTTTAGGAGTACTTCCAGGTGATCAGAAGGATATACATCAGGAATTTTACAGACAACAGTGACTGGTTCTCCAGCAACTGAAGATGGGCTAATCTCAATTATAGGATCACTGGGGAAAGCTAAAAGAATAAAATCCATTCCTTTAGTCTAGCAGAGATGAGCTCTAGTGTCAACATAAGAGGCATGCAGAACATGACATTATATCAACTCTATTACAAGACATATCTTGATATGGAGACGTACAGGTCTTTTATAAGTGGTTCATACACTAACAGGAATTATATTTGTACAGTTGTTCAAATATGATCGCAAATGATCTAGTAAGATCCAGCAAGGACATAGGCAGTGATACAGCTGCCTAAATGAAGGCATCCAGAGCAATCCCTATACTGGTGGTATCCTGTCTTCTGTGTCAGTAGGTTTTGGCATCTGAATCATTCTGCTGCAAACTGCAAAGGCTTTGATTTTTTTTTTTTTCCAGCTCTATGAATGTTTTGGGGAATCTATGTTTTGGCTTTCAAATATTACCAAGAACAAGAATAAATAAGACCAGTATGTACCACCTTCAGTGCAGAAAGCTAAGCAGAAAGGGGCTAAGAAAGAGTCCTGAACAGATAGATAAAGGAATCTTATGAGGAAGTATATGTTGAGCTACAGCAGATGCATTATCTCAGCACTATCAGTTAACTACCAATGATAATACCTAAAACCAATTACTGATTTTTTACAAGTATGTACTACTTAAGAGAATTTTACATTTTTACTTACAATAAAGTTCAACTGTGATACTCTTCTCTTTTTTCTCTTTCTCACCACAGAAGACAGTACACAGATAATCATGAGAATTCACAATGCTAACTGGATTCATAGTCAAGGTAGAATATGTCCTGTGGTTGTTCACTGTTCCTCCAAGGGGGCTGTCCATCTGGGTTCTCCAGGAAAAACTTGGTGATGCACAGTCAGTAGTATTGCATGTGAGTATGAGTGTTTCTCCAATCTGTGCAACAATTCTGTTAGCAGGTATAATCTCCATTTCAAAAGCTTTAACTACAATAGGGAGAACATACATAAACTCATATACATCTATAAATAAGTAAATAAACATTTATTTTCCCATTTATTCTCACATTCTACTGTGACATGAGGTCATGGCTTGGCAAGTTTACAGTTGTGTGGAGGTTAAACTAATAAAGATAATGCACTGGTTTACATCTCCAAAATACCCCACAAACATGGTTATTTTTGTTAGAGATAATACAGACTTAGAAAACTGGCAGTTCTCAGGTATAAAGTGGCATAAACCCAATGCTGTCAGTGAAAACAAATGCATTGGCACAACATAACCTTTTATTATCAGGTGGATCTGGTTCCAAAATCTGTAACATTTGCAGGGAGGGGTGGCAAGTAAGATAGCAAGGACAACTGCAGAATCACTTTCAACAGGACATTTAGTACCAAACTTCACAGATACTGTCAGGGGTGACAGTAAGAATCAAATATGCAGTGATACACTGCAGTTGTCTCCTAGACTGTCTTTAGGCAAACGAAGTAAGAAAATGATTGCATCATTGCAGAGCACAGAAAAGCTCAAAGTAAATGTCAAAAAAAGCTTCCTGACATTTTGACAGAACTACTTAATTGCCAGTTGTATTCACTGAAATGTAAAAGCAACTGGAACAAGGAAATAACGATCAAACAGTAAATGGTAGGTCTGTTTACACTTAACAAAATTAAAAGCAAATAAAGCACACGCACACACACACCAACTTACCAGTCATTAACACATACAAAATTATTAGCACAGCTTGGCTTGTTCTTCCCATCTCTTTCACCATTTGTAATTGCTGTTACTAGGTGAAGAAAGTAAATTGAAAAGCCTTGCTTTCTCTTTTCTGTGAAGAAGTACGGTGAGATCCTGCCGCCCGCAACAGCATCAGAACAGCTCCAACGTGCTCTTTATAAAGGCTCTCTCGCCTCGAGGTGGAGTGGGAAATCCCTGGACGGGGAAATCCAGAGCAGGGAGGGAGAGACCCGCACCGGGCTGCACAGCCGGGCTCGGCGCCCTCTGCCGCTGTCTTGCATATGGAATTCAAAGCCCGGGGAAGCAGTAACTCTTCTAATACCATGCCTACCAGACTCAAAAAGACCAAGTCGAGGTCTGATCATGCAAACAACTGATAAAATGAAAGAATGTGGGTAATTCCGAGGAATTGAATGGTACTATATCTCAGGCGGAAAAGTTATTCAAGTTTGCCTTCAGTGCAAATATTTTTCTAGAGCTGAGTCTTGAGAATACTTCTAAAAACGGTCAGTTCTGTAAATAACTTTATCTAACTCAGAATTCCCTTTGAAAACCTTGCCACCATGTTACTCATGTTCCTAAAGTATTTTTGATCCCTAAAAATGAAGAAATAAATCAGATGACAATGGAGATCTGACTTGATCAGCTTCAATCAGGTTCATCCCATTCAGATGAACTGAACGAACTAGTTTTCCCAATTCCACTTTAAAACATGTCTCTAAAATGTCCCTCTTTCAAGATGCTACTGATTATATGCATTACATTATTGATACGCCTCTCAGATCTCTTATGTCCTGTTTACGTGTAATTGAAGTATAGCAGTTGATAATACAACTGTGGGATTATTTTCACCATTTGCTTTCCAGTGGGCATACAAATCCATTTTGGAATATTTCTGAGAACAACTATTAGTGGCTAATATAGCGACAATGTTATGAAAAAAAGAATAATAATATTTTCAATATTTAATTTTCAACTGGGAAATGCTATGAATGTAAAGAATGGATAAAGGTGTCCAATTCTCAATTGTTTATTTATTCAACTACTTGAGTAGTTTATATTGGTCAATTATGAATCACTAAATAAAAGTAGCATGAAATTCAAAACAAAACATAAATTTTCAAAATGTCTCTGGCAAGTTGTTTGTTATGTAATGGTTTGGCTGTTTGATGTCTGAAATATTGTCATCATATGGTATATTTTCTAAACAGCACAGATTCCAGTATCTAGTAAATGAGTAGTAAGTTGGAAAAAATAATGATGCTGTAAATGCTAAAGAAATTTAATTGCTGAAAAGCTGGCACTACATCAACATAATACTTTTTAAGTCAAGCAGATTTTATGGTTAATAACCTAATTCTAGCTCCAAAATACCATGTTCAGGCCCACAGGCAGCATGTGTTCTTTGGGAACCATCTTTTTCTGCTTTCCTCCTGGCTGGAGTTGCCCCTACATTTGCATCCTCATCAAAGGGTAGCTGGACAGTAAAAGCTGCTACAGAAACACACTAGCTAAAATAAGAAGCATCAACTGCTTTTTCATACACTTGTGATAAACTCATAAATATAAAAGGGATGTAAAGACTGTGGGAAGAGAAAATTATGTTCTCAGGCAGATAGTATATCTTCATATTAATAATAATTAATAACAATAACAATATTCATAAATACGAAAAAACTAAACAAGACAACCCAAGAATTACCCAGAATACAATAAAATGGGGAAATCTGAAGCACCTAGTGATGCCTAATGAAAAATCACTAATGCTGAAATTCACTGACTGCCAGAGTGGATTCTCCCATAATACATTACTTTTATTAACATCACCACTGTTCTTATCAGAGGAGGAAGAAAAAAAAATTTCTCGTAAGTCTCATGAAATCCAACCAGAGTACTGTTCTGGAAGTACATTATTAAATCCGAGAATCCAAAATCTATCCAGACTAGGTAACAACATCTAGAGAATGTGATTTTACTTTACAGAGAAAGGTTTTGTTGAAGAAAAATGTGCTTTCTTAGGTTGCAAATAAATACTTTTTAACCAGAAGCTGAGAGAAGCATGAAATGAAACTCTTATGCTTAAGTAATCACAGGCTAGGCTGAAGGAAAAAAAAGGCAAAATTTCCCTGTTTCTGGGAAATCAGTTTCTAGACACAAAAAGATACAAAGATAGGAGGCCATATCCGCATGCTGGAA
Organism: Microhierax caerulescens; assembly: GCA_035590215.1. Lineage (NCBI taxonomy): Eukaryota > Metazoa > Chordata > Aves > Falconiformes > Falconidae > Microhierax > Microhierax caerulescens. Next base: position 14,058,561 of record JAVJGJ010000030.1, on the reverse strand, counting down.
ATATTGTAATCAACTCTTTCATCAGATAACATAAAATAGGAAATAACTGATCCAACTCTCAGTAAATTAAACTGGACAGCTGCCACTAACTTTACTGGAGTTGGATCCTTACCAGAGGGACTAACTATAGTGAGTGATCAGACAATTTTAACTTTGACAGTATAGGTAAGAGCAGGGTTAGCCAACAAATATTATTAAAGTAAGTACAGAGATGCCAAGAAAATTTGGCTAAAATTTGATATTTAGCTAACTTCAAATGTGAGCCTTCTATATATTTTAAAAAGAAAATATGCTTTACTGTTGACCCTGCTATCCTCACCATCAACCTGCAAATAGGAAAATGGGTATCAAGTTTGCTTATTTTCAGAACGGGCTGTTCTGTCTGAAAACAATAGAGATCAGCTGACAAGTTTTAGCAGTTGACCTCAGGAGTTTAGACAACCTAGCTTTTTCTTCAAAAGGCACAGAGGAGAACACTGGGGGTGAAAATAGAGGATGCATCTAGATTCACAGTGAGATCAAGTATTATAGGATCAACTAGAAGAGATCCTGACACATGCAGAGCATAATGAAGACTGGAATGTAAAAAGCATTACACAAATATTACTAAAGGCAAAAGAGATTTAAAGAATTAAGCACTGGGATGTAAATATGTTCTGCAATGCATCTAGTAATCAAAAGAGACTTTTCTCAGGCTTTGGTGGACAAACAAAGATAAAAATTGTGTGTGTCAGAAGGGAATTTGGAAATAGTGAACACATCATTTTTGGTCTGGCATCAGAAAATACAAATGCCCTTCAGGAAACTGAAACTTACTTCAGACGTCTCTGGAATGTAAGAAAAGAAAACCATTTCAGGACTGCACTAAACATTTGCTTTAAGTCATACTTCTACAACCCTGCTAAATACCTATATAATAAACTTCAATGAATTTCCTCTATACTAAAGAGATAACAAGTTCTTGATACCTTGATGCATTTTATCTGAGATGTTAGTCATCCAACATTTCTAACTCTCTTCCTAGGTTCTTAATGTATTGCACTCTCTTGTAGAGCCTATCAGGGGAAAACAGAAAGGATAAAGCTCATGCAGAATTTGGTCTCTTAAAATCTTAAAACCTTCGCCACTGGTATTGTGATTTATGGCCAAGGATCTAAGGAGAAAAGAGCTAACCCTTCTCTTTTGGCAAAGGAGATTGGAAAAAAAAAAAAAAGGTAGAAAGAAACTAATGTAATTTGACACTGTTTCCTGCATCAGCAATAAAATGCCTACCTTCCATGTAGAGCCACCATTTGGCATTTCTGCTAAAAACACCCAGTGCTGGAATAGTAACATTTATACAGGGCCCCAACACAGAAACATATGCAGTGCTTATTACTAATCATCTTTGTGTCCCATCAGCTTGAGGGGGCAGAATCCTTCTGTGGAAGGTATGGCATTAAGGTGAGAAGATGCAGCGAAGACTGACTCAACAATTCTTCAGCCTTCAGATGACAGAGGTATTACAGTAAGTTTGTACTTAGGTCCCCCATTCAAATGGCAGCCCTCACCCATCTCACATGAAATATTTCCTTGGGATGTGCACTGGACATCTAGGAAAGCCTCTTACAGAATTTCTGATGCTTTATCAGAAAATTATCTATTTATAGAAGCAGCTGGGATGAAGAGCTTCCACCCTATACAAAGAATGTCTGACACCTCCACAGTACGATCATGTGTAGAGATTAAAAGCAAGATGAATGTGCAGTAACTCAAATGAGAACGATTCTCTGCATCAACAAAGAAGGAATGACCTTTGGGCACCATATCCAAAGTAACACCTTCAATATGGTCATATCTTGATCAAATAACCAAAAAAACCTGGAGGACATGTATGAATACAGCTAAATATATGACTTATACAGCAGATAACAATCTGCCAGCTTCAAAATGTTCAGTTCTCAGCAACCTCAACAGCCTGCTATATAAATTATATACTGTCTTTCCTTTCTCAGTGCCAACCAGCTTTTTGCTTCCCAGAGCTTCCCTGACCCTTTGCTTTCCCTAACTCCCTCCACCTTCCTTCTTATCACTCGACAATAATACAACCTCTGTATAGCCCCCAAGAGGGGGAGGAGAGCATCACTGACTCCCTATAATTTTCATCTCTGGATGGGAAGGATGAGATACAGGCAGTTCTATTTAAAGGGTTGTGCCTGTTTCAGGAATTGTAACTTTGTTCCTAGCTACAAAAAGAACACCAACGCGTTACCCTGTAACCCACATCAAACCTTACAATTGTACGCCACATCTAACTTGTCATCTGTTGAAAAAAGGGAAAAAAGAAACAAGAAAGTTTTATCATCTGCTTCTTTCCCTTTTCTGGAATTTCTGAAAGAGTGTATATAAAAATAAATGCATCTACTTCCTTCATGATCTTTCTCAGGCACCAGGTCCCCAGCTATGACACTTCCTGTTTGGTTAGTCTGAAGGCATCCAGAATCCACAAAAGATGCCAGATAAAATAATACGCATGTATGATAACTTTCATAGTCTACAAAATAGCTAATTTCTTGTTTTCTTCTATTCAGAGGCATTGTCTATTTCACTTCACAGAAAGAACATGAAATTAATCTAAAAAATAAGTAGAAGCCGCTATGGAAAAAAAATCCCAACTTTTTATCTTAGTCTTTTGTAGCTGGCAAAAAAAACAAGCTGTGGAAATCCCAAATCTCATTTCTAAAGGAAAAAGAAAGTATAGTTTTAGTGATGCCAGATCTAAAGGTGAAACTGAAATCCACATACTTAAGACTGCCAAGTATTGTACCGTAAGTCAAACTTCATTAATTTGGGTAGCTGAGCTTCCATTGTCTTCATAGTGACATACGTAAAAAAAGTTTCCCTTTTGAAATATTTTCCAGTGTAATCAAGAGCCAGATTCAAATATGAGCCTTGAGTATTCAAAATCTCTTGGGAATTTTGAAGTGAGAGTTCAGATCTACTTTTATTTTGATCCAAATATACTGAGACATGTCAAAGTCATTTGTTCTCACTAGAAATATAGCCTTTCAGACAAAACTCATTTAAAATGGTCAGAGTAAAAAAGACAAAGTGGGATTTGGGCCAAAGAGCAGATACTGGCTAGGACCTGAGACATGGCAAGCTAAAGTAATCTGAAAACATTTAAAAGGAATATGACCAAGTTACTTAATTCCTCCAGCGCTCTATATGAAATTCCAGTACTACCAAATACCATTTTGTATCTCATTAAGGCCAGCATTTCACATGATCAGATGAAGTTAATCAAGAAAAGGGTGCACAACTTTCTGACCAAGCGTTGTTACCACTCATCAGCAATTGCTCTGCAAGACACCTGTAGATCCTTGACTATGGGAAAACGGAGATCAGTCATTTCTCACCTCCTTCCTGCTCTTCAGTCATAGGGTACATGTATGAACCTACAGACCCAGAAAGACAAAGAGGAATGATGAGAGCAAGGCCTGTAATAGACCATTCCACCTGGAACAAATGCAGAACTTGGATTCTCCTAGACAGGCTACTAATAACTGCACTGAAGGATAATTGATTATCCTTCAACTTGTCTATCACAGACTATATTCTTTATTCTCTTACAATGCTTCATGATCTGAAGAGCTGTGTTCAGCTGTATAGCTGTTAGTTTTGCTGCATCGCATTATATAAATGTTACCTTTGTAGTCCCACAGCAGACTGGCTCACTAACAGGTACAAATATTACACACGTATCAGAAAATAATTAAATGACTTAACACTGCCTGCTTCAAGACTCATAATTCCTAAATCTTCCATGTGGGTGAGGATTACAAGGATTGCTTAATTTTAAACCCTGTTTTCTAAAGACACATATGGAAATGTTTCTTTTATCTAGATATTGTCACTTTTCCCTCTCTGGAGGTGGACTGGAAGTTCTAAAGAAAATGACCCTCTAAATGGAAACAAGAAGGAATTAACTGAGTTTTACTTCTGTCAAGCCAAAGTGACAAGTATCCAAAAGGAAGCATTTTGAAGTAGCAAAATATGTGTACATATACTAATAAACCGAGTGGCACAGCCAGCTGCAAGTCTGTTAAGGATCTGGCACCTTTCCTTTAGTTCTTCAGCGTGCTCTACCCTAAATCAACAGCATGCTGTTTTGTTACTTAGACTATTTCTCTTTCATTTTTTCTCCTCAGAGTTAAGTATCATCTAAGTACTTGCTTTATTAACACTTTCATGGAAGGAATATGCTAATGTAGGAGTAGCTAAGTGATAAAAACCATGGGCTGCTGAGTTCTTCTAGACAAACAAGAGTAAGAATGATGTGAGTTGCTGGGATGAATTTTCCCTTTCAAGACAACTACTTGGCTAGGCATCAAAGCCCCAATCCTTGTTGTCCGATATAGACAACTGAGCAAGAAGGACTTTCACAGTTGTGTCACCCTCTATCACAAACCACGTTACTCTCTAGTGATAAGAGAAATAACTTGAGAAATGTAATGCGTGTTTGAAATTGCTGTCAGGCAGGACAAAGGTCTGTGCTGAAATAGCTTGAGAAATGTTTGACTTTCAACATTCCCGTGCTTCTGAGCAAGGATCCTTCCTGAAATTTCACAGATTTATATGTGAGTACCAATTCAGAAGGAACAGACAGTTTAATAACCCTTTCAATTGGATAAATTTTGTCTTCATTTCTGACTATAATTAGCTCCACACCATGAGAAACAGATATGAGCACCTCTCCCCAACAGCTCAGCTCCAGACAAATGCTCTATCTATATGGTTTTCTGGCTGAGGTTCTCTCCCTGCTGAATGAAATCACCCCTGCCTGGGTCAGACAACAGCGCACTGCTGCTAGAGCTTTCACTTGAAAGCTGGGACATCCTAATGGGGAAAAAAAAACATTTCTGTGCAGACAAGAGTTTTTAATAGATAAGGAAATCATATAAATGCTGCACATGTGGTGTTGAATCCTTTTGTGGATCAAGGACCAAATCCAGTTAAGTTTTGGTAGGCTCATGATCTTGAGATTAGTCTTTCACTGCGATGTCTTTCTGTACTCAGGATACCAAGTAGCATGATGACTTGGTACCTGCAAGACCGTCAGGATCAAGGCACAGGAATTTTCACGGGCATGTCCAAGGGTGAAATCATTAAATTTTTGAGCAAATTATTTGCACTCAGTTTCCTAGATTATCTGAATGAATACAACACAGTTATCTCACACTGAAAAGCAATATTCTAGAAATTCTGTATTATCGATCCACACTGTTTGACATAAAAGTATCAACTTTTAAATGATTTATTATTACATTTTATTACACTGATTCATCTGCTATGGTGCCAAGATCCAGCTGCTGGTTTTTCTTGCATTTTCAGGTTTTTTTTGCCATGACTGCACTGAATTTTGTGGCATGAAGAGATGTTTAATCTATCTCTAAGGTCAGCATATGGATCCTGATGTAGCTTATGGCTTCAGAAAATGTGTTTGTACATAGCAAATATATTCTACTAACAAATTAGTATCTCAGACAATTGAGTAAAAGTAATTATCCCTTTATCCTGCATATTGTGTTTATTAATTGGAATGTTTATTTGCAATTTATTGAATGGAAAATTAATAAATAAAATTTATTTTAAAGGATTACTAGAAAGTGTTCACATTTAACGTAAAGAAGGACAAATTTTCAGGTGAAGTCTATAGTACAGAATGATTAAAAGAATGAACAGAAATGTATCGCAAGGTTAAAAAGTAAGAGTGCTTAAAAATCCATAACTACCTAGAGGGAAAGCAAATACTAAATTAATCTGCACTATTTAGTAGTGCCTATTAGAACATCACATTATTATTCTAATACAAGTGCCAAGGATTGGTCAGTACACTTGAAAAAGACCATTAATTTAGATGAAAGCTGCCTATTATTATAAAGATGAATAAATGATGAGCTAAAAATTTTACATAACATTCTTTGTGAAATCATTTCATTTTTGTGAATTATGTGTAAATTTACCTTGATCTTTAATTTTATTAATCTTCTTTATAAAATTTGATGTTTTAATGAATGCATTTCATAGTATGGTACTTGTCTATTTTCATCAGCACTTGTATTGTACAATGTACCATTTAAGATTTACTAAAAAGGATCCTTCTGATCCTTTTTTATATGACCAAAACTCAGACAACCAAGTTCAGTGCTCTGACGGACAGACACAATTATCTACTGGACTTGCCTGGAATAGCACTTTTCTGGCACACAGCTATAAAGCAAATCATCGTGAATAACTGGAAATCCTGGCAGGATCCAGTCAGAAGAAATAGGACATAAAAACAAGCAAGAAGCCTTCTGTAATTTCTTGATGATCTCATAATAACCAGGTTATACCAATTGTAACAATTTCATACCTACTCTTTAAGGTTGCTGAAGGTGAAACTCTATGGAAGCCTAACTTGATATGTGTTGCAGAACTTCAGTTTTATCTTGGCTGTAATTGATCGCTGTGTCTCAAAAGATAAATGTCTACATTATTCAGAGAGCTCTCTCAAGTACGTGGAATGTCAAGAGCCTGGAGTGAAAGCAAGTATAGCTTGCATTGTCACATCTGGGTTTAGAACACACAGAAGTGTTTGGTAACAGTGGGAGCAGCTTTGTGCTCCCCAAATGAATACACAGTAAGTGCCCAGGAGCCCAAGGCGGCTTTAAAACCTTGAAGAGGAATGAAATCTACCATTCCTTCCAATGTAATAGTACTTTACATGGAGATAAATTTCACAGGCTCTTCTCAGAGAAATTTGCTACTCAGCTGAGAAATTTACTACTCAATGTAGGCATGAATGTCACACTACCATGTACTTTGTAAAGTTTCCAAGATCCACACAGTGAGAGGCTATTTGAGAGTAGTAAACCAAATTCTTATAAATATCCTGAGGTTTTTTTACTATAAAATTAAAAACCTTTACTGACAACCCCCAGTTTCTGCTCAGGAATCACTTACAGTTGCTCCACAAAACATGGTAAATAATGCAAATAGATAAGAGAACAAAAAACAGAGAAAAAATGGAAAACAGGAAATGGCTATTAAGGAAAAAGCTTTTCCGGATACATTAAGACATTATGAAGTCTTAAGTCTTCAGTATCTCACACATTTTAAGAAAAATGTTTTGTCTTCTCATGTAGTTCAAGTGAAAGGACAAATGGTGCTACCACATACAGTTCAGCTAGAAGAAAATATTATAGAGAATATTATTATAATTCTATTTTCACATATTATAAAACACATGACATGTTTTGGGTTGGAGGTTACATTTTTTTATCTTCTTACACCAAAATAAACCCTTTTCATCCATTAATTCTGCTGCAGCTCTTTCTCCCTTAAATTTAGAACTATTTGCTTGTGATGTCCCCCATCATATATTAAAAGAAATACAACTCTACACCAAAACTTTTGACATAAAGGTCTACTTTTGTAAGAGAAAGAGGGTTTTCCCAGTTAATTCAATATTCCTCTGAATAGTTCTAAGAATCAAGGAAAAAAAGCCAGTGAATAGCTAGTACCCCAGTCTCACTAGTCCTTCCACATTTATGGTATTTCTGAATTCAAATCATTGAATTCAAAAAACTGAATGTGCTCATCAGTGTAGTTTTTATTAGGAGGCAGAGATGGCATTATCCAGACTTTGACACATCACTTAAGTTTTTGTTTATCAATTTTAGATTTTTATCAGAATATATGAACACCTGCAATGGATCAATCAGAATTTTATTGAGCCAGAATCCCATCTCTGACAACAGCCAAAAGCAGATGAAAAGATAAAAGCCTGAGAATGGGAGAAGTGCGAGTGATACAGTTAAACAGGGACTCAGAGCGAGATGGTTTCTGTGCATTTAGTCTGTGGTTTTGAGAGCATGATTCAGTAACAAGAAAAATCCTATGAGCAAATGGAAAGAAAGCTGAGAAATGTCTAAGAGATTTAGAAATACGCGTCTACTGACATGTATTCCTAAAGCTTGTAGCCTTTGACATGCCTCTAGAGGTAAGTTTTCTGTAAGTTAATCATGTCATCTTACTTAGGATTTCATCCTGGCCTAATCTAAAACCCAATGGACTCAAACAGGGCATTTGACAGAGATACCATCAGACTTTGCATTGTCCCCTTCAGCTATGTAATCACTTACTAATTGATTTAACATTGAAAGCATCACATTTACTACCACTTAACACTGGAATGACTGAAAGACTAAAGAGCTACTTTGCTGCCAAGGATCTGTAGGACCCAATGAGGATTAAAATTCTTAAGTACTTTATAAGCAACCTCCAGCTATGACAGACCACTCAGCCTGTCAACTCAAGCACAAAGCATGGCTCTAGTTCAGAAGGCTGTCTTTGCCACAGGACAGAAGTTGGCAAACTCAATCACAAAGAATAAACATCTTTATCTAAAGAGTGAAAGTTGGCTTTCTGGCTTTCTGACACAACTTGAAAATAGATGTCAAAACTGACGTCAAAATACAAAGAGGTTTCAAAGAAAACATACAAAATAGTAAATCTCTAATGCATGTAGTTAAAATCACCTTATTTTCTGATGTGTTTCTTTCCATCCTCCTCTTGGGAGAAAACTGGCATTTACCATTTTAGTAGCATCTATTACCACTCTTTCAACATTCCTCAGTTTTAGCAGAAATATCTCTACCTTCTCAAAATATGCAATAGATGAAACATTTCTATGGCTTCAGTCCTTTTCAAAATCCCAATGTCACACAGGGGATAAAGAAAGAAACAGGATATCCAAGTAAAATATACAAAAATAGGAAGAAGTTTGTTTATGAAATGGCAACCAGAGTCCTGACATATACAATATTCTCATTGTTTTTTCCTTTGCCATAAGTTTTCTGACCCTTCTGTTTTGTTTTTCTGGTTGATTTATTCATCAGCTTTTTCTATCACTATGGCAAAGGCAAATATCCTTTGGAAGGAAGACCATCTTCCCTCCTCCACACTTCCTCCAGGACAGAGAAGAAAGAACATCGATTTATTATCCTGACAAAGCTGGCCACCTGGACAGAGAGATCCATCGTTCTCAGGCCAGAAGTGCAAGACTATAGTGTACTCTGGAAAAATCTGCCAGAGGAACAGATCATTTGCCACATCAGCAGCATTTACTGCTGGTCCACTATCTAACGTACAGCGATAGCCAACAGCGGGTGCTTCAGTGGAAGATGAAGACTGCATACAACAGGCCAAGTTCATCATGCAGTGCTTTAAAAAATTTCCTTTCTTGCACAGAATATTATGTCCCCTTACGTGAGGTATGACTTCCTTCTTTAGCTTGGCTTACTTTGCTGCAAATATTACTCCTTCAACCGTGAAAACCCACAAAATTAAAAAAAAGACAAAACCTGTGTAGAATGAACAATACATACAAGGAGTGGTAAACACTGGAGCATATAAATTTGTATAAAATTCCAGCATTTTATTTCTGAAAGCAGCAAGAAACTTCCTTTCCCAACTAAAAAGTATCACATAATCAGGCAGTATCATTATCTGAAATCAATACCTACTTAATTCAAGGAAATGCAAAACATTTGACTGGAAATGAGAGGAATTCTCACTTCTCAAAGCACAGTGCTTGCTATTCTTCAGATAAGAAAAAGTAATCTTCCTCATTTGATCTATGCTGTGATATTTATAACATTGGAAATGCCTGTATTAGACTGTGAGTTTAATATTTGATCTTTACTCAAAATAAGTTATAGAAAGACAGAAGAAAAAAGTTTTTTTTAAAAAAGGAACTTAAGGTTTATGATGGTCTAGAAGTTAAAATCATTGCCATGCAAAAACTTGTTGTTGGGTTTTTTTATACATTCCACCTAGATGTAGGACTTAGACCACTTCTATTGAACTTCAGTAACTGTGTGAGTTGACATATGGACACCTACAGATATCTTGCAGATATCCTACATTTAGGTGTTTATACACCTAAATATCTTAATCCCATCCTGTTATGTCCCTTTGAAAGTTTTTTCCCAGTTACAGTTTAAAACTCTTTACAATGCAAGACTTCATTGCCTATACTAATATTACAAAAATGTTATGTGAAACATAAGCAGATATATCAATATAATGTCATTAATGTCTAAGTGACATATACACAAAATAACTATATGTGAAACAGAAAATACACATTTATTTCTCCATATAGTATCATTTCTTTTAGAATAACTTTCAATGATTTATGTATATACTGCAGATTACTACTGAAAATGTCTCCTATAACCTATCTTTTAGTAAAAGTACATAAAATACAAATAATTTGTTACCTACTACCACAAGGAGTGCTATATCTGCATTTATTTTTTCAGTATTAAGAAACTCCATATCAAAAAAAACGAAACTCAAGTAATTTCAACAATGACTGTATTAATCCCATTCTCCATAAGACAAGGAATTTATATTTGAAATTATCTCAGATTTATTGAAATTTAAATTAATTCATAAACATTTTTCTGGTTTTGCTGGTTAATGCTATTATCACCAAGTTGTTTGAATGTTTCTGATGAAAACTGCTATTTGACTTTAACAGGCTCTGAGGAAACGTGTGCTGCTATTCAAGCTGGGATAGAAAATACTGTGAATGGATACACAGGAAAGGTAAAGACATTACGATAGTATTAAAGGGAGGTAAGATAATGCAACGTTCCAAGCTCTACTGGAATGCTTCTAGACAACTCAGATGTTGAATCAATGCATCTATATGTTGAATTATGTCAGTCTTCAGAAGTACTGTATTCGCTACATGGCACACCAAGTCCATATACAAGCAAACAGGTAACAACCTCAATTTTAGTTTTCTTTAAAAAATGGTTGTAAAGCATTAAAAAAATAATAATTCACCCATATCTTGTTATGACTTTGATGTAATTGTCATGTGTGTTCACCAGCAGAACACAGAAGTCATCTCTCCAACGCAGGTACAAAATTGCTTTCAATATGCTGACAGACTTTTTTTTTTTCTTTTGTGTACTACATTCTATTCCTTCTCATGTTATTAGAGATTTGAGTTGACATTCTAGTTCTATTTTTATAAATGTATATCCAGCATTGTTAAGTAGTAAAGTATCAGTTATTAATATTACTAACAATAGAGATAATACTCATTTGGAAAAAAAATAAGGCAATTGAGAGACACTAATATTTTTTTAATTTGTTTCTCTAGAGAGAAATATGTGATCAGAGTGATTTGGCAATACAAACATTAACGAGATTTTCTTTGTGTGGACCCTGTAAATCTTGCCACTAAACAGGCATTGTAAATTCTTTATCTGCAATAACTTCAGAAAGTTATTGGCAAGGATTAGCACAAGTCATAGATTTTTGATTCTTTTGGACCGATCCAAAGAGGATGGAGCCTTTTCTTCCCTCAGAAGGACTTCAAAATTATGAATGACTGCCAAGACAAGCAGCCATTGCTAGGAAAAGTAATGTTAAAACAATGCAAGAGGTCACTAGAAGTTTCCCTCTACATTTTTTTTATATGCAACCTTTTGGGGAGCAGAGGGAGGTAGGGGCTTTCATTTGAAACAATAAAGCCAACTAAATACAACAAAATATCTTTTACAAGGAAAAATATTCTTAGGACAGTTGGAAACTTAACTGCTATTATGTAGCACTGGGCTGCCACTGTCTGTTCTCTGAATTCACAAACAATATTACTCTAATCAATCCTGCTGTTTGTCCCTAAATGAATGAAAATCTTCCAGGACTAACACAGCTGGAGCAACAGCAGCTAAGAATAATTGTTTCCTCTGTTATGGAGGGCAGTATCTGGGCCAGCTGTAAGCATATGCCCTGTGGCTTGTACCACGCCCCTGGATGAGCTCTATAGACGATTTGTTCCATATGAAATACAAGCAGGAAAAACGGTTTTGGTAAAATATATAGCACATGGTAACAGATAGGACACATTTTAACAAAACATATGGTAACATTTATGTATATTGCAAGACCATATAGCTTCCAGAATATGTCATACTATGCCATGGCATGTAGGATGGAGCAGTTTCTAAGAATTTTTTTGTTAGGAGAGAAGACTGTTACATTTAGGG
>JAVJGJ010000030.1:14033364-14046456 GCA_035590215.1 Microhierax caerulescens | reverse complement strand
TAATGATACTTGTTCAATTAGGTTGGTTTTGCATTACTTTCTTACTGGATATGGATACACACCAAACCAACATACAGCCAGTTCCCAGACACAGATTAACTTAAATCTTGGTTCTCAGTACAGCTTTTAGGACCAATCATTTTTTAATTTCTTTCTTAAGTCAGTCTTGTTTTGTACTAGCTATACTGAGAATCAACTGTGATGGGAGCATGACAAAATTCTTCCTTCTGCTATAACCACAGTTTTCCCAAATACTTCACTAAAGGTAATTTCCAAGCTTTTGTTTCATTTTGGTGTCTATGTGAAAGATGGTAAAAGGCAGTTAGTAAATAACATCAGCAAAAGCTTAAAAATATTGAGGAAGCAAAGAAAAGAAAAAAAAAGAACTTCATATGCCCACATAGGCATTTCACACAATTACATTAAAGAACAGTAGGTGTTTCAGGAGTCCCCACCCTAAAACAGCTTCCTGTTTTTTACAATCTCAGCTACAGATCCTCAGTGCCAGAAGATTCACCTTAATGCAGTTCATCTCATTACAGCCACTATGCCCTGTTTATAAACCTCCTCAATCACTGAAATTAAGCTTTCATACAGCTGTGAATTCTGTGCAATGTGACCACTGCATACATGCCAGATCAGAACCTGATGTGAACTTACCTCAGTTAAGGACCTGACTTCTCATCTTCACTGTGGGGTACCTCATATTTCTGAGGTGCTATAGTAATAATCAGAAGCCTTTAAAATACACACACAGAAAAAACCTGAACCATTGAACTAAACTAATTTCCTAGTTCTTGATGAGCTTGTTCATTCAGCCACAGGGTTAGCTTTAGATTTTTAAAACACCTACTAAAACCATAAAGATACATTTATGGAAACACAGCGTCACAGGATAAAATCAATTAGTCATGGATCAAATACTGTTAATAAAATGGAAGTGCTCTGTACTTCCAAACTTGTTCAGCTGAAGATGACTGTTGATTAAAACACTTTCTTAGGAACTCCCACATCAATAGCTCTATGTAGAAACAAACAAACAAAAAAAATTACATAGTCAAATTCTGTATTTACATAATTTGATAGAACAAAATCCATTTCAGGGTCCTTTCCAAAGTGTATTTCCTGTTTTAGTCCATTTTCTCTCTTTGACAAAACAAGAATGAGTCAGGCTTTTTAAGAAACCTGGAGAGTAGACACTTAAGAAGTACTGCCCTTCGAAAGTTGTGTCTAAGCTCTTAAGATTCTTTTCAATGATCTCAGAAATTTGTCCTGGTAAAGTATGAATACTGCTTAAAAGAATTTATCTAGAATTTTTCAGTTTGATTAGTGCATTATTTTTTTTTGCTGACATCTCAAGCTATAGTTTTCAAAGTACAGGCTGGTACAGCATGAAATCTGATTAGACCTGTGCTGCTTTACCGCACACTGATCTGATTCTCAGATTTTTATGACCTCCAGCTCAAATTTTTTTTTTTTTTTTTTTTTAATCTGGACATACAAAGCCTCACCAGTCCCCACTCACTGTCTCACAGTACATGAGTTAAAGCAGGTTGATGGGAACGACTGTATTTTTCCTATAAAGGCTTTCTGGCTTTGAGATATTGTCTGGCAATTAAGACTATTTTGAAAATTTCTGCACCCCTCACAACACCCACTGAATTGTGTATCTTTCCACACTACCAACATCCTTATAAATCACTATAGAATCATTTCCTACGTACAATCTGAAAATTTTCAACATCACCTTGTTCTTTCATAAAATTTTTCAATCTGTTAAGCTTTGAGGCATGATCCTTCCCTATGCTTATGAATGCCTATGTACACACATATTTTACAAATACATTAGAAAACACATTTTCATGTTCTCACTTATTCAACTGTATTAGAGTTTAAAACATACCACAAGTATTTCAGCAACTTCCATATAAAACAGACTGGTTATAGAAAAGTCCTCAGTGGATTTCATGGTATATATGGTGTTCTTATGATATAATTTTTAATATCCTGCACCCCAACATATACAGTTGCTCACATCACTTGTTTTAATATGTTCCTTAAAACAACTAAAAACTCTTCAAATTTTAACACATTTTTAAAATGTTTTGACCAACAAGTTCAGCTATTTCTAGCTGGAGGTATTATCTAAATATTGTATGTGACCAGACCATACATGTTCCATCCCTTCAGAGCAAATAAACATGTTTCAGTTCTGGCTTGCATGTACTCAGAATAATGCTAAATGCACATACATCACAGCTCAACTGCAAAGCCGATCTGGTGGAGCTGCAAGTTTAAGAGATTCCCATGGTCTCTGTCAGTGTGCCAGGGTACGATGGAATTTCTGCAGTAAGATACTATGTTTAAAAATGCTATTAAGGGTGCAAATCCACAAGCTTTGAAATGGGAAAAAAGAGTAAGTTTACTTATGTGCTCACGTACTTTTTCCTAGAAAACCTCCAGTTCCTCTACTGTAGGGGATAGACTGACTGTGGGGAATGGGGAGTTGGAGGACAAGGGAGATTCTTTGTACCTGAACTTTGTTTTATTTAGCCACAATTAAAGTTAGTGAGAACTATCTTTTGCCTAATTATAGTAGTAAGGAATGCTTATAACTCTGAAAACTCAGGTGCTCAAATTAGGCATTCAAAGTTAATGGAGTTGATGTGCTCCAGAGAAGTGGGTGGAAAAAGAGTAATTTAATCAGTGGCAGTCATCTTCCATGTTTTGGTAATCTACATCAACTGTGTGGGCATAGGTACAATAAAAACACATGTGTTCAATTCAGTACTTCCACTCTCCTCTGAATAAGCTGCAAGGGAAACGAAAGTTTTTAAATCCTGTTACTAATGGGAATTACTGTAATATCCTCAGGATTATAAGGAAATGCTTTGAGATCACAGATAAAAAAGAGAAGGCATCATAACTGAGCAAGTAAAAAAAACAGCTTTAGGCTATATCCTGCTTCTAGACAGTTTTTACATGGGAAGTGATGCCCATTTGTCCCATCTCCTACATGCACATCCATTTCTACAAGGAAATCAACACCAAACAAGACCCAGATCCTCATGGCAGTTTCTCTTGCCAGAAGTTCATGGTTTTTTTCTGTACTAAGTGCACCCAAATTCCAGAGAACTCAAGGGAAATAACACCCTCAAGCAGACACTCAGATTTTAGTCCCTGGAGTGGGACACATGCAGACTCCTTCAGTTACACCAGGAAAACACTTCCTTTTTAGAAATGTGCCTGATAAAGAACTTGCTCTGTGACATATTATAAAACACAATAATAAATCTGAGATCAGTGAAGCCTGGCTGAGGAATGACTCACAGGTAACATCCAGCACTTGTGCAGAACCCAGGCACCTGATGCCAAGCAGCTAGCAGTGTCTGCTGTGAGCTCCTCCACAGCACAGGCTCCTCTAGGCTCCTACAAGAAAGTCTTAAAGCTGACCATGAAGAATTTATTCGGACAGCTCATCAGCCAAAGACAAACATGCAGACTATGGAAAGACAGACCTCATACCGAATTTAGATTCAACAGTAATTCCTGATACTGGGGAATTTTGTGTGACATAACACTTGTAATAGGGAGTTAGAATGGAAAAAATGAGTGCAATTGAGCTTGTTTAAGACCAGGGAACTTTATATCTTGTAACCTTAAAAAGATTTATTTACTATAAACATACAGAAGTTTATGTTCTAGAGGTCTCAAAACCTTCAGAACATACTATCTCCATTTTCAAACGTGAATGGGCCTATGCTGTGAGGAAAAGCCCTGCTCATGTTAAAACCTTCTGCTTCAGTTAGCTGTGGTACAAACCATTCCCAGCTAGATGTCCCATGCACAATAGCCTACATTACACAATGGCAGAAATAATAGTCTGCCTTTTAACGTGGTCACAATGTACACAATTTGCTGCCTTTCTAGAATTTTCTGCATAATAGTATACATAGCCAATAGTGTGCAGAAACTCAACATAATCTTTTCTAAATTTCCTTTTGTCTTAAATGCTCTAACTACACTCACAAAAAGTAAACCAGGCTACATGAACACATTTACTTACAACTTGCTGGTAAACTGATGCACATTAATAGAGCTCCTTCCTGATAAAAATACCAATGACAGAACCCTAATGATTTCTTTGTCATTGTGTGAATATGTACATAGGTTTTCTTATTCAGATATACAGGCAGCTGCAGGTCACGTTCTCACATTAATTTCCTCTTTCTTCTTTTCCTTTGGACAGTCAGAAGTCATGCAGACTCCTTCCAAGTATGCTGACAGCCTCATGCAGTGGGGAATAGGAATTCATGGAATAAATATCTAATGAGCACAAGTATGCAAAGAACCAGTAACTTATGAAAAGTGCTACAAAAAGAAATTCACCCTTGGGAAGCTGCCTCTCTGCCAGTTTTGCAGTACTGCAATGGCAAATGTCCCAAGTTGTTCTGGTGAGTTCAAGAGTGGGGAAGCCCCACTGCACAAAGCACTGAGACACTTTAAACACTACTGTTTGAAAAGTACCTGGCAGATCTATTTCTCACAAGCATATAGGTCTCCATGTATACAAAATTGTTCTCAGACTCAAAGGAACTCAAAATATTTCCTTCTTCACTATCACATGCCTATACTTCCTTTTTCATTACCGCATGCCTTAGCAGCATCTGGTTCCCTGCAACCGTTTGGTGATTTTGTCCAAGAAAACAGCAATAACTTAGAATGATGAAGACAATATACTGACAAAGATAACTTGCTTTTTCACACTATTCTTACAAGTCCGTACAATACCAAATCTTGACTATTCTTGATATAACAGTTGCCAAGTGCTAGCATTGAAATTCACATCATGTGAATCACATTAGGTATATATATAAATTCACATCATGAAACTTCAGAACTTTTCTTGCAGTTTCATTAAGTACCCGGGATCTTCTCCTTCAGTTTCCTTTCAGTTATCAGTAAGTTAAGAATTATTTTGAAACTCTTCTTGCTGGTAATTAATTTTTCATCTTATTTTTGGGATTTCACTTTGACTATCTTTCTCCTTAATTACAAAATAATCTGCAGCTTTACACACTAGTTTCAGCATATCCATTTTCCCTTTGCATATTTATTTTCTCTTCCCAATTCTGCAGAGGGTAACTTCAAAAACCTGCTGTTCTTTTCTTCAGAGACTCTCTTCTACACGGACAGTTCTCACATTTTCTGTCACCGTAACTGTTCTTGTGCCCTTTTCTAGACCTCTCAAGATCACAGGCTAAATGTTCTCGCTTCTTTTCCAATATGCCTTACCAAAAGTCAGTTTCTAACATTTTGAATTACAGGTGATCTCTTATTCAGTAAGCCGAATCTCTTACTCCTTTGTAAATGTTTCCTCACATGCACCTGAAAAGAGTTTGCAAGATCACTCAGCTGACTGCTTTTTTGCAAGGTGTTAATGGCTCAAGCTGCAGCTGAATGTAGTCTGCAGTTGCTCTGATAGCTAAAACTAGCAGAACTGTAAGATATATCATAGCATAATATTTGCAGTCATCTAACATGTTTACATTTTCTATAACTTCCAATATTAGCTGAGTTCTCAAACTCCATGCTTCCAAATCTTTCCCAAACCTAGCTCCATATTACTTGCTAGTATTGTGTAAGCATACTATTGTTCTTTTCCCACCTAGTTCCTGCTCTGTCATTCCAGCTAGTTGTACAAAAATAGTAGAATTAAATTAATTAAGATTTCCTACTATTCTTTCTTTCAGTTATCTTGTTGGAAATGCCCCACCTACTCAGAAACCTGGAAAAAAATCTCTGATACATTTAAACTGAAACCTTCTATAGAAGAATAAAAAAGAAAGAAAAAGAAGAAAAACTGGATAAAAATTCATCTTATTAGTGAAACAAAACAATAGAAGATTAAAAAAATTCTCTTAATGCTTTCCACACTAAGTTCAGTGCAGGCTCTCATCACTCTGCAGACTCTCAAAACTAAAAATACCAATATTTAGATGTTAGTCTGTAGGGAAGTATTTTTGGTTATTAGTTCTCCAAAATACTGAAATATATACACAACATCAGTGAAGGCATTAGTTCCAGTTAACTATGTAACTGGAGTCTCATATTATCTTAAAAATCAGTTTCAAAACTGCTTAACAGTTTTGCTAGAAGAACCTTTACTATCATTAAATAAGTGTAAATTAAAGTGTAAAAGAGCTAGAAGATACTCCACTTTGTTGGTAAAGCATTAACTGATGAATTCAGAGTCCCATAGGCTTTATGTAGAAAAACTTTAACAAACTTTTACTATAGTAATCATACCTTAATAGCTTTGAACATGTTTTGTACATATGTACTAAGAGCAGACAGCTGTTTAATGAGGGTTTAGAAGCTGTGGAAATACCCTTGTAAAAATGTGGAAATGGAAATCCCCCCCATCCATTATTACTTTAAAAATTTATTTATATAAAATTAATATCAAAGTCATAGATTAAGTTGAATGTTTAGGAATACGAAAAAATCTTCCTGCATTCCTGATATTTTGTGGAGATCTGCATGGGCCTGTGTTGTTCCAAAAAATCTCCCGTTCTTTTCCACTAAAACCTCATCTCTGTTTGATACTGGTCCCTTTATTTCTTGTTGGAATTGCTCTTGTATTTTGCAAGACTAGACTGGAATAGAAAGAAAAGGAAAAGGAATGTACATGGTCAAACTAACACCCACTTCACCCAAATGCTGAAGACAGCAGAACAGATGCATGGAGGGGAGGCTCTTTTCTCTGGCTTGTTCCGATGATTAATTGTTCTTGTCTTTTTTTTCTCTACACCTCACCTGTGCTGGAGCAAGTTGCTTTTAGACATTCCTACTCATAACACAAATATTGTACGTTAGAGCTGCATTACTGGTCAAAGGTTACACTCAGAGAGAAAACATAAAAAGGACATGGACCTGTTGGAGTGAGTCCAGAGGAGGGCCATGAAGATGATCAAAGAGCTGGAGCACCTCTCCTGTGAAGACAGGCTGAGAGAGCTGTGGTTCTTCAGCCTGGAGAAGAGAGGGCTCCAGGGAGACCTTACAGCTGCCTCCCAGTACCTAAAGGAGCCCTACAAGAAAGCTGGAGAGGGACTTTTTACAAGGGCATGTAGCGATAGCACAAGGGGTAATGGCTTTAGACTGAGAGGGTAGGTTTAGGTTAGATACTAAGAAATTCTCTACCGTGAGGGAGATGAGACACTGGAACAGGTTGCCTCAAAAAGTTGTGGATGTTCTATCTGGGGCAGTGTGCAAGGCCTGGATGGGGCTTTGAGCAACCTGGTCTAGAGGAAGGTGTCCCTGTCTGTGGCAGGGGGCTTGGAACTAGATGATCTTTAAGGTCCCTTTCAACCTGAACCATTCTGTGATTGTATAAAAACGAGAAAGAAGAGAAGTAAAAAAAAAAAGAAAAGTGATGCACCAGTGAGAAGCAAGCGGCAATCCCTGTCCTTTCCCCATGCAGCCAGCCCTGGAAGGAAGGCTGCTGCTCCCAGGAAGGTGTCTTGCAGGTGGGGAGCAACTGCAGAAGCTGCAACCAGTTTCAAAGCTGTAAAGGAGAGAGATGCTGGGACAGACAGACTGGAGTCACTTGCATACAAGCTATTAATACAGCCAGCAAAATCAAGAGTTTCAACAGCAGATGAAAAGAAAGATGTGCAGCTTTCCACAAGCTGTCTCCTAATCTGCAAAGGCAGTACCAGGCTTGGGGTTTGCACCCTAAATGGGGGCAAGCAGAAAAATGGTCTTTCCACCTTAGCTCTTACTCTGTTCCCCAGCCTGCCTGCTTCTTGCAGGTAGCCTGGAAGACACATTGTCGCTGAATTACTGCACCTAAGTTAGGGTACCCCTGGAAATACTGAGGCAGGGCTGGGAATTTGTCATGGAATTTGCAAGGAAATATTGCGGGAAATATTCACAGATTATTGAAATAAACAAACATAATTAATTTGGCACCTTCCAAGAATGTTAAACAATTAATTTACCAGAAACAGTTTTTAAAGCAGAAGAGTGATTATCCTATTACTTTCAGCATTTTAAAAACACATTGCAGTTTTCCTTTAAAATATGCCGTTTTGATGAAGCAACTTGTAGATAATTTTATCCAAGTATAGTGAAGCAAAAGGACCGATTTCAATGTATTGTAAGCCAATAAAAAAATATATTTAGAAAATTATTTTTAAACATCCTCAGAGATTTAAAGTACAGTGATTTTATCAAATTATGCTGTTCAAAAAACAGTCATGTTGCATTTCTTGCTGAGTGTGCTCATTTTAGGGCAATTGCTGCAATCCAAAATTAGCACTTCATTTCCATCAGCACTTTCTTGAAAACAAATACAAAGTTGATGGTTATTTTTAAGAATTTGCTGCATCACACATTTAGAAAATACAAATTATGGCAGCAAATGTGAAGGAGTTGTACCTTACAGAGTGTTAGAGGAAACAGAAATCTCATAGAACAAAGAGATCTTCCTATCACCAATAACTAGACATTGGACCTGCTTTTGTTTATTTAAAACACAGGGAAAACTCTGCTTCCTGTCACTATACATGTATTTTGTTCCATATACAACATGACCCTTGACTTAAAATGGACATTAAAGAACTTCTTGGCTGTCATTCAGTTTAGCCGTTACAGACTGAACCTGCAGAAGGTTCAGCCAACATCCATACTACTCTAAAAGGATTTGACACATCATCAGAAAAAAGAAAATTGAGCTTCCTTGAGTTCTAGGGGGAAAGCACTTGAATGGCAAAAAAAAAAATTAAAAAAAAAACAACAAAAAAACCCCCATGGTTAGGTCAGACAGTACTCTGTGGAGAGTGCTCCTCCTTGTTGCTGAGGCAGCACAAAGCAAAAGTCACAACTATGCAAGTACTGTATCAGCACTACTGTGTTTCTTAGGGCTTCTGAAAGCTGAAACCTGCAGTCAGTTCTCAGAAGTCCAGAGCCAAAAGGCAAACTGCACAGTATGGTCCCCATAAAGACTGGTATTTAATAAAGCAGCAGTAATCCACGGTTAATTAAGGACAAGGCTCATGATCTGCCATGTCTTAATGTTAAATTGGAGGAATTATGGTACTTAATGATGATTTTTCTGAGTAATCTATGGAAGCTGTGTAATCAATGTAAACAGGGGTCAGATCAGCAAGTAGGTGGTGTTTCTAAAAGGTGTTAAGAGGAACCAGAGTTTTTCATGTTGTTGGCAGAAGGAAACAATTTTGTAATTTGTTATAATTTAGCCTGAATTTTCTTCCTAAATCCCTCCAGTTAGCCATTTTGGTCATGGAGGGCTTTCATGTTTTCCATCTTTTGGGAAGCATAATTTTTCCCACTTAAACTTGAAATATGCCCTCCTAGCATACTGAGACTAAGCACAGCAGCTGAAAAGGACTCCTGAATCATCAAATACACAGCAAAGCAGGAGATCACAAATTTCAAGCTAAATGTAGCTTGAAACAGGAAGATGATCTCAAAAATAATTACTGTGAAATTAATCTCTTTTTTTTTTTCTTATTTTTAAACGAAGTAAAATGTTAAAAGTAATTTATATTTTGCTCTTTGCTAGCCCAAGGGAAATTTGTTTTGCTGCTCCAGTGCATGGTTGTTCTAATAGCCTGCTTCTTCAACATTTCCAATCCCACTGCCTATTAATACAGAACTACTTCTCTGCACACTTTCTACAAAACTTTTGACCTCCTTCTTCCACTACACCTTCTGTCTACAGATGATTCCCTCTCTTCTAACCTCTCTTGAAGCATCTTTGATAAACTTCCTAGTTCCTTGCCACTATTGGCTATCATCTCATTTCCATTTCCAAGGAGGTGTCTTGTTCTCCCAGTCCTTATGACCCCATTTTCTCCTCTTAATTCCTACTCCTTGGTTCTATTTCTTTTCTAGCTGCTAGACCCTTAACACAGTCCTTGTAGGACTGCAGTTCTATGAATTTGCTTCACTGACCTTCATATGCAGTTTTGCAATTGTGTAAGCATTAACATTCTGTATTTATATTACGCTCTAAATTTCACCTTGCTCATCCTTTTTTTCAGGTTTCCCAGAAGTTCAAGTGCCTCCCTAGAACTAATAACCTTGAAGCTTTTCTAGCATTTCAAAGTTAATTACATGTCCATCCATACCCCTTACTGTCACATCAATGACATACTGAAGCATGGTGTTCTATGGTTACCTTCTGCCATGACAAAATAACACAAAATTAGTCATTTATTGCATCTGTTTTGTGACAGATGCATGTTTAAGTAGCCAGTTTGTATAGCAATACCTTACCTCTAAGCCAACTATTGAACTACTTTTAAAAAAAAGGACTCTCTTGGTCAAACAGCATGCCGTAATGCAGACCCTTTCATTGCATAAGCAAAACACACTAACAAAAAAGCCTAGAGGTTGGGTTTACGACAGATGCAAAGTTGTTTAGATGTCTGGATTTTATTTACTTTCAAATGTTGAGACCTTCTTTAAACACATTATTAAATAAGAACTCCCCAGGCTTTCAAAGCTTATGGGTATTTTTGTTTATTTCTTCTCTGACTTTCTTCTAAGGAACATTTAAGATTAAATTGCCTACTTTGACTCTTAAATACCAATTACTGGTTAGTTAAAGGCTTTGATTCACCTTATAATTTTAATAAAAACTATAACAATACATTCTTGTCTGACTTTCATTTCTGATAAAAATGCACATGTATGAATTATATTAGTTAACTAAAAACTAGTATACATTAGTAAAATCATTGTGTTCTAAAAGTGGAGATTAGGAAAAATGACATATGAAAGTTAAAATATATGTATATAAGGATAATTTAATGAGTGTCTCACAGTAACTACCCCAGATATTTGCTTGTATATGATTTATACTTTGGCCGTGCAGGTCCCTATATCTCCATCCTTAAAAAAATCATCAAAGTTTTATGAGTGGATCAGAGTGGATTTTTTTCCCCCTCTAGCTAGGTGGACCAAATAAGATGAGTGTGTTGGTTTCCTTTAACTGCACACATGCGGTACACTGCTTATCTACTTCCACACATTAAAATATTTGAGCAGAAATATGTGACTGTATGTTGAAAAATCACAAATATGTTTAAGTTCTGTTGAGGCGATAATGCACAACCTATTTCTCACAGTTTTATCTGTGTAGGCAATCTTAAAGCCATTTTACATTTGTAATCTCTTTCATGTCTATATGCTTAAGTTTAAGCCTGTTAGTGTATAAAAACCAAAAGGAAAATGATTGTATCAGTGGAAAACATGTTCTCTCCCTAATTCCACTTCAGGAATTCTGAGCCTGGTTTTGCTGATATCTACTAAATTCTAGAGGCTTTTTACACCAGATGACATGCTCAACTTCATTTTGCTCACCAGCAGCACATGATCTCTTTGGACCATAGTGCCATCTAGCTTCTCTTTTCCTGACCTCTAATTCTGTGTGCTGAACACAATTATATGATGTACCAAAAGGAGGTCCAGGGAGCTATTGTTAATACAATTGTCTAGCTATTCTTGACTATTTAGCTAGACATACAGCTGAATAAGGGAAAGAAATTACTCACTGAGCCTTTTAATAAATTTCTTTTTTATCATCCATTCAGAAATGGGAGAAAAAAAGATGTATTTTCCTTTGGAATAGGTTTTATTGTTTCCTTCCAAAAATGGAAAATCAAGACCCATAGTGATGCTCTAGGCAAGCTACCTGCACCTTTGCGAAAGCTCTGGCACCATACCAATACTAATACACACTTCACAGGAAATCAAGGGCAACATGGCTAAGCCCTCTCACATTGCTGAAGGCATTTGTCACTTAAGGAAAAATCCCTGCTCTCAAAGGAGCAATATTTGAAAAGACTTGGAAGATTCCTTGAGGTGCCAAGAAGGGAAAAATGCTAGAGAAAGGTACTTTTCATTCATGGGGAGGTGGGGGGTGGGGGGGGAGGTGAGAGAAGGGGTGTCTCTTCCATTACTAACAAAGACTTTTTTATAAGAAGAGCAGAACAGACATGAAATGGCCCACCACAACTCCTTGTAACAAACAGGCTGTGTGAAATAGGAACACTTTCTGGGTAATGGATTTCCTTGTATACACCTGGAATCTGAGACCCACTCAAAGATGCCTGGGTTTCATTTGCTTTTGCGATATATGCAGGACCTACCTATATGCAAGCATACAACAAACCCAGTCCCCTTAACAAAGGTCTAACCTCATAACACAGGCTGCAGTAGAACAGCAGATAAAGTCTCTCCACCTCTAGGTCTGGTTCACGTCCTTGGCAGCTTCTAGTGAGCCAGGACAATACAAGATCCAATCTAGTTTTCTTAATCTTTCTTTCTAATTCACTTTCTTTCTTATTAATTCACTGATGTGCTCTTTACTGCTAGAAGAATTTCCTGCTGTTTCTCACGAGCATGGTTTGCTTCCATCAGCTGGCATCATTACATGAACTTCTCACTGTTAAAGCCCAGTAGTAAAACAGATGAGTTTTCAAACTCTCACTTCAGACTCAGTGGCAAGAAAAAGATTTTCCATAAAATTCTACTAATCAACAAAACTTCTTAAATGAATAGGGTATAATAAGGTCTTAATCCCTAAACGGTTAATAAACAACTTGAGATTCCACTGCCCTTATTCCTGTTCACATAAAGTACTTTAAGTCTGTGAATCACAGAACCACGGCATGGTTGGGGTTGGGAGGGATCTCTGGAGATCATCCAGTCCAACTACCTGTTAAAGCGGGGTCACCTGGAGCAGGCTGCACAGAATCGTGTCCAGGTGAGTTTTGAACATCTCCAAAGGAGACTCCCCACCCTCTGGGCAGCCTGTTCCAGGGTTCTGCCACCCTCACAGTAAAGAAGTTTCTCCTCACATTCAGAAGGAACTCCCTGTGCTTCAGTTTGTGCCCGTTGCCCCTTGTCCTGGCACTGGGCACCACTGAAAAGAGCCTGGCCCCATCCTCCTGACACATGCCTCTTAAAATATTTGCAGACATTGATAAGACCCCCTCTCAGCCTTCTCTTCTCCAGGCTAAACAGCCCCAGCTCTCTCAGCCTTTCCTCATAAGGGAG
>JAVJGJ010000030.1:13983437-14023989 GCA_035590215.1 Microhierax caerulescens | reverse complement strand
GGCCGCGGGGCAGGACGGAGCGGGCGGCCCGGCGGAACTCCTCGCTGCGCCACGTGTAGAGCAGCGGGTTGAGGGCCGAGAGGGAGCAGAGCAGCAGCCAGCTGGCGGCCTGCAGCGCCGGCGGCGCCGGCCGCAGGAAGAAGCCCAGGAGGCTCACCCAGACCAGCGGCTGGGTGCCCAGCAGGAAGACGCAGCAGAGCAGCAGGACGGAGACGCTGCTGAGGCGGCGCTGGGCGCGGCGGGGCGGCGGCGGGGCGGCGGGGAAGGGCAGCTGGTGCAGGAGGTGGAAGTTGAGGACGCTGACCCGCTTGGCGCTGCCGCGCACCCTCCGCACGATGCCGAGGTAGCAGTGGAGCAGCAGCGCGGTCTGGCCCAGCACGGCCAGGGCGACGAGCAGGGCGGTGTAGCGGGAGCTGCCGTCCGTCTGCTGCGGGGGCGGCTGCTGGGCAGAGCCCGGGGCCCAGAGCCCGGGCAGCAGCGGGACCAGGAGCAGGGCCAGGGCCCACGACAGCCCGATCATACAGCCCGTGTGCCTCCGCTGGTAAAGGGCCTGGTACACGCTGGGCAGCTTGGTGATGAGCACATACCTGTTGAAGGCCACCAGCAGGTGAGAGGCCAGGGAGACGGTGAGGCCGAGGCTGAGGAGCCCCCCGCGGAGCAGCCGGTACTCCACCGAGCGCAGGGAGGAGGAGTTGGGAGGCAGCAGCCCCAGCACAGCCTCCTGGGGCATCCACAGGGCGCACACGCTGAGGTCTGCCGCACAGCCGTTCACAATGAAGGCGTTGCTGGTGGTCTGCAGCTTCTTGAAGGAGAAGACTAAATAGATGACCATCACATTGGATAAAGTCCCTGAGATAGCTAAGACCGCATAGAGCAGCGACAGGAAGATGCGGGTCCCGGAGGAGTCCTCCCAGAGCAGCAGCAGGGGCGAGCTAGCACTCCAGGAAGAGGCGTTGGGCATCTCGCTGAATGCGGCTCAGTTTTGACTTCTCCCTGTAAATCCCATCCTTGTCCTGGTCAGAAGATCCTGCTGCAGGAGCCCCCCACCAAGCACAAGGGAGGACATGCAGCTGAGGGACTCTGAGGCAGGTTTCAGTCATATGAGCTGCAAGGTCCAGAAAATGTAGTTCGCAGTGACGATCCCGTGTCCAAGGCAGGTAGGCAGCGAGAGATTCCCACAGACTGTAGCTAGCAAAGGGGGGTCCATAGGGAGCAGATGGCTGTTAGCAGACCAGAGCACGACTGAAGATTCTGTAGCTGTGAAAATGCTAAAAGCAGCAGCACCTTGCAATCAGCAGCTGAAACGGCAGCAACTGATACAAAGCTTTGCAGTTTCTCCTGTGCCACAGTACGTACACTGTATATCATTCCAGGAAGATTCAGCCCTTCCACTCTTCATGAATTATTCAGCAGATTTTCAACTTGTTAAATCAAGAAGGGGAAAAAAAAAAAAAACCCAAACCCTATCATGCTCCAGAAATACTGCAAGTACACAGTCTGACTCTTTTCTCTTTGCCTTAACGGTTTCCTGGTTCTAACCCATTTACACAACTTTCATTTGCAGCAAGCTTTCAAACCAGTATCAGTCACTTCTGTCTGAAATACAATCCATTTACTGTAGAAACTGCTCTGCTAGATATTCAATTAAACTGATTTTTTTCCCTGATATTTTTGTTAAGAGTGCACTATGCTTCTGCAAGCTTAATTTTAGAACTGGTCTATAATAAGAATATACTTTCCAAATTAAATCTTTCAAACACAATACACACACAGATCCTGGTAAGACAGTACCTGTTATTTGAGGAAGCTGGTCCTCAGTCAAAATATTATTTCTTCATAAAACTCAGCCTGTCTCAGCCCGCAGGAAATCCTGCATTGCCAGCCTGCCAGAGGTGAACACTGGTGTCAGTAAGTACACAGATAAAGTAAAATCAGTGTAGCACCAAAACTAATTCAGAGCACAAATTCCTGCAGAGCTGAATGACAGGTTCCTAGGTGGACTAAAAGCTGGTTGAAGAGTAGGGCTTAACAGTCCTTTCCCAGGTAGAGAAGAATTACCAGTGGGATTCTCCCAGGAACTCCACAGTGCTTTACCCAAACAGGGACAAAATGTTAACTGTCCTTCCCCTGGACAAAATTTCCTAAGAAATTCAGTAAAATAATTTACATTTTTTCTCAGAAGCTTTCCACAAAAGGAATGATGATTAATTCTGCAGCGTGCTTTGGAGAAAAGCTGCTTTTACAGGGAGGGGGTTATACATAGACTACAGAAGTAAGCAATCCCAGCTCATAAGATACGATCTAGTATATTGACCAAAGATAACTTTCTAAGGTGCTTTAGGTATTGTTAAACTCACAAGGCTAACAGTTGACAATACCAAAATAATAAATTAGGAGGTATCTGTAGTTACAACATATACATTCTTTAAGATAATGAAGTTAATTTGTGTGGGTTAACAGATTATTTTGTTGCAACATCTTTTAGTTGACAGGGTCATATTTGCAGTTGTCAGGACTATTGATCCAAAATGCAAATTTATTACAAACATGAATGTGTTCTTTTTTAATTAATTAGATTGCTCATGTGCTTAAGGTTAAAGACATAGCTGAGTGATTTACTTGATCAGGCCCTTAATTACCATTTTTTTGCCTGCTGCACTTTACAGTGTAGATCTAATCAAGTGTCAAACCTTTTGAGGCCTTTCATTGTTTAGCTGTCAGTAGAGAACAGTTATTATAGAAACTAAAATCCTCCTCTTTCTGCAGTGCTGTAATTGAAAAATATTCTCTAAATCTGTAACAAGAAATATCTCCCTAACCAAAAATCTTCAGAAAGCATACTTTACAGAGATGATTAGGAGTTTCATAAGACATTAGCCACAGAATCATAGGCCCAGTAGAGACCTCTAGATTATTCCATCCTTGCATGTTTATAAAACCATTTTTTAAAAAAATATCTCATATGCTAGAGCTTGTTCACCCAGAACAAGTAGATATAGTCATATATAAAGTAACAGAAACAGCAAAGTTCAAGGATAAGCAAACAGAGAGTATGAAACAAATTTCAGGGTATTATCTTAAAAGCTACGATGTTCTAAAGACCTCCCTGACCTTTCACTGTCCCTGGATTTGTTGTTGGCTGATCATTAGAGAACACTGGCTATATTTATTATTAATTTCTAAGAACAAAAAATGTTGTACATTAGTGGCATTTATATATTTTGTGTAAGTCATAGAAGTCTAGAAAAAGGCTAAGGGGAAAGCTTGATTCCCAAATACTATAGAAATTAATTAGCAGTTCTTCCTTTATAGTTACTCTACACATCCAAATCACCATCCGTTAATTGTCTGAATGTAGTGGCAGCAGTCTTTTATTGTATTTTTAGATTAGACTGTCACTAGAATTTGGGCAACTTTTAAAGCATCCTCTATTTTCCTGGCTTTGCCATTCCTTTAGGGTGGCTGTGTAACAGTTACATACTGTCCACATCATCTACTTGCAGGTACAGACTTATCTGACAGGATTATTAAGCACTGTGGGTAAATAATCATGCAACACAAAAAAATTGCTGAAAATCAGCAGCAGAGTTAAACAATGTTAGAACCATTTGTGACTAGTTTTTAATTGAAGGATAAAAAGCTCAGTGAAAGCAGGATCTTTTAGGTTCTTGTGGACAAAGACCCTGCTGTTAGTGAGACTAAGAAACCTGTTGCACATGCAAAAAAGACAAGGTACGTTACACCTGTAACAAGGGTTCTTGTCCAGGAAAAAAGTTACCTCAATTCAGACACAGCTTTTAAATGATGGTATTTTGAAATATAACCTTTACGTCATAATATCAACACATATATAAAGCAAATACAAGCTAGTTTAGCTAGATAATCAGATGCCTATCATACTAATGTCTTTTTGCAACACCATCTTATAAATACATTACATGTTTTAGAAGAAAAGTGATTTTGAACAGCTACTCTTTAGTTAGAAATTAATCATATTATAGTTTATATCAAAGATCTAAAGAAGAAAAGCCAAGAAACAAGGAAGCTGGCTTGATATAGGCATTTTATTATCAATTAGCTGTATGTATATATATCTACATTTAAAAATTAAACAATATTTTATTAAGGAAAACTATTTATAACAAAGTACATGACAATTCTTTATAGGAGGTAGAATTACCTTACCATTAATCTATAATTCATATACAGTATATTGTATATATATGCACACACATATGCTACTTCGTGTGTGTATATGTTACATATACACAGTGTGAAAAAAAGTACAGTATTGCATGTAAATTTTATTCAGTGATTTATACAGCTGCTCTCAGTATTGCTTATTGACACTTTCAGTACAACTTTCCATACCAATCTGTGACCTGATATTTATTTAAAAAAAAAAAAAAAAAAAAAAAAAAAGTGGCACTTCATCTTAACTTCTGTTGCAACGGAAATGCAGGGTATTCACAGATCTTTGGGAACAAAGACTGACAATTAACCTAAGTTTTATTTTCAAGTTTCTGTAGATAGCTTAAAAACTCATAGGTAACAAATCTGTTTCAATTTTGTCTTCTAAATTAGTGGCAAATCAAGTCCTCATAGCTACTTTTTTTTTTTGCTTACTATGCACTTGTGGAGTTCTGAAAATTTTACACATGATCTCTAGTATTTCTCACTGTAACACCACTTCATTCTTGAAGTCTCATTCCTAATCACATCTGATTAAACTGTATGTTGAAGAGCATCTTTACTACTAACAAATACTCTGATACAGGTTAAATTAGCTATGTTTAGCAATAGTTTTCAAATTGTTTATGAAGCATCCAATCAATACGTAAAAATTTAATATAGTTCCAATATTTAGTGTGCTTCACTAATGAAACTGTACACATACAGCCAAATGTACGTTAAAAGCATGTAAATATGCAGCACTGCCAAATTCATTGTACATGCACATTCTTACCAATTTAAGTTTGGCCTGCCTTCGTTTATGCAGTATATATTGCATAAATATATAGCAAAATTTAAGATTCTACATTGAAAATAAAAAGTTTAAATATTCCTTTAAGACAAACTGAAAGAATGCGTTAATCATACAATTGAATTATCAGGTAATTATTACTTTCTCTTTGCAGTGGAAGATGTAAATTACATTACATCTCAACACATATTTTCCCTTTATTTTTCTTTCACTGTGCTTCCTTATGAAACATTAGCAGCTGAAAGTAGAAAGCAGACTATATATCAAGTGCTTTCAGTTGATAGTGTAGTAACTAGTAGTCTCTCACTAGCTGACTTCCATTAAGTTACCAAAGACCAATTAGTGAAAAAGTAATTACATTAGGCTTTAAGCAATAATGATGGACCCATAAACCAAGAAAAAATATTGTTCATAAAAAAATTTCATCTTTGATAAACATGTACAAATTTTTTAAAATACATTTTTTGTAGCAAAGTGGACACTGAATTAAAATATATTCTAATTTTTACATAATTTTTATATATATTGCTTACCAAAATATTCTATTAATACATATTTTAACACTGTACACAAGTTAATAAACATCTTAATGAAACTCATTAGAAATATATTCAAACTGTTTCAGCATAAAAAAATTAAATCTGTATTTAACATGGGGTAATAATTTCCATAAATTTAACATCAGTGCATTTGCAGTAGTCATTAACAAGAAATTTTTGCCTGTTAAGAAGCTGCCTCTTGGTGTTTAGGTTTCAGTATGTCCTGGATTGGAGATTCCTTCTCTGAGTGAGCAGCTTCTTTCCTTAAGTTCTTCTCCTTCATGAAGGACTTGAATTTTAAGAGCTCAACAGGTTTCACCAAAGCAGCAAGGCTTTAGAACTGAACATACTCAGACTGAAGGGACTGTGCAGAGAAGAAAAACTGATTAAAACTCACTGGTAAGGTTATATTTGTACATAATATGCATTTTGCATTTAAAGATAAGGAGTAGAGGAAGGACAGGAAGAAGAAAAATAAACAGAGCTGGAGGAAGTTCTGAGCCTCTGCATAGGTAAAGATCAATAAAATGGAAGAAACTCAAAAACTGGATACAGTAAAGTCTATCAACTTTCCTGTATCTACACTTACTTTTCCAAACCAAATTCTAGAGACTCTTCAAGAAAGGGTTACAAGCCCTTTAAAGCACTACCTTAAAACAATACCTTAAAAATGCATTGGGAAAACATGACTGCAGTTACTATAATTGAATTGTTTCCATTTATCCTGAATGAGAATCAAAGTGCTACTATAAAAAATAGAGCATACTTTAGATGTGGATTCAGGTAATGGCATAGGAAACATATACGAAGCAGCTAAGTACGGAGAAAAAAAGCTACTGCAGCACAATTATGCACATGAATAAATTTATGTACAATTACTAAAACCAGATGAAAATGAACACTGCAAAAGGTTCATCTGGATCAGCAAGTCAGTATACTGAAAAGGAAAGCATAACCTGGTCTACTTTATTTACATTTCTGATTCTAAGTCTATGGTTTTATAATAAAGTAATTGGTTTAGACAGCATCCAGACATTTTATTACCTCCTGTGTGTTCAGGAAGTAATTCCAATGAATAAGAAGTCTTACATGAGAGAGCTATTCACTGTACTGGTATGGTTATAAACAATTAGCAAATAAAAACCCCAAACCACATTTTACAAATGCATCAATTCATCAGAATTAGAGAGAAATACTGGAGAACGGCATGAATCCCAAGAAAGCTCAGAACCTTGGAGTCTTTTCTTCCATTTTCCTGCTATTCCTAACTAGTCAGTACAGAAATGCTGTTTGGCATCCATAGTGAAACCTATTAGTAGAAGTGCATAATAGATACAGGAAAAAATGGGTTTATGATATTTGTTAGAGCTCTAAAGATTTATGTATCTCAAGACTCAGTGTGTATTTCCAAAGTTGTATTTTAAATGCATTTTCATACCGTTAAGTTCAGAGTGCACCTGGATATTCTTTCCTAGGTTGAAAAAACAGTGCTGTTAGCATATAAAGATTTGAATACCACTGACTAAAAAGGGCCTGGGTTTAGTACTGAATGGATTCAACATGAAGGGTAGCATTTAACAGAAAATACTTCACCATAAAACTAAACAGATATAACATGTATTTTTTCCTTATAGGCTCAGAATCACCACGGAATAGACAATCGTAGAAACTTGTTTTTCCCTGCTTCATTCTCTAATAATCATCCTGGTTTATTAGCTTTGGTGACGGCATTTGTCAAGCCATTTATTACATGTGTAAGATCGAGGCAGAAGGAACAGCCCTTCATTAACGAGCGCTTGAAACTTCTGCTCTCTTAATGATCCTCAGAGCTTCCTCATTTTCGGATATGTGTTCAGAAAGATGGCTACAATTAATTAGAGCAGTATTTGAAATGGATCCTTCAAAACTTAATTCCAAGTAAAATTTATTAACATTTAAAAATGCATGTAATTTACCTGTATACTTTCATATGTTGTACAGTAATAGATTACTTTAAGCTCGGACAGATGAAAGATGACCAGAAAGCACTATACACTTTTGCTGCTCTTGGGAACAGCTAGCATTAGTTGACAAAGAACTATGAACACCAGCGATTTAATTAGCAGACAGAAATAACTGGGAATTCTACATCATAATTTAAAGAAACAAACAAGCAAACTGTAAATTAACAATTCTGAAGTTTAAACTAAAATTCTTGTAATTGTTAGGAATCCAAGTTACAAAAATAGGGAAGAAAGTTAATAGCAACATATAAAACACCAACAGATATCCATGCAGCACAGACTGCTTGGAAACAAGACAGTATGTTTTGTTAATTATCATTACAGATCGTTAGGCAGGGTTTATTTTATTAATTTTCATATTGAGATTTTTTTTTTCAGTGTGTTCCCACCCTCACCATAGCTCTACTTCAAATAGCAACGATTCCTTTATAATGTTGCAAAGCCTTTTCTAAATAAAGGGAAGAATTAAATCTAAGCAGCATTTTTTCAGATTAAAATTAATTGATGTGACTTCCCATAAAGTTCCTATTACTAAAAACATGGTGATAGTCATAACAACTGAGCTACTGTAGAGTATACAGACAAATTTTTGAGTTTGAGAAGTTAATTATAGCTGGGGAGGGTTTTGAGGGGTTTTTGCTTGCTTGGAGGGGATGGGTGGGTGTTTTTTCTTTTGCAGTGAAGTAATTTGAACTCAAATCTCTTTGCGTTGTCCAATGAGACTGTAATATTTCAAAGCCTGTAACTGTAATTCCCCCCCCCCCTTTTTTTTTAAATTTTTTGAGGAGTTTTCTATTTTAAAATTTACATTCCTACCTCCTATTTGCAGTGACTCAAAGTATGGCCTGTGATTCTGAAAGCTTTATTAAAAACAAAAAGCCCCAAATCCGCCTTTACAAGTCATATGCTGGTATGTAGCAAAATCTGATATAAAATAGAGGTAAAAATAGAAGGAAGAAAACAAAGAAAATTGACTGCTGAATTGCAATGATGAGAGTATAAAATCGGTTGAGTAGAATTCTCAGTGTGTACTCCTACAGTGGTCCCATGCAGTGTCAAGCTTGGCATTTTATACCCAAGTATCAGGTATTTAAACAAAGAACTAAAAATTAAATAGCTTCACTAAAGTTAACAATATCTAATGAAGTTCATGCTGAAGCAACTGCTTAGATCACTTAACATTTTTATTCTTCAATAGGAGGCATGGAAAGCCTCCTGGAAAATAAAGTATGCTGCAGATCCATCTAGGCACTAGAACCGTATTCACACACATTCAACTTCAGGACCAAGTTAAATTTTAGGAGGGAATAATCCTGTATTATATAGAGCTATTTGTTAGGACTTTAACATACACTTTTTCCAGATAATCGCAAAAAGTAATTTAAGTTTTTTGAATTGTGCCTCAAATCTCCTGCAAGAATGTTGCAACAGGCAAGAATTACCATGAATACACGAAAATCCACTAAAATAAATCAGGATATATTATAGAGAAATACATACACATTCAAAGTGATCCTTTGAGTTTGCTAAATTTACAGATCAGCAAGATGCACTAGTTTTTGTCTCTTTTTGCAAAGGCTTTCCTATATTTATTAATGGTAAGTCCTTACAAAGAAAGAATATTCTACAAGTATAAAGATCATGTATATGAATTTTAAAATACTGCTATACTTGGTAATTTTTTGAGATTTTTTTTCTGTCTTGCCAGTTTCCATGACAGCTATGGAAGCAAAAGGTGACTCATCTTAAGACTACCCAGTTACATACTCTTAAATAAAAATACATTTTAAAAAATGATACTTGGATTTATAACTATTGTAAGAACAAAGTAAAACTCTTGTTGTGGTACCTTAAATGTGATTATACTTGATAAGAATATTTCTGCAGATTATAATTGTGAGAGATTCTGTCTAATCAAAACAACCAATTTGTAAAAGTTGCAAATAAAATATTTATTCTATGTGCCTAGAATATCAAGTTGTCTATTCTACGAAAATCAGGCTTTTATTCTAGTTCATCAGCATATAACAGCATAAACAAAAAAAAAAGGAAGTGGATTATAAGTTTACAGTGATGAAGGACAAAAACCATTAGGGAAAAATATATGGCTGACAACAACAGGAAGTCATAGTCATAGTTATGCTTTGTTTGTTTTAAATGGAATGTGGAACAATACTATTTATAAATGCTTTTTTTAACATTTCATTACAAAACAGAAAAAAATATTCAATAACTTCCTTTTCCATGCTTGGAGGTGTAACGGAGGGGCAGCAAGAGAGGTATTTGCATTGCATAAAAATGAAGTTCCCAATTTCCTCACTAATGAGATTAAAGAACATTAATTAGAACTGAAAATTTACTGTCCTAACCACCGTAAAATATTCCTGCACCACTCATTGACAGTTAACAAACTTAGAAACAGGAGTGATAAGGTGGTTTGCTAAGCTAAAGTACCTACACTATTAGATGGTTAGCTTGATACCTAACTCAGGTGAGAGTCTGCTAATAAAAAGATGAGAAATATAATTCATACCATTCAAGAGTTCTTTGATAAGTTAAATGAATACACATAACCACCAGCATATAAAATAGACTTCTGTCAGGTACATTGTCTGATGTGCTCCAATTAGGAAAAAGTGCAACGTAATACAAACACACTGCAATAAGATCAAGGTTTGGCTGTCAAGACTTTCAAATAATTTCAGCATCTAAAGCAGTGAAGCAGAAATCATTAAACCAGAACTGGTGGTATTCAGGCTTGATACTATTCCATATTTTGCTTATGAGCTTAAGACCACTGATGAATACCACCAAAAGCAAAATAGCTGGATGTCAGTGTTTGAAGTGGTAAGACAAAACAATCTTCCTTGGTTGGTTAATTGGTCCCATTAGGAAGACGGGGGGGGGGAACGGAGGAAAAAAAAAAAAAATCATGCTTTTCCACAAAGTCACATAAAAAAAAAACAGGGAATGCAGGATTTTTGGACTAAAATACAAGTCAGTGTCTTGGGTATAGCAAGAATTATTTTTTTTTTCTCCCCATGAACTCCCAGTGCATTACAGTTAAAGAAGGTAACACAAGCTATAGATTTATAAGCAGGACAGCACCAAGTAGCAGTCTTCTGGACCTGAGAGATGAATGTTACAGTGTTGCATCTACTTCTTGAAAAACGATTTTCAAAAACTGTAAAGGATTTGAACAAAAGGATTTTTAAGCCAACTTAGCTTATCAAAAGACAATCAAGCTGAGATGACTAACATGAAATATCATGACAGGAAAATAAGGTAATAAAGGCCTAACAGTGAAATAATAAAGAGATACAGCAAGTTTCAGATTAAAAGTGAAATTGTTTTAAGCATGACTGTATTCAACCAGTGAGACTATTAAGAAAAATTGCATTATCTTCAAAATAAACCACCATGAAGATGGATCTGTATTAGCCAGTAAATCAGAGGATCGCTACCAGACAGAAAGCATTCAGAGATTAAATAATCAAATAATCTACTCTTGTCTTAAACACCGTGACATTACAGTAACTGCACTCAACTCTGTAGATTGTGCAAAAAGCAGGTAACAATTTAGTGCAGTCCACTGTGGGTTTGCTTCTGTAATGGTTTATATTATCGTTTGATACTCTTTTAACTTTTGGCCTATTATGAACAATGTCAACTTATTACTGAGTCACATTACAGTTTTAAGGTGTTTCTTCCCCTTAGGGCTCTGCATGTTGGTTTACAAATTTATGCATAATATGCAGCTGTAACTATAATTTGGGAAAAACCTCTTCAGAATTGCTGCTGGCAGCATATAATTTACAGAGGATACAACAGAAAAGAATGGTAATGGCTTGGCCTTCCAAAGAATTACTGTTCAAGTAAATCAAATATGAGACAATATCGAAGATGAAAAATTAAAATAAATTAAAAAAATCAGACACTTTACCACTTAGTTATTCAAATGAACGATAGCTCTCTACCGCTGTTGGTATATTGACTTTGGTTCCAGCACTCAACTGGAGCCTCTGTCACTCATCCTGAGGACTTTTGTAAGCATGTTGAATAAAAGGACTGGGAAAACCTAAAAAGGCTGAGTTTCCAGAACCATCAGAATTCACGAACAAATGAAAGAGTCCTGGATACGTCTCAAAACAAACATCCTCAGCTTGCTATACAGCTTTTCACCTCTCTCCTCATTTCTATGCCTGAAGGAATTAAATGAAATTACTCACTTAAAACTAAACAGTTCTCTTGTTCTAGAACTGGTTTTGTTGTAAGAAAACTGGGATGGTTTCTATATCCAACTTGAGAAAAATCTCCATTATATATAGTTTACTTCAGTCTCATCTAGCAGGTAAAACCACAGCCAAATTAGAGATAAAACAACTTTAAAAAACTAAAATGATGTGGCAATATCCAAGAAGTTTCTTGCAAACAAGTTACTACCGATGTTTAAAGTTTAAATTCAGATTTAAACTCAACGCAGAACACTCACTGATCCTAAGATCAAGGAATATTAGCATTTCTTTCCAGGTAAGTTGTAGTGGGTAAGAAGCTAAATGTACTTTCAAGACAAGGAGTCTGAAAGCATCAAGTATTTTAAAGAGTTACCTTAGGTCAAGCACATCCTTGCACAGTAACTCTACTCCTTTTCCAGTGGAAGTATCCTCTAAATTTAAGAGAGTGAAAACCCAAGTTCCCTCAACTAACTTTATTTTCAATGTACTTTGTATACTAGTTAATCACACATGCAATTTCATTCTGCAGTGGAACAATGAGAATTTTATTTCCTACTGTCATCAGTCCTCAGAAAGTGCAATCCATACTCACAAGCTATAAACATGTGGCTTCTGAACTTAAGTGGTGCCACATACTAGCTATTAACAAGAGGATAGATCTCCCACTTCAGGAGAAAGAGAACACAACCCATGAATGATCTTTTGGGCTGACATTCTAGCTATGTGCAATGTGTATATTATCGTTTTAAGGCAGGGGACTTGGCACACTCAAAACCAGTAGCAGGTATAACACCAGAACTTTCTTTATACTAAAGCAATTTATCAGTGGTAAGGAAACAGAAAAGAAAGGTGTAATATCCTTAAGTTAATTTATAAAAAGGCAATTTTAATCCCAGCAGCTAAAAAAATAAAAAGCAGAAGTGTCAGTACTACTGACCGGTTCAATTAATTGTAGGCAATCTAATGTATTAAAAACATAACACAAATTTTTGTAATTAGTAAGGTATAAAATCTTTGGAAAACAGATATTTTAAACTGAGTTTAGATTTACAGTAGGAAATATGTTTATTTTTTCCCTAAAATAGCTGAACTTATTTCATAACTGAAGTTTCTCTAGTTTCTTCTCTGCATTTTGTTTAGAAGCATTTTTGAGCTGCACTAATTTATCCATACATCCTCTTGATTCAGACTCTTTCACACAGAAAAAGAGCATAAAATAAGCCCAAGGCAGCAAAATTGTTGAGGAATGAAAGCTAAAATGGTGAGACCATCAAAAATATCTTGCTCTCAAATACTTTTCACATTTGGTGTTCGAAAAGGACTAGATTTCAAGTCAAGTGGACTCACCTTTTAAATGAGCCCTGTCTTTAGGAATATTGTACCTTCCATTTAGTACAATACTTACAAAAGCTTCTTTAAATCTGTTACTGCATAAAAATTAAAATACATAATAAACTAATAAACAATGTTATAGATAATCTTAAATAAAAAAAAAAAAATCTAAAGGCTAAGAAGGTCTAAAAAGAGATACCAGAAAAGGTGTTAGTTAAGTTCAGGAGTGATTTATTTTCATGAACCCTTCCTCCATGATCTAGATGATTGAAAGAGGTGGAAAAAAAAGCAGCTGAAATGATAATTACTTAAAAAAAGATAACAGACAAAGGTGCTGTTCAGAATCATTAAAGGAAGTCAGAGAATTAATGCTAGGCTAAGATTTTTTTGCAACAGCTTTGTTTGCAGAAGCAAGGAAGATAAGCATCGGTCAGATGCCTGAAAGTGCTGTTGTGACTATGAACTTACAGGAATTGATTGACTCTGGTATCATGCTGGAGGAGCTGTAAGGCCCATAAAGGAAGGTTGATGCATACTCATCTGTCACGGCGCTGTGAAAACTGGTTTGGCTGCTCAGGTTGTTGCCACTACTGCTGTTTCTGTTGTACAAGTTGTTGTTCAGTTCATGGTTATTTCTGTGAGGCAGCTGCAAGCTGCCATTCAAGTGGCTGGAGATATGGCTTACAGAAAAACCTGTCCTAGAGGACAATGATGTCATTTTGCTCTCATCATCATCTGAAGCAGCATACAGGTTCCCTAGAGAACTGGCTAGTCTGGAGTTTATGGAAACGCTGAGTGGAAAACACATGTTGGAAAAAAAAAATACACACAAGGTATGTATAGATATATAAAAAAAGTAACAGACAATTCAGAAGACATTAGATGAATAACAGAGCACTCTGAAATAATTTGTGTTTGCACACAGGTTCACCTTCTAGCTCTCAAATAACAAAACCCAGAATTCTTTGTCAGGAGTTCCTAAACTTTGTTTATTCAAGCACTACCATGGCCAGCTTTCACCTCTGTCAAACCATATGCACATGCAGGAGATTGTGATAGAAGGTTTTGGCAGTGGCTGATCTACACTGAACTCTTGTTTCTTGAAATTAGTAATGATATACAAGTTTTCAAGTAACCAAGTAGTAATATGATAAAATTTGAGATTAAAAATACGGTGTCCTGAAATAGCTCTTTAAGTTAGTTATTTTCTTCAAGTATTTGTGTCCAGAACTTATTAAAAATGCAGTATTCTAAATTTCATTTAATATTCGTAATTACTTAGTACAATAGTAATAATGGAAGTAAATAGCAATAAATGAAGCATTCATAAAAATCATATTAATTACCGTGCAGTATTCTTCTGAGATTAAATAGTATATGGACTTGTGAGAATATCTGCAAAACTTCTATAAACTCAGATAAGTGAAAAAAAAATCAAAACAAAAAACCCAAAACAAAACCACCAAAAAACCCCAAGCAACATAACACTGTTTCTGACTTGATATAATCCCACCAAAAGTCTCATACCAGTAGTATAGGTTTGGGGTTGTTTGTTTCTTAAATCCACAGGCAACTAAAGTTTGGCTAGCAGAACAGCAAATCACTTAAACTTTAACCCTTCTTACATCCAAGAACAGCAAGTGCTTTGTAGACTACATATTGCTGAAAACCATTTAGTATACAGTAAGTATTTGTATCAAAATGAGAAGGAAAAATCACCCACCTTTTAAGGTTAGAGCCTGAGGATGTGGGAATTCTGCTTATTCTTTCTGCAGATGGTGACTTAACTGCCATCACTTTGGAGGCCTTCAGAGGAGACATGGATCCTTCTGTGCTACCTGAAGTATTCAGTCTAAAAGGAGTGCAGAGTTTTAGTGAAAACCAAGATTTTTGTAATTAAAATACACATCTCAAACGCATTCTGTCTTTCAATACATAGACTGGTATTTTAAAAAGTGGAAATTCTCAAGTCTGACTGAGAACTCAACCGCAAAAACTCAACAGTTTGCCTGTTTTCGAATACCTTTAAAAAAACCCCAACCTTTCAAATATCCCGCTCCCAAGTTTTTCCCCTGCAGTACCATATTATACAGTTATAGGCTACTTTTCACCTTGATAATTTGTGAAGGCTAGGCACATATTGTTTATCAAATGTACTGTACATGTGATTATAAATTTTAAATACAGTTCAGAAAGAATACTTCCTGTGCTTATAAAGCAAGTACAAGTAGAAAACCAAACCACTGTAGCTTGCATGAGAACAGCGTCATCGTTTCCAAATGACAGCAAGAACATTTTTACAAAGTTGCACAGAACACACAGCTCTTTCTAGGGTGGGACCCTTGGTGACCAAATTCTTCATATTTTGATAATGAGCTGTAAGTGCAGTACACTGGACTGCTCAAAAATGTTAGCATTACAGCTGTCCATATTGGTTTCTTAATAACCAATAAATGAATAGCTTCACGGTAGTATGAAACTCTCTCCATCCTAAGACTAGGGGATATTATCATGATCATCTCTTAAAGGATGAAAGACCTTGCGTACAAGTCTGCAGCTACAAGCACAGAAGGAACGACATTGAGCAGAAACAGTTTTAATTCCACACCAAGAAAGGGTAAGCAGACATCTCCAAGGTTAGACATCTTGACTAATTAATCTCAAAAATACAGGTTGCCACAAAACTGAAGAGAATGTGTTTTTTTCAGTATTAATGCTTTATTATGATAGATATTTTATATTACATGTTGTACTTTGGATGCAATGATTACCAAAAGAAAAGGACTCAATTCTGCCACTCCTATAACTCTTAAAGTCAGTTTTCACTCTATGATTTATTTTCTTTTTGGGGGGTCACTGTCAGTACTGACTTGAAAGTAATACAGTTCATAAATAAAATTTAGAAAATGAGAAGAAACTGTGGGCTTTATTGGTGCCACAGAAAGTTCTGAACAAAGCATAGAGTAGAGTGTACAGTGAGGACCCTGCATTAAAGTATGAAAAGGTAGTAAAACCTAGTATCTATCTGGTACATTTGAAAAAAAAGGGTACCAACTCAAATTCATCTACTACAAAACACAGGACAAAAATTATGATATGCAGACAACATGTAGTCAATTTAGGCTTTTGAGACATGTAACTAATTCTACAGAAATAAAGTGGTTACGAGTTAAGTAGTCATCCTTCATTGCATAACAACATAGATATCAGAAAATGTGACTGAGGAAACTACTCGTATGTGCTAATTATTTGTTAAGAAGAATTCAAGGTATACTTGAAATAGAACTATACCCTTTGCCCATTAGATTTCTTCCTTCCCCATCCCCCCCCGTTATTTGCATATTTGCAGGCATTTAAAAAGGTTTTATCTGTCACTTCCCAGAAGTTTAAAATTGCTTATCAATTGATGCAATAAGTATAATTAGAAACATTGAAAATTTAAGATCTGAGTGGTATACATTGAGAATTATAATACCTGAAAGGTTGTGATATTGACCTGGTGTGCAGTTTCATGTCTTGCAGCCTAAAGAAACAAAAGCAGCAACTTTATCAGAGGATAAAAATCCTTTCCCCTCCCTCAAAGCATGCTTGCATGTCTCATGCTGGCTTTAGAGTACGAGACTGACAAAGAAGAATGTCAATCATAATTTTAATTTACAGTTAGGTAAATTAAATAGAGAGGTACTTCATGTTTATTTTCAAACTTCGTATTTTTACTGGTTCTGAAAAATTCGACATTTATATAAAGAGTACAGAAAAGTAGCTACAGAAAGGTAACTAAGTTAATTGCATAGTATTTTGTTAGAGACATGTTTTATAATGCTAGGCAAGTATAAATTTGAATGTTTTGTGATATTTACTTTGTCTTTTACTGCTACACAAAATATAGGTGCCCTGAACATGGAAACAAGGGGAAAAAAAGAATTAACAAACCAAATCTGCAACTAATAGGTATATACCTAGAGAAATTTCCACCACAGAAGGTGGTACAACTACTAGCGCTGCCTTAAACAAGGCCATGTACTCGGAATAAAGATGTGATAGCACGGACTGAATATAGAATTGCAAATTACCTCAGAATTCATTAATTACCTCAGAGTTCCAGTTGTAGCAGAACATGGCCATCTCCGACTTTTTAAGGCATTAAGCTTATCTCCCTGCGTTATGCCATTCTGAGTTTCTGCACCTGCTTTGTCTTCAAAATCATCCTGGGAAACACAAAGTATGCAAGCAAGGAAATATATCAAATCCTTACGAGTAGTGCAGTTTCAAAGTACTGAGCGCCTCCTTCACAAAAGATTATGATTTAAAAGGCTCATCTACAGCCTTCTGCATATACAGGGCACTATTCTGTCTTTGCAAATATCCAGTAAACTAAATGTGTCATTGTACAAACACACGTTCACAGAGGCTTTTTGCAGAATCTGACCTCAAAGTCAGATCAGGATACTTGAGAATAACATGGGTATTTATTTACTTCAAAGAAGTCTGTTTTGATGGAATGTAAACTCCAGCGCCTTCCTCCATTACTTTTATCATTGTCAATGTAGAAGGGAAGCAGTAACACACAATTCTGCGATATGCATAAGATGAGGAAGAAATTTAGATAGATGTGTGTCCTGCAAGAGGAGCTAGCAATCAAGTTTCCTAAATTATTAGATTTCTTAAGAAGTTCTCATGAGCTCTAGAAAAATAGTTTTGAAAACAATTTCCCTATGAGAATTTTATAAGGAATATAGAATGAACAGATTTCAGAGTTTTATCCTACTTCTTCCAGCTTTAGAAAATAGCATAAACTAAGAAATAGTTAGTGTACGCCAACACTTTACATGCCTATTTATAATTTCTGAGAGATCTCAAAACAGGCTTTTCTAAGACTGAAATATTACAGACTGTATCTTAGGTAGCAGAGAAATACGAAAGCTAAACAAAAAGATCTACAATTTTTTAAAATTGCCAAATAATAAAAAAAAAACAGCTTATACCAATTGCTTCATTTGACCTCAATGAAGTATTTGTATTACTGCAGTTCCTACTGCGCCTAAGTGACCGCATGTTCTGCATAGAGGAATAGTTTCTGCCATTAACCGAGAAAAAAGATTGACAGAATACAACAGAAGTTAATCAAATCATGTGATAGTCCAAGTGTGCATTCATTTTAAGAAAAAATAAATATTTTAGCTAGATTTCATTGAAGATTATATGTTAGGACATCGTTACCTACCATAGAGCCTCACTGTTGATATATTTCTTTCACTGTCTTTACTGCCCAACAGTTACTGCATGTAGCTGTTCTGTACTTTGATTCTTAGACCTTACGCATTTTTGGGACTGGGAACTACTTTGTTTTCAGCTTCATGAGGGGTTATTATAATCAGGTCTTGAAATATAATCAAATATCCAAAGAGATAAAGAGATAAGTTATATGTTTTAAAAACTCAACTTTAAACAGCTGTAATACGACTGTAAAAAACTCAAATGCAAGTGTTACAGAGAGGGTTAAACCATTAAAAAGCAGCACTGAATTTATATTGTGCTTCTGTACGTAAGCTGCTACACAGCAGCTGAGTTACTTGCAATTAAGCTGCCTTGCATACTGGAAGCAGTAAAGTTGTAGTTGTCGCTCAGATTCAAAAACATGATCTACCCATATGGCCATGTGCCAGCTTCTTTCATTAGACATACAAGATCATGTCTATACAGTGTTATATTCTCCAGCAATTCTAGATATTTAACTTTACATATTCCAAAAAAGTTGCACTTGCAAAAGGGAAATAGTACCTTTACACAAACGCATTCAAGGCACTCTTCCAGATTGTGACAGATCACATGACAGATGCTGATTTTAATTTATACTAGCAAGTATCTGAAGAAGGTGCCCACTACATCCCTGGTCTGTTAGACCAAGGATTCTGTCAGCAACATAAAAGCTCTTTAGTTATTACTGAGGTAATATGGCATCAAATGTGTAGTTCCTCTAAACTGCTTCTTACAAATACTGTAGAAAACTACAGTTTAAGACTTTTACTAGCCCAGAAACAGAGGCATGTTCACTTTAGCTCACACTCCATACAATTATTTTTGGAAGCACAGGTAAGGTCCTTACGCTAAATGTACACATCACGTTAGTAATCCATAACATTATGATAAAAGGATGGACATCTATACACTAATACATTATTAGCCAGAAACTTGGAATAAGTAAGATTTCCAGGAGGAAAAGTGATTTATTTTTTTCTTCCATTCTCTAATAAACAACTGAAAAGCCTGAAAGAATGACTGGAAATAATACAAACCTTTTGAAGTTTGCAAAATTACCTGCAGCAGTTTTAAATATAACCTAAGCCTTCGTTTAAAAAAAAAAAAAAGTGGGAATTTGTTCTAATTATGACTTATAAAAAAAGTTTAGCTGTGAAAAAAAATCAATCTAGTACTAATAAAAGCCTCAAATAACCCCACTAAAAGTTATCTATAGCTAGTTATTGAAAGATCAGCTCCATCTCT
Source organism: Microhierax caerulescens (assembly GCA_035590215.1). Lineage (NCBI taxonomy): Eukaryota > Metazoa > Chordata > Aves > Falconiformes > Falconidae > Microhierax > Microhierax caerulescens. Next base: position 14,004,392 of record JAVJGJ010000030.1, on the reverse strand, counting down.
GCTTGTCTGAATTTTTTTAACGCATTCATACCTCCCTGTATTGATCCAAGTCTTGTACTTTATTTATGCTGTCACTGATTGACATGTCATTCAAGCCACAAAGAACTCTGTTAATGTTTCCATCGACTACTCGTTTCTGCTTTGATCGGATGAGATCTCCCTCCAGCCATAACATTGCTTGCTTCCTTTAGGATACAAAAACAAACCAAATCCTATCAACAGATACGCATACACATAAAAAACAATATGTAAACATGCTACTCTTACAGACTGCCAACACTTGAATCTCCTGTTCATCTTCATCTGGACAAAAAAGATATTCAAATTTCTATCACCAAAACATCCCCAAAACCCAAAACATACCCCAGATTTCTAATGGTTAAAAAACAACAAAACCACCCCAGAATCACCAAACAAGACTGTAGCCATCACAGAAAAGTTACAGGTACTAAAACTTCATTTTTAAAAATCATACTGGGAAAAGAGATTCACCAAAAAGGAATTTGCAAAGGTATTTTAAAGGCTTTTAAAACACAAGTTAAAAATTCGTATAAAATAATGCTTTTATATACATAATGTGTAGAATAAACAATGATAAAGCACTTCCCAACTCATTAGCATGAGTTTTGTGTATATAGATACTGTGCAGTAAAACTACAGCTGACCTGCAGAGTGGAAGTGATCATAGTAATGTAAAGTTGAACAGGAGACCTAGTATCAATTTTCAGAAAAGATTATATCCTTCAGACAGGTGGTAAAAAAAGAATAATTAATTGCTACAGTATGTATGGGCTAGGCAGGCTTTTGTGGATGAGACTGCATTATTCCTTGATAAGGAAGTTTGCTGTGTAGGTACTGGTCACACTAGTTCCGTTCAAGAACTGAGACCCTATTACATATTATTGTAACAAAATTAAATTCCTATGCTGAAAAAAGAATGCAGAATTGAATCAGAATATACTGATTAAGCTTATATCCCTGAGTCATACCATTCTGAGTTTCCACACCTGCTTTGTCTTCAAAAACACTTCTTTCAGTGTCTCCACTGAAAACTTTCCTTTGTTTGAAAACAGAACACTATGGCAAAACCTAAGAGCCAAGCAGTCTGAGCCAACTGCCTAAACTTGCTCAATAATTAATAGGAAAGGCAAGCACTTCCAGAAAAATTTCACTATGTCCCAAGAAAATACCAAGAGAAGTGAGAAGGAAGGGGTGGGGGGACAGGAAACATCACTTATTCCACCTAACAGAAATAGCCTAGAAAACATGCTTGAATTTAAATACCTTTGAAATCTTTCAAACAAACTGATCTGACACATACTTGGGTGGGAAACTCTAAAAACCAAAAAAAAAAAAAAAGCAAAAAACACCGAACCCAACCCACTACTCTAACCTCCCTTATTAAACCTCAAAGAACCTAAGAGAGAAAGTTTTGACATCTATGAAGGTTGGGAGATCACAGTTGCAATATTGTATCTTTTAGTCAGATGCAACTTGGCAGGCCTGAGGGCAAGTTATTTTATATTAGGATGATGCAACTGATGTTAGCTCCTCCTTTCTCAATCCCATTTTGACACTACTGATGACACTGCTTGAATTTTGTTTGATTCTCAAAACTTACCTATTGCCATTAGGACAACAGAAAATTCTTACTGAAGAATAATACAGCTCTTAGCTATGAATAATACAGGTATGAACAAAAAAATCTGAAGGATCTTTGCCTATCTATAAAAATCAAACCACGTATTTATACGCCACTGAAGAAGAGACATGGGCCCTGTTTTTCCTATCTTTTGAGTACACAGCACTTAACTAACCACACTACCTGCAAGCTTTCTCTCAGTTTTGCTTTATTGCGGAAGTTATTTTTAAGAGTGCATCATCCAAGCACCAGCATGGTGTAGAGAAGTTTAATCTGCCTTGAGTGAGCACCTGCAGATTGTAAAAGTTTGTGATTTATGAAACAAAAAGTTTGTGTGTTTTGAATAATGGTGGGCCACCTCCCAAATAAAGGAGCACCCCATTCAGTTGCACTGGAAAATAAACAGGAATCCCCTTTCATGCTCAATTTCTCTTATTATAATATGTATTAAAAAAGTAATTACAGTAATACTCCTTCTTTCCCTCGAAAATCCTATGAATTTTTAAGATGCAAGGTCATTGCATGTTATACTGCATTTATGTAGTATCTAGCGGAGCTGTTTGCATTCTTTCTTCCAAAAAGAGACAAATTTATCGTGGATTTTTTCAATGTTTTTTCTCACAACAGTGAAAATGCCTCCAAATAAGTATCATTGTGGTTATCAACTCAAAAACATCAGCATAACCACTGTAATAGCAAATGCACAATGTAAAAAACACTATGACACTAATGTCTACATCACTGAAGCCAGCGCAATTCTGTCATTCATTTCCAGTCAGGATCAAATCTTGAATCACCCATTCAAATTACCTGGACACAAAGTGTTCTCAAGCCGAAGTATACAGTCAATTTTGAAAAGGAGCTCTACTGAAACCACATATTCATTTTGCTAACAACTATTAACTCCATATCAGAAATGCTTCATACATTACGTTAGGAATCTGACAGATCATAAACTGTCCAACAGATAGTTATTTAATCTTTATTACAAGAAAGAAAAAAAAATATCAATTAGACTATTACAAGATTCATTTTAAGTGTCATTATAGGCTATATATAAATTCTTATCTTAATATTTTAATAAATACTTATTGTTGATTTAATCTTTTGTCCACACCTGGACTTTACTCTTTCAACAGATTTGTCTTTAATTTCTAAATCCCCAGAACACGAACATGAAGAGTTTTGAGACCCTCTGCCTCTTAAGGTGACAAGGTGCGTAGCACTCCAGAGAAGACTTTTGCTACTATGTTTGATTTCAAACCCAAGTTAACTAACCTTAAATGTATTGCAACAAGCAGTAACATATGACGTCAGTAGACAGAAAGTAGATCCTATAAATAGTGCAAGACGGATAAGGATGTAGAGAAGCAGTTGATTCTTAGTAGCAAAGAACATATACATACTCTTCCAAGAAGTGTTGCTGGGGTCCTATAATAGAGCCTGGTCGACATATTCTTATCCAAGCGATGGCTTCAGCATGTGTGAACTTGTAGTGCTTCATTATGTAACAGGCAATCAGTGTTCCTGTTCTTCCCAGGCCAGCTACAGAAACACAAATATCAACATTCACACACAAAGTCACGAGTATTTCATAATCATCAAATTAAAGTATTCTTTGCTATGTTATTCACCACCTTAATATTTGAAGAATTTCCGATTCAGTATTCCAATTTATCACATAATTGGATTTGAATGCTGCAGATATAAGAACAAAATGTATCATACTTATAGAAAGTTAACAGCATTTAAGAACTGTTAACATGCAACAGTGAACACCCTTGGCACTAGTATAATTCCACTTCAAACTTAAAAAAAAGAAGTCTGATATTTTAAAAAAAGCCATGACAAAGATGAATACAAACTTCATATTTATAAATCCAGTAAAAACAAAAATCAAAGTACCTTTAAGAAGCCAACAAACATACTGTACAAAGCAAGGTTCAAATACATGCAATTACAGGTGCACATCACAGATAGCATCATGTGTCTTGTCAGCCAGTGGCTTTTTCGTTCTGGATCAGTTTTTTTGTGAAACCAATCTATAAAACTGTTCACTGCTGTCTGTATAAACAGCAATGGATGTTGACCAGCATATAATTATATATATCAATAGCTTCAAATAATTTAACCCATTGCCCCTCAAGTCACAAACTAATCCTGGTTTCAAGGAGAGAATAGAGACTGAACAAACAGCTTTTACTGTCAGCCAAATCTCTTCACTATAGATTAAGAATTAATCTCTCTCTAGCCCCGTGTCTTACCTACTAGTAAAAGGTCTCCCCATTTAAACCTTCTTTTCCTGCAAATACAGTATTTGCAATTTACAGCCTCATGGTGGCCCACTGTTTATGCACAAACAACTACCTAAATGGAAACTCTCTAAGCAGCCAGACATCCTTGCTGACAGTTCCAAACACAACTACAAGCTCTTTACATTTAACCAGTAACTAAACCTTGCTGTGACTTTTTTGGAAAGTTAGGATGATTCAGGTAAAAGGATGAAGGTAAAAGTTCACAAATACTGTGATTCTGTAACCATATACTGGATGACTAGAATGCAACAGGCAAATAGATAACAAAGAGCTGTACTACACTATGTATACATCTGAATAAGAAAATGGTCTCTGAAAACTACAGGTAACATCTACCAACTGCATTTATCACTAAGACTTCGGTTGTTTTCTCAAAGTTCCTGTCAACGTACATGCTTTCCATAGCAATCCTTTGCATTAAACCATTCTACCACTTCGGTGACAAGCAGTTTCTAGTGTAGAAGCTGTACTCTGCATTGCAGAGTACAAGAAAACTACAGACAATACATTAACTCTGAGCTAACTGTTGCTTTAACTTCAAAAGGCTTATTTAAAAGGATGTAAAAAAGAATGAGATTGATGGGTTCTTACTAAATAGAGAAAAGAGAAAAAATACTTCAGTTTTCAAGTAAGTTTCTAAGTAACTAGAAAAGTATATTGCATTCCTTTAGCAACTAAGCCTGGAGAATAACCATCTGCTCATGCTAATCAATAGCTTCTGCACTCATTTAGTTAGTTAGCAGATGTCCAGCTTATTAATGCCAGAATTTCTGAGTCCTAGTCACAGTAACAACTTGTTAGCAAATAAAACTTATTTATCTTTGATATGCATGTTTATTGTTCAAGGAAAAATTATGAATAGCACTATTCTTGTTTCAGATCAGCAAGACATTCGTCTCCACAATGTCCTTACACAACTCTCAACATAAATCAAGCCAAAACCTTCAAAGTCTTTGTTAATCGTTCTTGACTAAGCATGTTTTGTGTATTTTCTAGCTGATTTGCTGAAATAGGCTGGTTTGAAATGCTGGCATCACAATAACTCACATTAACTTGAAATGTGGAAGTCACGCTCCACACGAAAATGTAGAACTGTCCAAAAGCACAAAGAAAACCTTTCAGCCCTTTGCATTTCATAGCCAATTATCATAATGCTGTGAAAGCATAATGCAAAAGAGAAATCTCCCATCAACTAAAACTCACGCCTTCAAGTGATATTAAGAAACAGAACAATGAACAACAGATTGTCAGTTACTGTAAATAGTAGAGTAGGCTGAAAGAACTTAATATGCACATGAAAGTAACAAATATTTGTCACATATTTAGTGAAGTATCTTGAAGCAGTTATTATTTCCACAATCAGAAAGTGTTGGGTTTTAAATGCTTTATTTCTGGAATAAAACTCTATGGATTTATACTTACTTTGACTTTTAACCTGATAAATAAAAAAGTGCACACACCTTTACAATGCACAGCAATTGCACCATCAGCATTTTCACAAATGTTCAGGAACCTCTGAACTATGCTGTCACTTGGTGTGCTTCCATCTATGAAGAACAGGTCATAATGCTCAAAACCAGCATCAGTAAAGCGTTTTGCATCATAAATTTTTTTGTTTAGTCTTATGACTGATGTAACATTATGTTTCTTGAAATAGGGAAAGTAAGCTTCAGGTGCATGAAGAGGATAACCTATAAAAAAAGCAAGCAACAATCATTTAGAGTCATAGATGAAGTTCAAAGTCCTACTAAGCAAAACTGCCCCCTAAACCTTTTTTGAATGATAAACATGCTAATACTTAAAAAGCTTTATTTTTAAATTCTGAATAAACAAGTCACCAAAAAAATATTTCCACAAAATGCTTATAAAGATGACTATAATTAAACCGCTGTTTAGCCCATTCCCCTCTAGAAGTAGGGGTTTATACATAAAGCTGGGCACATACATGAATTCAGCATTTCAGAACAGCTGTTTATCTATAATCAAGCTGCAGATCAAAGAATAAGAACATTCTTTAAGAGGAAACACTGTTTATGAGGAAAATAGATTGGTGATCTATACTATGGACAAGAGGAACAGCCAAAGGATAAACTGCAGTACCAGAAATATTCTTGCTCCATCATGGTAAAAAAAAAAAATTATGCCTTGATTCAGTTGAGATACAAAAAGATCCTCTAGAAGAATTTGGGGGTGGGGAAGTGGCAGTGAGGGAGGGCAAAAACCAACCACATCACAACTGTTTAGGACACATTCACCAAACAGATGTTGTCTGCTGCCAAGGGCTTGAGGGAGCATGCGCCCACGCCTATAGGATGGATGGATGCAAAATGTTGTTTACTCTTTCCTATTAACAATTAAGTCTTATAAAGACAACACAGGAATAACATAACCACCACAAAAATCAGAAGGTCTGTCATTGACCAAATTCACTGGTTTATCTCCTGAATTTTTATTCCTGTTCAAAAGCTTCCTCACAAAACACAGGTCATTTCCACAAGTCACATATGCCTTAGTAAATGCAATTAGTCACAACACAATGAGAAAAACGTAGCTTTGTAACATGTACTTACACTTACTTGGGTGAGACTTATTTTTAGCCTTGTAACTGGATTTTAAACGTTAGTGTTAATTTAGTAATTTTCAGTTATATACTTATAAAACATAAACCACAGGTTATCCAAACTCCATAGAACAATTCGAGTAATTTTTGAAAAATTCTGCAGGAAAGGACTGTAACAGTGATTGCAGAAGAAACCCAAACCAACCTAAACATTTTGTCCCTGGATTTTGTTTAAATCTTTAGTAGACAGTATGCAGTTAACAACGTTCCAGTCATAAAGGAAACATGAGAGAGCAGAAGGCAGGGTGGGGAGGAAAGAGGTAGACGTTCAGAAAACATGCTCACATAAAGTGCCATGGCACAAAGAATAAGGTGAAATTCAGTAAAAATATGACTGTAGTTTTTAAACTGATGATTCTCCTTATAGCTGGACCAAATCTCTACTTTCTCTCCACTGGGTAAGTTTACCTTTTTTATTCCATTAGAATTATATAGGTTCTTCCCACTATCTCAAGAATCTTCAGTAATAAATGCAGGCGTCTTTTTAAAGTCTTTCCTGGCCTTTGTTACAAAATTGTTAATACAGTCTCCTTTGCTTTATACAACTCACCTTTGATTCTGCATACTTACCGTATCACATTGGCAGGTTCCAGGAGAAAAGTAAGGGACCTGAATTTCTCAGGCACTATGTCACTGAATGAAAGTCACTGACTGTTCAAAGAACTGGAATTCGTCTAGCAAAGAAGAAATCCCAAACTTTTGAAATTAGGTTCTATGATTGTATATAAAGTCACTGTATGATTATTTCTGAAGATGAAAAGTAATCTATAAATCTAAAAATCTATTATCTTCTGCTCATTTGCTGTGACTATTTAACATGCTGGGGAAAATAAGATCACAGAACAGCATTGAGATATACACCGTACCATTTTCAAGTTTGCTTTTTGGGTGTGGTCCACTAAATGCCAAAAATTTTCCTGGCACAATCCAGTTGAAATCACCATTTTCCACTCGCTATAAAAATTTCAGAAGAGAAAGAGAAAAGCATTTTAATATCTGTACATACAAGGTTAAAAAATTACTCAAAATTTTATTTTACTTTTTACTATGTTCTTGCTGCATTAAAACAAAACACTTCAAATGTAATTATCTAGCTTACCTATATGGGACACACTAACTAATCATAAGCTGCTTCTCAGAAATACCTTAAAATGAAATGCAAAAAAAATTTGCTTAGGTTTTCCAATAAAACCAGAAAGTTCTAAGATATTTCTCCCTCAGAGGGTTTAGTGTTTTCAGACACCTACTTATAACAATACGGACAAACACCAACATTGTTATAGGTTTTAATCAAAGAATATGGAAAAAAGTTTCCCTGTATGGCATTGGCTAAAAAAAATTAACGGAAAACAAATTAAAAAACAATTAACCTTCAAAAATGATTATTCTTTCTCTGTAGAAACGGAAATTTACATACTAGCATAAGTTCTGATGGGCCAGTAATCGTAGAAGGAAAGTATAAATCAAGTAAAAAAAACCTAGATTAAAAAAAAAAAATTTCAAACTGTGACATTTTGCATTTCTTGCTCACTTTTAAATCAAAACTTCAAAAAAGCTCTGCAAGTTCTGTCAGTGCCAAAATTGGAAGCTTCTTTGGAAATGCAAAACTAAAGTTCAAGACTGCCTTCACGTTTTTTCATTGAAGAGTGCTCATTCCTCGTTTGGCAACACAGTTATTCTCAGCGTGACTTTTAAGGACATGGCACTCGGTTCAACTGCATTATTAAGCTTGTGTTTTTAGCTCCCAGCTCATCAAAACATCCTAATGAGTGAAAGGTTCTGATAATGGACATTACTGCAATCAATTCACCAACTGTTTGCTTAGCTAAGCCCATTAGGCTTGCTCCAACGTCCTCACACAGTGAAAAGTCCTGTAAGTTAACAAGGTTGTGTAAGACTAGTGAACCCATCTTGGCAAGTCACCCCCCCCCCCCATTTGTATCACAGACTGCAATCTCAATATTGTAGCCCCTCTACCCCCTTTAAGGAAGAAGTCCTGTTCAGTAAGTATTTTTGTATTTGTCTTACCAGTTTTATTTTTTAATTAAGTAGATCTTTATAGTTACATGGATTATTGTGAGTAAGTTACATTTTAACCAATATATAAGTGTATGTGTGTAAACATACTCAAAACTACATGCAAACATTATTATTAAAGAGTATTTTACATCTAGTCCAACAAAAGGGGAATTAGCTGCCTTGGTAATGCAATAAGATGAAAGAACTGTTAAGGTGAAACAATTTCCTTTTGCCAGCTCCCTTTAAGTCTTATGCAACTCTTCTCAACGTAACTACACATTTGAAGACCTAACACAGCAAAAACCTGGAACATTTAAAGTTTTATCAATATAGCAGAAGACATATATAAACATACAACGCTGACCACAACAATAGAAGACATGCCAAGAAATGAACAAAAAAAATAAAGATGATTCCAAGTTCTTGCTGCTTAAACTCCAGACAGCAGGCAGCATACTTATCACACACTAAAAAAATGTTAAACATTAAACAAGATAATGGGATAGCTTTAGTCAGTTATTTTAATACTTTTCTCCAGGCAGATTAATGCCTACTGTATGTACAGAATCCTAGAAATTCCCAACCATCTTTTTGTTTTTGAAAAAACATTTTCCTTCTGTACATAGAAAGGAAAAAAGCAGCAATTTCTTACTTTACATTTTAGTTGCTGTTCATTTAATTTTGGCAGTTCAGCGAAGGCTATATAAATTTCTCAATCTAACTATTATGGAACATTACAGTGTACAGAAATCCCACAAATACTCTGAAGCTTTGTGAATAGCTGTATGTTATAGCATGCCTAGTGCAGCCAACATCTACTGTATAATTGGTGTTGTAAATTGTTTTTCCACTGTTTATTCCCCCCCTGACTTCACCTTCTTTCTTGAACCTTTATGAAGCAATTCCTACAGCTGTATTTCAGACATGTACTGTCATCCACACCTTCTTGCTTATAAAACAAGGCAATTATTTATCAAATGGTACAGAGATTTAAGAAAAGCAGTTATCCCTGAAACTTGTTTAATAGAAATATTCAACTCAAGATAATAAATTTTAAGATGGACCTTTTCAAACTAAGCAAATTTATTCTTATTATTTCCAAATGTTCTGAAAATTGCAATACAGGGACTGGGGGGAAGAATACTGGCTACAATAAAGTAACACAACTCTAAGAAGAGAGTTTAATATGTATTCAAATGTTTAGTACACCTCTAGTTTATATATTGCTCTCCTTAACCCAGGCAACTGGAGGAACTTAAGGGAGTTCCCAAGACAAGGTCCAGTAGAACTACATGGTTGTCACTGACCAGTAAAAACCCTTTTCCTTCCTTTGAGTATGGGAAGTGGTAGACAAAGATGATGCAGCTATTCTGGACCAGATGCATATACACCTTCTGTGCCTGCCATTTCCTCTGTACACAGCCCAGGTCACAGGAGCAGCAAGGGCATATTTTAAAGGTTCTCTGCAGCAACATAGCTTGAGATATATATCTATTAGTAGCAGATAAAGGTGCATATATCACAGAACAAGGTCCTAGAAGCATCTAGAGTCATCCAGAGTATCTATTCTTAGGTTGTAAGAAAGCTGGCAGAACAATGAACGACATGTGATATATGTAGCTTTCTGGGACTTCATTAGGGAAATATTTTGGATGTGTTTTCATCACTGGAATCTCCACATAATGCATCCTTACTAAAAAGATCAGAAAAAGTGATCTATGTGGCTATAAAAGATTTATATATATGGGGCTAACAGCATCTCAAGAAGCAGCTCAAGTGTTGAAAGAAAGTACAGATTCTGAGGGTCAGCTGAGAAACCTTGGATCATATCCTGGGGGAAGGTTGGGAAGCATGAGAGAGGTCCCAGAAGCCAGAAAGGCTACAAGAAAACAGGAGATTTATGTGACACACTGAAATTGCGAAGATGTTCATCCTGCATGTTTTTCACATACAGCATACAGGTTTGGATGTACATATCTTACATATGAACACTGGGTTTTACTTGAATTAAAATGTGTTTCCAGTATGTTTTAAGTCATGGGATACTGTATATTCTAACTTACTTTAGGTAAATCAAACACATTCAACTCGTTATTAAATGTACAAACCTCATAGTGTTCATATTCATCCACATCAAATGTCTTAAAGTCAAAAAATCCATGCTGCAAGGCCTAAAAGGCAACAAGGTGTCAGTTTATACTGAAATATGATATATAATCTCATTTTATAATACTGTTTTGAGGCTCAAAACTTAATCACTAAATGTCTGATCTTTTGGCTTACTGAAGCCTCTATGTTAAGACAACATTACATTTTGCACAGATTAACAACACAGACAACAAGAACTCCAACAATGTCACTAAAGCATGTCGGGCTCATTATTTCCCCCCTTCAAAGACATTACAATGGGACATAAGGTTGTTGCATACCACTTAAATGATAAAATTGATTCTCCCCACCCCAGTATGTATGTCTTTTTTTCCTGTAAGGCAGATAATGAATTAAAAAGCAATTCCCTTTTTGTTACACATTCACTCAATGATTTCTATGCTGAATACATTTTCATGCAATTGGACATAAAACATAGAACATTAACAGTTTATTGATTTTCTCTACTTAATATGACACTCCAATTTTAGCACCACAATACTCTGGCAAAATGGCATAAAGATAATACAGTACTGTGTATAACCTGTATATCATATTCGCTTTTATCACACATTCCACTAACAGAATGAAGTTCACTAGACTATGTTAGACAGTATTTATTACAGGATTGAAAGAAGTCAGGTTTTGTATTCATTTACTGTACTATTATTAAATATGCCAATTTTATACTAAAGATTTGTGTGTAATACTGTATTAAAAACAATGCTATGAATAAAGAATTCATAGGCCAAATTTCTTCCAAGGAATAGGTGGAAGACAGTTCTGCAGCATATACTTACACTGATGCTACTGCATTCTGAGAAATACAGATATTACACAACATTCTGGGATTAAAGTGTGATAGAAAAAACACACCGCAATCTATGATTTAAAAGCAATAGTCATCAGTGTGCCATTATTTGCTACATATACAGCACCTTCTTTAAGACAAAACAAAAATAGATTTTTTCATAGACAACATAAGCTCAATGATTGGACCTGTCATGAAACCTAAGATACCAAGAGGTTTGCCTGAACAGCTGATTTTGAAAAATGCATTTCATCAAGCATTGTTGGCTGGCTACACTCCAGGATTTGTAGGCCCCCTGAATAATATGTATATGATATGTATATATGGATGCAAACACCAAATTAATCTACGTAGACTAAGACTGTACTTTAGATTTTCTGCTTAAAGTGTTTTCACCTCTGTAGGTTAACCGGACAAAAACTCAGTAATAAATTTTATGGGAACAAAGGAGGAAAACCCGATTCTCAAAGTCCTGATGTGTTTGTTGCAGATAAATTACAGTGACTGCACTGACTGCTTCAGAGAGCTTCAGGATCCTTAGAATGCCACACAAATTAGAGTCTTGCTGTTAACTGACAGCTCCTTTCCCACCTCCACAGAACTAAAAATATTAAGCTTGATCTCTCTTTTTTCAATTTTTAAGAAACACTTGCTTTGCCATACTTTTAAGAATTACAAATAGCCTATGAAGTATCTATACAGAACTGTTCATATAGCCTTCTCCCTTCATCAAGATCACTGGCAAATGAGCAAAATTTAATCTTTGCTTATAATATGAAGTATATACTACAACACAAGTTTGCCAGCAAGATGTCATGTAACATTTTTTAAAAAGCAATACTGGAGCTTAATATTCCCCAGGACTGCAGAAATGACACATCAAAACACTAGTAAGACATATCAGTTTTAATTTGTTTTAAACAATTCTGAAAATACTAGTGCCAAACACTGCATCATATGTTTGGGGGGAAAGATGGGACCAAATACATGTAAAAAACTGCTCAGATTAAGTCACAGTATACCTAGATGTCTGCCTCGCTTGACTTTATCAACTTATGTTATTCCTTTTTACCAAAGGTTATAAATGACTTGTTAGCAGATCTAATGCACTACCTCACACTGTTAAGAACTACCCCTAGCCAGGCCCAGTGCACTTGCACATTCTGATTCATAATGCAAAGTTCAGAAAGCTGTCGAAGGCCAGGCCAGCCAGGTAAAAGCGTAACCTCAGATTGTCAGGACTCAAACATAGTCCTTAGTAACTTAGGGTTCATGACAGTATACTACTACATTTTAACAGTATTTTCTTTCATGTTTTAAAAGTCAATTTAAATCTGTTTTGCTAAGGAAAAGTGTTATTACCTTATTTATTCCCTGTAAACAGTCCAAGATCGTAAGATTGTACGTGCAGTTCCCAAATGAAGCATCCCTATAGATTCAATACAAATTAATTTAATATAGACAGAATTATTTTAAGAATTTGGGGAAAGCCAGCACAACAGAATATTCAAAGTTATTCAATCCCCTCTGAGAACTCTGAATTAAAGTTCAAAGACAACACTTTTTTAGAAGCTTGTTCATGCTAAAGCACTCCCCCTACCACAGATGTAGTTTAGTGTCAATGCAGTCCAATACTGCAAAATATTTTTGTGCATATTTTACATCAGCTAACTACATGCCATTTACCAAATTATTTATGCTGTCCTGGAACAGGAAGCTTTGCATCCTCTCTCAACTGTGTAAGGATTGTAGCAAATAAAGCAAAACCTGCTTTAACCATTATTCAAATCTTAACAGCGTTACACTGTCTCTAACAGTGAAAAGCAAATAGACTACTAGTTTGGATTTCATTTACAGGCTCTCATTTTGATGCCTGACTGCAGATGTGATTCAAAGTTATCTAGATATAATTAAATTTTAAATTACTTAAGCTTAGTTCTGCCACTCTGAAAATAAGAATTTCTCTTTAAAAGATGATAGGATACCCCAAAGCAAAACACATTCAATTGGTAAGAGGCACCAACATAAAATCCAAGTAATACCGCCAAAAAATAACAGCAGCAAATGCACTGTGGAAAAATGAAAAAGTACTTTTCAAAGTGTGCTTCAGACCAGTTTGCATTTTAACAAAACTCTGCCTGGGAAGATTATTTCATAATCACCTATTCAAGAAATCTTTTACAGTTTTACTCTATTCATCCAGAGTGCTAAGAACTGCAATTTATCAGAATAGCAAAATTTTAGGTTTCAGCCAGATACATCTTTACATCAGAATTGATTCAAAATTTCAATCTTTCATTGAAAACTTTCCTTTTTTGATAGTCTACTTGCTCAAAGTAGTATGAAATTTGTTATATTTAATATGCTTCTTCGATCCCAAGTACATAAGAGAAGAATATTCTCACCCATTCTTTAAGAGCTGAGTAAGTACAGCAGTTTTGAGCAAGCAGCGTTCATAGAAAATGTAAGAAAATTAAAAGCTACAGTTTTGGTAGTGTCATATTAGATGCAGGCTACTCTAGAACAGCTTTCAAATTATTAGATTATTAAAAAATACTTTGCTGCAATGTTTTAGAATGGTAACTTTAAAGTGTGAATAAACCTTCAATATCCAAATCCAACAAAAGTTTTTAAAAATGAAAAGCCATAATGTATTTTCATTACATTAGATAAGCAGAACATACCAAAGCTGTAAAACATAAGCGTTATAGACAGTATATTTTTGACAGGGGAAAGTGGATATTATTTCAGCACAAAAGCATTTTAGCAAACAAAAAGGTCTTCCAAGCAAAAAAGACCCTAATGGGAACATATACATAGCATAAAATCTTTAAAAGCTGTAAGTTTTCTGAAGGGGCTGACAGAAACAACAAAACCTAAAACAATTAAAACCACAACATGAAGTATTTAGAGAAGTATGAATGGAAGATATGATTGTAGCAGACATTCTATGTTACATGTTATTTTGCTATAACAAGGATTTAATGTTTATCTGTATGTATGTAACTACTTCAACTGATAAAGCATCTGATACTGCAGTACATAAAAACAATACTGAGGAAAAAAGCCACATAATCTCTAATCCATTAATAAGACGAGCTATGAGAGCAAGAGACAGAAGGGAGAGGAAAGAGGGAGGGAGGACACTGAACTTGACCTAGATGTACAAGATAAGCCTATCACAATTCCAGGTGTACAGTATTCTTAGCTACAGTTCCCATCGACAGCTATCACCAGTCAAGTGCACATGGGTGCTAGTAGCCAACATCTATTTCCTACATCATCCATACCTCAAACACCTCATTCCTGTTGCTGTGCACCTAACAAAGTAGATGTAGTATGACTGGAGAAAACAGCTCTGCTGTTTCACACAGTGAAATAATATGGCTGAAAGCCAGGAAAATTCCATATAGGCAAAGCTTTTGGAATGGACAAATAAAAACCTGTTAAGCGTAATCCCAAATTTCCAGAAACCCAAAGAACAGTGGTATTCTAGTGGTTTTTTAAAGAAACACAACACAATTAACATCTGAAAAACTCACTCCCTCATCTGTCTTTTGTGGCAGAACACGGCTGTGTAATGAAACCATAAACAAACAGCAGATATGAATGACAGCACAGCACGGTAGTGCAATAACACCTGGAAGCAGTGACTTAATATTGCCTAACGCTTCAAGGGAAAGCATGATGTTTGGTGAACCATGGCAAATACTGAGCATACTGTATCTTGCCATAACCCTGCTCTTTCTCCCTTTGCCCCTCAGGTATCTTCTGGTAAGGAAACACAAGCAGATCATAAAAGCTCTTTCTATTCTAATTTGGAAAACAAGAAAATGGAGCAAAATCTATGCATTTTTTTTTCCTTAAAGCCATAGCCATTTTTATTTCAGTATTCCCAATCCTTTCCAGGATAAGTCCAGGAAATTTATTTTTTTTCTTTTCTAGTTTCTGGCTGATTATATCAATTCCAGATGAAAACCCTTTTCCGAAACTTTACTGTTTTATGCTCCACAAAATTAAGCTCAGCTATCTACAGTTATTAAACTGTAGGTGTAAGAAGAAATTAATCTGGCAGAAGTTTTAAGTACAATCCATAAGGACTCTGCATGCTGGATCCACTGATACAGTAGAGTGATATCTGAAGTCCAGGTAAAGCAAGGGCTTGTGGACTCACTGTTAGGAGAAGAAACCCAGGTTACTAGTTTCAGAACACACAGCAAACAATAAAGTGCACTTTACTGTGCACTTTAAAAAAGAGCTGTTTTAAATATTACGACAACACGTTTAAAAAATATTATGAAGCAAAGTCACAGCATACTTATGAAGTGTTGTTTTTTCTATTCAATCTTCCTATCAAATAGATGATTTCATATGATTCCAGAGAAGTGTTAGTATTCCTTTAGAGTTTAGTCATTTTGCAGAAGCATTAGAGAGGACAGATGACTACTGTCGATTTTACTGCCAATTACATGTCTAGAAAGGCCTTGAAATACTCAAAAGGCAAAAATTTAAGAGTTCATCATGGCCTGATTTCTAGAATGTTCGAAATAAATTACTCAAGTAAAATGTCCTTTTGTTTAGAGGGAGTTGTCTAAGGTATTTTAAGTCACTAATTACTTTGATTCTTTCTTTGTTAAAAGCAGAAGCAAAACAAATCTCTGCCTGCCTGCCCCATCTCCCCCAGCAACCTAGATGCCTTCCTCCAGGCTGAAGCAGTTATCAAGTTGTTCTTTTTTTCCAGAGAAATCAGTCAGATTTCATGCTAAATCATTAAGAATCTTTGTAAATATTTAAAAAAACAAATTTAGCCTTATTTTCTGAATCCTCCTGAATTAATGCAATTCCTGGAGAACACTAAATAATTTAAAACTAAAACAGAACAGCTAGTTCAATTTCACCATTCTTTGTGTCAACCCATTCTCCTACTGATTTTGTATAAATTTCCAGACCATAGATAAAAACATTGAATACTGTCAGAACTAGTACTAACCTTTACAAAAATCCTGTTAGAAATACAGCTATTCTCATGCCACATTGACTTAAGTCAATTACATAGTGCTAGATCCTCCAGCATGCATTTTCTTTCTACCAGTAACAGATCTATTTCAGTTTTAAAAGTTTTAAAGCAATAATTAATAATACTAATTTTAGCTTGTATAAATTGCAATAGATTCTGAACGGGCCAAACCAAATACCTGTACTAACAGTTATGAGGAAGAGCACTGTAAATAAAAGTACCTTTGTTAACCTCGCAGAAACATATAATTTAAAATTAATTTTAATTCTAGACATTCCTCCTATTTAAACTTATCCTTCTCCTTTATCCACTGTACAAAGTCAGCATCTTATCCTACAGAAAACTATGTATGTGCTTACATTTAAGACAGCAGTGATTTTTTAACCCAGTGGGACTACTTATGCATATACAGAAACATTTAGGTGTTTTCACTGGTGGAAACCAAGCTATTTGGATTTCTTTCTTGTTCAAGTTGGAAGTCGATGTTTAAAAAAAGCATAGAAGAGAAAGCCAACCTCATTTCATATCAGAATAACAGAAGAGAGCACATACAGACATCTGCACAGTTTAACAGTGTGGGTGCTCTGATTTCTGTTCCTGATCACGTTTGATTACAGCATTCTTCCCGTCTTTTATGGCCAAATGCATAACCACCTTAATTTTCAAACAGTGCTTTACCAACTACTACCTGATAATACTCTATTAACTTTCAAATAGAGAAAAATGTGACTATTTCTACGAGATACAGATATAGTATGAACCTGAGCCAGCATTACAGAGCTGCAAATCCCACGCCCGATTTCAGTTACTGTAGCTGACCTCAATACTGCATAACACTTTCCCTTTCATCAAACCTCTTAACACTGTCAATAAAACAGTTTGTTTCCTCAGCAATTGCCAATAAAGAAATAAAACCCAAAAGCTACAAACTAAAAATCTAGCTCCGAAATTCATGTCGTATCTAGAGACTGAACACACTAATACCAATTATTTTTTCTCTTTAAGATAATACAAAGTAGTTTGAGGTAGAAATCTAAAACTTAGTTTCACAACAGGAAACTGGTATTTATGATAACATAAAATGGTTTTAGCATTTTTCTTAAATGGAAGTGAGAAAGAAAAGCACAAGATCTTCAAGGGACTCAGCGTCACCAAGTGACAGTAAATCAGCCAAAAATAAGATGGAAGCGTCTCAAAGACAGTATTGCCTTATCCCCCTGCTTTATCTTTTAGTTTTTCTCATATAAAAACAAAACCAAAAGGTTTACATCTATCTTGTAAGGGGTATTCCGATTTCCTTCCACTCTGAACAATATTTGCTGAAGCTGTCTTTAAATGAAATACCAGCTGAAGACCTAAGCCGATTAAGGCTTTTTGAGGTCACTGAGCTAGATGAAAGCAGATCAGTTTGCCAGCGATCACTTCATGTGAACACACCTCAGCACTCCATAAAGAATCTGACAATCCTGCAGCTTCTACTTATTGAAAGTTGTCTATTTTTTCCAATTAGATGACACTTCAGATACCAAATTAAGAAACTTGTTAAACAGTCTAGCTGTAACACTTAAATGATACCCCCTTGCACATGAAATTATTCAGAGATGACCTATACTACAGAAGTTACATAATATCAAAGTTCCAGGCTCCAAGAATAAACACAAGTCAATAAGTACTGAATACCAATGATTAATACCTCAAACTATTTCCTTCCCAGACCTTAGAATAGAAGGGAAGAGGCAAGACATTTGGGTTATGTTTTCCATTGTACATAAGACTCATTTTAGTCATTTTCAAATCATTAAAGAAGTGGAAGGAGTGCGAACTTTCTCAGCACAAACTTGTTTCTTCACAGTATAGCTTAATGCCAAGCAGAAATACTACCTAAGGCAGTGTGCTACTGCTTCCAGCACAGGTTCATTTGCTTGAGACTCTGTATCCTGCTATATTTTGCACCAGAGATCTCAAACATCTTAGAATGGACAGGAGGAGAAAATCTCAAATGCCTTTGAAAACCAGGGAAGGAGGAATAAATTATTTCTTCCCCACTCCAAGCTAATCTAGATTGTCCCACTGCAGGCCCTTCATCAGACCTACTTGCCCTTCCCTCAGCCCTGGTAATTCTTAAGCTCTTTACGTAACTCTTCCAGCCTCTTCTTATGAATTCAACTCCCAAATATCCCCTCCTCTATCAGACTCCCCATTCCTTACCTAGCCTCCTATCTTGTCAGAATCCTTCAGTTTATTTCCTTACTTCTGTTTGTCTTGCCTCCTGTACAGCTAGATTATACAGCCCTCTTTCCCAGCAGGACAAACTGCACCGCAGGTAACAGAATGTGCTTAGGCTCTAATCCACTGACAAGACCTGACGTAGTCCAAAGCAGCTCCAAAAGAAACTGAAGTGCTTTCTAGCCCCACACCATATAATAAAGAATGCTCAAGAAATCAGGATGTTTAATTTTTCCAGCAAAAGCTCATAGCACTGTATTTGTTCTAGAAACAGCAAGACTGCTCAAGAAGATTGCCTCCCTCCCATCCCCTAAAATAGCCAAAGCTTTGTGTTAAAAAAAAAACAAAAAAACCAAAAAAACCCACAAAATATACCAAAACCTATCCACACCACAGAAGACCACTGCAAACTCAAAAAAAATCTTTAGTTTTAGCCAATCATTTTTCTCCCAGTAACCCAGGTCTTGAAACACAAAGACTGCAGAGAAGTTTTTTTAAGAAAACTGCCTACTCTATACATTTATTGCCCTCTTCTCCTGAAGCTGACAAACAGAATGAAGCGATCACACTTTTGTAATCATTCTGACAACCCAGACTACAGAAAAAAAGTAGTCCCTTTGCTGGATGTTGCCTTCTTCAATGTTTTCAGTTAGCATTCTCCCCCTCCCCAGGGAAACATGAAATGCTCTGAATTTTTTTTTTTTTTTTTGACCCTTTACTGATCTCAGAGTAGCTAACTATTCTATTTTGGAATAGAACTTTATGAATTCAAACTCACAAGGATTTGCTTTGAGTAATTGCTTAACACTTAACATGAAATTGTTTCATATTAAATTGGTTACTGTGGTTCTTGTCAGCCTCAAAAGAAATCACAGAGCCAATTATTTTCACTGCTTTCTACCAATTTTTATTACTATTACTACTATCATCATTATAAGGAATTGGCTGCAAGGCAAAGGTCTGTAGCCTTTGGTTTGAGCAAACAGTGTCATATAATACTGTTCCAGAAACACTCTCTTCCTGCCAAGTTTTCTGTCTCACAATTTTGGGATCTGACAACCAAGGCTCTTCACTTTGTCAGAACCTCTTTTCTACACACCTTAATCTTTACTTTGGCAAGGGAGAAATGAACCGAAAGACACAGGATATCACTGTAAGTCCAAACAGTAAGTTTCTTTAATGGGTGAACAAGATACAGCTGTTAACCAGGTAACATACATCCTCCACTGCTAAGAGTTTTGCTTTTTAAGCAAGTTTTGAATAAACTAAGCTTAAGATCCTGAAACATTAAAGTCACTTTAGTATTAAAAGCTTTTATGTGAAATACTCCTGCCAAAGTTGAATCACTGAATTTGATACAAAAAGGAAAATCAGGGTTTTTTAGACTCCATTAAAATATCACATAGTAATCCCCAGAAGAAAGAAATATTTCTCTTGTTGCTTCCCCAGAAAGATAAGGAGACAGATGAAGGTGCTGACACAGTTTCTGTGCTCAGAGTACTAGAGTTTGCTTCACAGAACTTCTTGCAGCAGTTTTCCAATAGCTGAACCTTCTGTAAATGCAAAGGACCAATGTAATCATTTCAAACTGAGAGAAGATCAGGAACCAAAGAATCTAAAAGGTGGAGAAAACTACACTTTATTCTTCATTTAAGTTAGATCATCACTCCTGTATTTTATATAGAATTTGGAGATGTTCAAGAACACCAATGTGTTCATAAAAACTGATTTTTTTAATGCATTGTACCAAGTATCTTTTATAATTAACTGAAAAAATATGGGTATCAATAGCTCAGCAAACTTCTTGGGCTTTGGAGAGCTATGACCAGGTCAATGTATAAACTCTCTGCCAATAAAAGCTATCCCTAATTTGATACCTTTTAAAAAAGGTATTCGATGGTTTAAGATTTCATAGTCAAACTGGTCTTTACATACAAATCTACCATCCCAACAGTTTATATTGTATCTGGCTCCTGTACAAGCTATGAGATGACAGACAATCTGTCCTTCCTTTGCTGAGTGGCTGTAGAATCAGATGAATTTGATACAGACAAGGTAAGTCTACATTTTACAAATGCCTTGGCTCACAGTGAATACTACTTATAAATGCTGACTCCCCTTAAAAAAAAAAAAAAAAAAAAAAAAAAAAAAATTTAA
>JAVJGJ010000030.1:13967703-13983337 GCA_035590215.1 Microhierax caerulescens | reverse complement strand
AAAAAAAAAAAAGATATTTACCTTCTTGCAGTTGCCTTTTATCACCAGCATTTGCATAAGACTAGCATGAGGTATTTTCACTCATAAAGCACAAGGACATTTCAGCATTTCATGGTCCACACCATGAAAAGGAATTGGAAGTCTCTTTATTAGATATGTGTGATAGCTAAAACTCCTCAGATCCGTTTCAATATAACCTTAGTACAGAGAATAGACAGACTGATAGGAATTATCTATGATTCATTGAAAAGTGAAAGGCAAAGCAACTGAGTAACTTGAACATTAGCACTTGTTCTGTAAATAGGGAAAAGATAACAGCATTCATGTAAATCTAGCTGGTTAGGTAGTAGGTAATTTAAAAGATTGAGTTCCAAACAATAAAACTTGATACACTATGAAGAAAAGTTTTAATTCCTACATCACAAACATGCTAAGAACTATTTTCAAAACCTGAGAGCCTGCAAGACCATCCTTAAAACCTAACTCAATCTAAATGGATTTATTATTCCAACACTGAGTAATTCCACCAGAAGTAAAATATACTTCTTCTGGAGATCAGTCATTTTGATACAGCATCTGTATTAGACAGGAAACCTTTTTCTTGGAAGGTCATCTAAAAAACTTTTATTTAGCAATTTCCAAAACACAAAAGTTAGGCCCAATTCTCATGTTCACATACCTAAATGGAAGATATGGTGGATTAGATCCAGATAGAAGTGTTCTGTGAGCTTCTTCTGGTGTTTTCTTCAAGTATATTACCTGAACGGGATTGGGAAGAGGAAAAAAATAAAATAAAATAAAAATCAGCTCTGAGTCTGAAAGCTGTTAACCAAACGTAAGCTTCCCCCCAACCCACTAAACTCCTAAGAATGTATACTATACTCCTTCATGACCCAACTCTTACGACGTTTACAGGTCAGAAAAGACAGACCTACAGAAGTAAAAGATTTAGAAATTAACAGAAATCAACAGAAACTGGGATTTCTTTTGTGTCATTCCCCTACTTAAAAAAAAAAATTAATAATTAAAAAAAAATCACATATTGCTGCAACTGAGAGACTTTTAAGACAGACTCAACATCATATTAAGATGAAAAATAGGTGTCTATACTAGTTCTCTGACCAACTTCAGCTGAGTCAAAATATTATCACAGCAGCTGACGAAGGAAACATTTCTTCATCACAGCTCAATGGAAGATTTTCCAGCACAAATATCTTTTGATTCTTAATTGTCAATATCAAACTACTAATTAACAAAAATGCCCAATTCAACAAGCTGAACCTGTTACTACAAGACCAACATACAATTAATGCAATATCCTAAGCTAAGGTTCATTCTGCTATCATTGAACACTATCAGCTGCATTGACATAAGCAAAAAATTTGAATACAACCACATCTTGTTGCATTTAAGTGTCTACTTGTACAGTAAAATTGGTCCTAAAATAAATTTAATTTGGAATATGTATTAAGCAAGTGCATTATTTACAAAAAAAGATTTTGTCCCATTTGGAGTGGCATATTTCACATGCACAAAATGTTTTGTAAACAAAGTCACACAACTTTCCTAGTCATTTCCCCCCAACTCATCTTATAACAAGCACTTATACTGATACTTTTTAGATCTACACGCATTTAACTGTTGAATATATACTATTCTAACAATTATTTTCTTAACCAAGACATAGGTTAGCTCCTGATCTAAAGTTTTATTCAGCTTTTGACCTTGAGCACATTAGAATATAGGTAAATGGTAGTCACTCCCAAAATGTTTGCAATTTGCTCCATGTCTAAAGTCATATCTCAAATTGATGGAACTCTTAATATTCTGCAAGATGTCAACATATTAGGGAGATTTTCTTGCATTTCTTCCTCAAGCATGGACAAGGCAGACAGATAATAATAAAATAAAACCAAAAAAATCGACTGAAGTAAAACAGTCTGAAAAACTCTTTGCCATGATGCAATGAAAAGAGGGTCCAGAATCATTTGGTTTTTAACTACTACCTATTTCTCTGCTTTGAACAACTGATCTAATTTTCGATCAAAACCCTCCAAACTGATTTGCTTTCAAAAGATCAATTGCCTGACATGGAGTTATATTTCTCTCAGTCTCCAATGTTGCTGCTCTGCTCATCATGGTCACAATGATAGCATGGATCAATATAATCAGCACCCAAAAAGAGCAACAACTCCCACTTATCTTCAAATGTTAAATCTCATTACTACAGCAGTGACAATACTGCTGTTTCTTTTACCAAAAGTGCCCAAATTACATGTTTCTCATAATTAACATCCCTGTACTAGCCCAAACTTCCATATTCCCCCTAGCCCCTCAATCTCTGAAAGCAATGCATCCTTTCCACCCTCAAAACAGATGACAATTTCTGCAGGAAAGCCATTCCATTTATTCTGTGTTACCAGAGCAGTTGTTTCTAAATAAAATATTGAATTCTTTGTTGTTAGGTAAACCCAGTGATTATTAGTATTGGAACAGATTGAGAGATTTACTTAATGGATAGATGCATTTACTTAATTGATGAAGTACAGGGGCCCATTTCTTTTTTATTTTTAAGCTGTATAGTCTGTCTACAGCAATGACCACTAACTAATGGCACCAATTTCAGGCTTTGAACCCCTGCAGCACAGCAATGCTATTCTGCTTTCACAGTTACCATAAAAGATGTCTGTGAAAAAAGTCTCCTTTGTATTTCCTTTATAGTCCCTCTCACCCCAAAAGTTTTGCATTTAAGAACAACACATCCTGTCCAACAGATTTCTGTGGGGGGTGTATTTCACAGAAAAATACTGATTTTATTCACATCATTTATGTCAATCATCACTTCAATCAGCTTACATTTAAAGCCTACATTCCTACTTATAGTCAAAACTTCCTTAAGATTGTAGTTCAGAGACTTCAGGAAAAGGTTAGTTTCCCTCTTACACAGTTAGGGAGTCAGAAATCTGAAGCAGGGGCAAATTTGTACTAGATGAACATTTTCCCAATAATACAGTTTTTATTTCACAGGAGTAATGGTACTTCAAATCTGTCTCTGAGCAGACACGTATCCATGACATTTTGAACCAAACACTGCTAGTTGTCTACAAAGCTCATAAAGACACCAGGATGGAAACAGGAAAAAGACATTAAGAACACAAAATTAAGGAAGAGAGGGAAAGAAGCACTGAACAGAGCACCCAAAAAAACCAGAAGCATCAGAGATGTCAGGAATAATGCTATAACTGAAAGAGGAAGGATAATGAAATGGAGAAGGAAACACTACAGTACATGTCTTCAGTACTTAAAAAGTAGTGATATCCATAAGAAAACCCGAGGAGACCATTTTCTGACTCATTTTTATCAATGAAAACTCCGCAACTGAAACTTAGATTGATTTTTTAATCTAATATGATTAATTTTCAAAGTGCTTTCATTCTGCAATATATAAAAAACCACAACACAGAGCTTGTTGTGCATAGTTCATATAAACTGAACTTCTATCTAAGTAGTAATGTGAGTAAAAACTTTTTTCTAGAAAAAAGTCACTTTCCAGATAGTAACTATTCTCTTACAAGAGCTGCTGTATAAGGGACAAGGTTCTGCTCCCTTTCCCCACTGTCACTGCTATAACCCTTACCGTGTGGCACTGCTACCTGTAAAAAAAAAGAGATTCAGCAAACATTGAAAATTTTCAAGTATGTTTTTTCTAATTATGTGGTTGAAAGACAACATTCTCCACAGTTGGGACATTATGCAGACATATGACGTGTATCAATACTGGCCACATACTGCCACGAAAATCCATACTGTATGTCCTAAAAGGTTTACAGAACAAAAAGGGAATTAGTATTTTGCAAGTCCACCTTAACACTCATCCACAGTATTTCAGATACAATTTGGTTTCATCTTGTTCCCACCTGCACCCGACATTTTCAAACAAGAATTACATGGAACAAAGCCACTCTAGTGTTGCTAAGTTATTACAAAAATTCTGTGAAGCCAATCTAAACTAATCTGAAGAAAGGTGTTGCTTGAAACAGCAAAGAGGCTGTACATGCTGCAGTAACTGGAAAGCCTTTGTACTTCCTGACCCTCCAAGGGAGGAACTGATGATTTAAGTAGTAGTGTGATATGCTTAGATTACAACAGAATGAACCCTTAATGCTTCAGGTAGGGCTGAGAAGTCTAATTTTTAAATTAGGTGAAAACTCTCTGCCAAGCAAATGACCGAATGCAGCAGTTTGCTATTACCCAGTCATTTGTGATGATAAAATTACAAACTTAAGAACTCAACAGCTTTTTCCCCCTTATTGGCATTATACAAGTCTAATAAAAGCTATTACTACTAAAATACACACTTAAAGTAATTGTGAGAAAGAAATATGACCAGTCTACCTGCTATCTACAAGGAAAAGGAAGAAGAGCTCACTAGATCTCTTTTCAGAGTTTGTCACAGTATGAGACTATTATGTTTCCCAGGACTGCTCAAAAGTCAGATTTTGGTCCACTGATCAAGTTTTGATCTTTGAAGAACTACAAGTGAGAACTACTACTTTTCTTCTACAAGGACAGAATTAAAGCTCTGGGTTAACCAGAAGAACCAACTGTCATACATATATGTTCTCTTTTCCTCCTATCCCATTTCTCTAGAAGAACAAAAGAGTATTCCTCCTGCTCTTTTCTTCCAGGGAATCCAAACCTTAGAGATAGCAGAGTGCACAACTAGGTAGGGATTCCTTGGTTTCCAACCAGAAAAGAAACAACAAATACCTTAAGAATATGGAAAGAGACACCCAGCCCCCAGTTCACGCATATGTTATCAGACATGAAAAAATGCACTGTCCTTCACAATTTCTCCAAGAATGAATTCTTTGATAACAAGTGGGAACTTCATGTAATTGCCTCAGTACAATTCAGTTAAACCTACTCCCTCTCATCCCTCCTTCCTCCAGAAACTACTAGGGACAAATTGAGTCAAACCAGCCTACTTTAGTTTTGGTATGCATGAAAGTACTTGCAAGACTAAGCTATTTTAAAACAATTTTGAAGACTTCTTTTTAACACACACACACAAAAAAAAAAACAAACACAAACCAAAACCAACAGAACACTATTGTGGAAGACTACATTAAAAAAATCCTACCAAGTAAAATAAGTCTCCAAACAGACGAAAGGAAAAGGAAAGCAGTTCTAGATATCCTTCAAGATACTCTCTGTGGCTCCTAGTGCAACTTTGCAAAATCTAGCAGCAAGCACCCTGAACAGTTTGTAGTTTTGGCCAGTCAGGAGGAATACTGAACTTCTCTGTAAGATTAGAGAAGTCTACATGTTCTTCCATTCTTGTAACACTTTAAATATTTTTTTCTTCTTAATCTCAATTTTGCGACAGACATTACCTTTGCAAAATTCTTCACAGCCCGGACAACAATTGAGCAACTGGACATTAGTCCAAATGTATTGAAAGTCCATTGTAAAAACTAACACTTAAAAAACACATCTTCTCAAGATGTGATTTACAAAGAGGCTATTGCCAATAAAGTTTTAAAGACTTAACTTTCACTTAAACTTATGACTCTTTTAATAGAATAGTTTAATAGCTATAGAGCATTTCCGTACAATGTGTCTAAGAAGCTGTTTAACGGAACAATCTAAATTGTATAATCATCACTGGAAACCCACTCCTAGAACCTGATCCACTCTTTTCCACGTTTCATTTTACACTTAATATTTTAACACCAGAACAAATAAAACAAGCCTTCTCAATTAACTTTCACTCATTGGTAGAGTTCATAGTTACAGGACTTTCTGGTCTCAAAAAGCCTGTATAACTTAAGAAAAGACATAAATCTAGAAGACCTTAAACCAAAGAGTACATGTATTTTTGTCACAATTTAGATATTCAAATTGTGATAGATCAAACTGCCCATTATAAACAGTTGTTTTACTGAAAAATATGATTAGATTCCTTCAGGTCAGGAACAGCCCTATCACATAACCTAAGAGTGTATATCTACTGCATCCAACTGAACATAGGTAAACCACTCCAAAAATGCAAATATTATTTCTTGAGAGTGAAATTAATATGCCTGGATTACAAAACTATGTTTCTGCAGTTAAAAAACAAAAATAAGACTATTAGGTAGATCATAACTTTTCAGAAAAAAATAAATATTTATTTTATTAATTTATTAGAATTAGTATTAATCATTATAGAGGAAGGTGAATGAACTCCCATAATACCTGCAAGTCTAGGAATACACATCTACAGAAATAATTCTGGGATCACACACTTAACGTATTGGATACCTTTGTCCAAACTGTTTTCCAATGTTTTACTAAACTGTCATGAATTGGGAAGTGACTTAAGATGCTTTCAACAATAGAATGAATACTTTTTCATACTAGTAGCACTGTATTAGTGAAGAATTATTCTTGCTACATAATCTTCTCATTAATCAGAAGATACTGAAAACACCTACTAGTCTGACAGGAGAGTAACGGTATCAAATGCAGGTGTAGGTCACTTGCATATGCTAGCAGTTAAGAGCTATAAGCAGCTTAAGACAGGCTAGGCAAGGGTTAAACATGCATGCAGTTGTGGCACACTAATTTACTGTATTGTATGCATAAGCTACCAACTCCTTATGTGATGTGCCCCCTGATATCCCTCGTGGAGTACATACACAGCCACGCCACTGTACACAAACCGTGTGCTCCCCCTCTCGAGTCCGTTCAGAGGGATTTCTGCTGCCCTCCCCACCCCTGCCGCTGCATGCCCATATCCCTAGCTTTACCTACTGAGCAGCTCCTTCACATAGAGACCACCAAATATACTAGGCTGTTCCCACGTTTAAGTTTTAAATGCTGCAACTATGGCATAGTCTTACTCAGCTGATCAGTCCTCTGCTTGGAGTTCTGTCTTGCACCTTACATACCTCCTTACGTTTCTGTCCCTACAAACTGGCTTTGCAAGTTCTCTTCATGGACAGTAGTGCTCTCTCCTTGGGTCTAGCTAATACTGATAAGGGCCTTTTAACCCCTTACCCACAGAAAACCACTTAGTTTAGATAGTCATATAACAAGGACCAGACAAAGGGAATAAAAAGATAATGGGGACAGACTTTTTAGTAAGGCCTGTAGCAACAGGACAAGAGGCGATGTTCTTAAGTTGAAAGAGGGTAGGACTTAGGTTAGCTATTAAGATGAAATTCTTTACTGTGAGGGCAGTGAGATACTGGCCCAGGCTGCCCAGAGCAGCTGTGGATGCCCCATCCCTGGCAGTGCTCAGGGCCAGGCTGGATGGGCTTTGAGTAGCCTGGTCTAGGAGAAGGTGTCCCTGCCTGTGGGAGGGGGGCTGGAACCAGATCATCTTTAAGGCCCTTCCAACCCAAACCATTCTATGATCATCTCATCCCCTTCAAAATGCCAACGTCCTACCCTTTCCAAGGATCCTAGGATATACTGGAAGACGAGGGCAGGATCAGACATGGGCAATCCAGTGAAAGCAATTAGATGCTGTAATCTACATATGTGCTAAATGAATGTTCTCTAGCTACAGGCTTAATTAGACCAACTTTAGAGCATAAAGTGAATCTTTTTAGACAGAGAACTGGAGATATGTTGCAAGCAGAAAACAAAAAGCAGTCTAAATGGAATGGCCAAAGTTTCTTCACAGACTTAGTGTGGGAATCATTACTGAAGGTGCTACAGTTTGGACCGATTCTGGATCTGAAGGGACAGCAAAGCTTAAAAAGATAGGCTATCAAATTTGGAGGCTCCTTGAACAGAATATAAGCTACAGAATTGGAAATTAATTCCAGCATTATTAAATATAGCCTTGTATGGTCAAAACCATTAACAAATTTAGAACATTCTAACTCATTTGTTCTTACTATTCCTTCTGTGGAGTTGTTCCACCAGGTCCATTCCCAAGGGATAAAAATATAACCCAAAGATTTTTTAACATTTGAACTTATCACAAATATTTTTTCCATCTTTAAATTTAAAGAGACCTTCTTTCTCAAGAACTTTTACACAGCACCCTCATACTTGTAGTAAAACATTTTGTTTCATTACAAGAACCTGCAACCTGAATTATTTCATCATCTTCATTCAGCTCTGCTTTCAGCATGAGCTCAAACCTGAAAGAAATATACCAGGTTTCACACAGCATAAAGCCTGACTTAACAGACTTCCAGAACTCAGTTGATTATGTGGATGTCAGCTCAGGACCAGCAGCTTGTTATTTCCACATTTATCAGCGTAAAACAAGCACTTACAAAGACACTTTTTTCTACAAGTCTGCTCCAATTCCAGACAGTAGAGCAGAAAGCTGAAACTGAAGTCTGAGCTACACTGCTATGAAGATACACAAGCATCTGTGCAAGCGTTTGCTTGGGACAACCAAAACTTACATGATGTAGTATCAAATCAGGTTTGCGTAACTAAGGTGGCCCTGTGTATTGCATATTATCTGTAATATTAAAAGGCTAAAGTACCTCAATTTTTCCATTATTCTCGGTAGGCTATAAAAATTAACTGCAAAAAGAATTCCATCCAATAATCACTATGCCTCTGGTCTAGTAACTTTAAGGCTGTGAGAAAAAGCTTTCTCCTCCCCAGTATGAATCTCACTACTGCCATGAACAGCAATTGATCCTGACAACAAAGTTTAGAGGCAGGTTTGTGGTCTGCATTTTTGACATTCAAGAAAATAGTATCCTGTGGAAATAAGCACATGATCTACCAAAGCCACTCTCTGTGTAGCAAAGTAAATGGAGTTAAATGCCCAAGACAAGGCTTCCCTAAAACTCATATAGCAGTTTTCAAAGATAGCTTTGAGAAGAATCAAATGCCAATCTGCCTACCTCCCTAAAAGACCATCCCTTGAGATGCTACTTTATGCATAGCAGATGTCTCTTAAGGAAGTTTAGAAGTATCCATGTGATAAATAATACTTACAGCATATGCACCTATTAAAAACGCTGCATTTGCTCGTTTTCGCTGGTCAAAACTGGTATAGTACACTATCTTCTTTCTTGATAGACTGAAATACTGTTAAAAAAATGACAACATATTTACTGAGAGAAGAATACACTTTAAAAATACTTTAAAAAGTCACTTTTCCAAAACTGAAAAGTCAGAAAAAATTCTGAAGGAGATTCTTAGAATTAAAGGAGAAAAAAGAAATACTGATAACATGAACAATCTTCTTACATTATAAATAAGAGTACGGGGAAACAGGCACTGTATCAGGGCAGATCTCTTTGTTAGCTTTGTGAAAATATCCTGGGAAGTGCAGTTGAACCAAAATGTTCCATAAAAACCTGGAACTTTTCTTCCAAGTTTAAACATTAGAAAGAGTAGCTTATGAACATTGATTAAAGACATTGAGATTTTCAGACTAAAACACTCTTATATACATTAAATCTCTTTAGCACATAATTCTGTGGAAAAGACAAGAGAAAAACTGAAGCAATGAATCTCACAGGCATTTTGTAAGTTGAACACCACCCTTCCATCTGTACTACCTAAAAATGGTGTGACACACATCTTTAGAAAGCTTCAGCAAGAACTCACTGGAAAAAAAAAAAAAAAACAACACACAAATGATTGCACAAGTGAAAAGCCTGAAAAAAGGGCTAGGCAGAGACAAAACTAGTAACACTGGCAATTCTTCTTTCTTTAAGAAGAAAAGAAGCCTCTGTGAGAATCCTTTAGACAAAACTTCCATTGAAAACAAGATCAACAAGCACCAGAAAAGAACAACAAACTGCAGCAAAGCTATCTAAAGCCAGAGACAGATAAAATCATCACTTGGTGATTTGTCAACAATGGCAAGTTAGACAGTTGTTGCTTTTTTTTTTTTTCCCCATGAATTGCTATACTTTCATTATATTCAACACACTATCACAAAAGCTTTTCCTGACATATTCCTACAGTACTATTACAGTTTTGAGGAAGCCATCAATAGAAAAACTGGATTCTGCTTTTGAATATTTGAAGTGCATTTCTACTTTTAGAGGTTTTAAATTTTATGAACTACCTTTATACCAGTGTTGCTGTCTCCCAATGTCAGCTTTTAACTCCACTCTAACAATTTTGATTTACTTTCTTTTCCTACTCTTGGTACTGATGACACTTGGGGGGTAATCACTGTGGAATTGTATTTTATTTATTTAAGTAGTGCCAACTGTATTTCACTTCCAGAAATCTGTAAACTTCAACTATCATCTTAAATCTTGTTTCAAATTTTAGGACAGCTTTAACCATAGAATCAAATTTTGAAAAAAAAAAAAAACAAAACCCAGGAGAAAACTGATGTATTTATCACAGTGTGCTTCTTACCTTTCTCCCATACATGCCCCCTGCCACCCCTACCCCCCCAAAAAAAAGCACCTTTAACAGCAGTTCTAACTGTACATTCCAGTCTGATCTTATTACCCAAAACTTCCATAGGTGGAAGGAGTGAGAGTTAATGCTACTGAGTATATCTAAATAGGACTGTAGTCCCAGGATGGCTGGTTGCTGTTAATTGGAAGAGGTATCTTGAGACCAGCAGCAACATCTCAGTGTATATGCAAACATATAAAGCACAAGTAGTTATTTAATTAGTGAAGCATTCAATTATTATTAAAATTTGACAAAATTAATCCCAGTATTGTAAGAGGCCTCCTTTCTTCCCCCTCCTCAATTTTTTAATTTTAGTGTTCTCTTAACTGTAATTCCACCCATGTTGTGTAGGTGGGATAAGATTACAGCAGTTATGCAACAGTGACAGAACTTCAATTATAACTTGTTGACTACCACTTATTTTAAAGTGAAGTTCTTTGCAACAGTTTACACTTCACCTGAAATATTAAACTGCAAAAAGTGCATTCTGCTAACTAGAAGTTCTATGTAATAAGACCTTATTTCTTGTTTTATTCTACAGAAATTTTCTTTTACTCATGTAGTTATGTCACGTCATTACAATTTTGAGATGCTTTTGTAACTGAAGTAGCCAAAAAGTGAAAGCTCACCTTAAAGTTCCCAGAACATTTAAATTAAAGCAATACATAATTTTCACAGTTTCATTTCCGAAATGTAAGGGTTTAATCCTTATGAGGCATACTGCTATATGAAATATTTAAATGTTTTTTGAATTCCAACTAAAGCTTTAACACAAAATTGAAAATTTATATTAGCAGCTTATAGCATAGCACCATAAGAAAACTGCATCAGGATTTTACTTTTCAGAAGCCTATAAAACAAACTACTGTTATTGTTTGCATACGAGATACAGAAAGTCAAGTTTTACAGTGTTTACTAAAGTGTCAATGCAATGTCTCTGTTAATATTAACACACAAATTCGCAACTCAGTATCCTTTCAATATTAATACTAAGCTATATTATCTGTTTAAGAAAATACTGATTTTTCTCACCATGTGTAATAAGCTAGGTCTTTTCCTTTGGCTATGTTCAATGATAACACGTGTTAAGACAGTTCTTTAAGGTGACTGTTTTTAGAGCTCTGCCTGAACGGATTAGGGCTTTAGATACTGCCAGCTCAAGAAGAACCAAAAATGTTTCAACAAGGAATTTTTCAATACAGGCTGTCCACAGAACAGCTGTAGTTAGAGATAACATTTTAAGATAGTTGGTTTCTAAAACAAAACTAAGGCATACACTGCCTTAGTATTCACCAGTAAGAAAATTTTAGCAGTTTCACACATCATTAGAAGACAAAAATGTTACAATATAACACAACAGTATCTGTCAAGATATATCCCAGAGGAATGAACTCCAAGACAATCTTTTGAACTAAGAGCAGAGGTTACATGAAAACTGTGGCAAGTTTTGTTTGAGGTGATAAAACTAATTCATTGGGTGTATGAAAGGGTTCCAGAACACATTATTTTCACTAGAAGGTTATGCTATTTTTTAAAAAAAAAAAAAAAAAATAATAAATCTGTTCTTGTTTCTTGAAGACCTCATGAGAGGTTTACGTGCATAGAAATTGATGACAGGCTTAGAAGGTGCCACTTGGACATCTCTTCAGAATCACCAGATTATTTTACAGTATTTTATTTAATAGATATGGTTTAATATACTTGCATTGTTTGAGCAAGAAATTACTGCAATGTGTTTATTAAGCCTGGATCAATGCAAATACTATTTTTTATATAGATATACATTTATATATATAAGTACATACAAATAAATAGCAGTGAATACGAGGCTGGGAAACTGTTCAGAGAAAATGATGTACTAAAACATGTACATGCAACGCTGCCTCAGAATCTAAGCTGTCCTAAAGGAGATGCTTGCAATTATTATGGTTCCATGTGTATGCCCAGCAATTTGTTTATATTAAAACAAAAATAAACCAAACCCCTCTGAGATTCAGCAGCAATACAGTTAGCATTCCAGAAATGTTAACCTCACAGTTCGTAAGCCTGCCAGAACCTTCCCTCTCCTGCCTTTGATCTTCCATACTTGCATCATTCATCTCAGCAAAGTTCCCTCCTCTCTGATTACCCCTGCTTCTGAATTTACTGAGATTGTAAAAAACTATACACATAAAATACAGGATTTTTAAAGCAATTCTTATTATATCAGACTTATTTAAATAGAAAAAACCCTATTTCTTTCATAAATTAATCACATTTGCTTAGTCAAGCATTTTTTCCCCAAACAGAATTTGAAGAACAAGTAAGGAGATAGCAGAGCCAAGCATTTTTTTTCTTGCTGTTGACTTGGCTAGTCAAGATCATCTCCGTAGCAATCAGCAGTCAAAACATTACAAATATAACAAGGACAGACAGGTTTTCCTGTAAAGCATAACCAGGACTTTACTTCCAACTTTCTCAGCAAGTAAGTATCTGAAAAGTCTTCAGCTCTTCAAAACAAAAGGACTCACTGTTTTTACAGTCAGCATAAACATACAATAGTTTAAAATGTTGGTCTGCCATTAGCACATTTCAAACTGGTACATTTCTCCTTCCCCACCTATCCCCAAAAAAGGGGAGAGGAAAGCGAAAAACAGCCTCCATGTCTAATTCCTCTCCCAAAACAGAAATAGATATAGCTGATAGACTTGGAGGGGAATTTCATGGGGTTTATTTCCTTTAATGACATCTTATACTCCCATTTCTCCTGTTGAAGTTTTAAATTTAATAAAAGCCTAAGTCTTAAATTCCTTTTGAGACACCATATCCACATAAGAACTACCACATCTTGTGAATTTTTTATGTGCCACACTTTTTTTAAATACTCTTTATGTCAGAAAGTACATGAAGCGCATACCTAACCAGGTATATATCAAGTCATGGCAGAAGTCATCTGGGCTTAAGCACCATGATTGCCTCAAAGTCCCAAAAGTGTTGCAGTATGGCAGCAGCAACCATCCTGCAGCAGAGGCTGGATTTCCAGAGAACCACGATCTGCAGTGCCTTTTACCTCCTATCATCAGCCAACTCCTGCTGCTGGTCACAGTGCACAGTTACCCTTCACGCATGGGTATGCAGAAGTAGCCGACTGCCCGACAGAACTTCCCCCACGTGAGATCTACTCTGCACTTCCCATCTCTGAAACACTGATCACAGGCTGCCTACATGTCCCCCTGCTGCCACGTGAGAATTACCACACTTGGCTGCTCACTGCATCACCGCCTTGCTGGCAGGTAAGTCACAGGTCATGAACTTCTGTCTTACACTAATTCAGGCCTCAAGAATCTGCTCAGGGACACTTGCAAGGGACAGACATGAGAAGATGAAGGGCAGAAGGGTAGAACCTGTGAATCCATAACTCTCAGCTAGTGAAGCTAAGCAGCAGTCTTTTGTAGCTAGGTCTGCGGTGCACATCAGATGCATGCCTCAGCCCTGGGATTTAGTGTTACATGCCTACTTACCCACTGCAGATAGTCCTGAAATTAGGACAGCGTCTGGTATATATTTTAACTATTAGAAGAGTAGGTACTGGCCTACCTCAGGGGTAGTGCCCAACAGCCAGACTGGAATCTATTCATGTGCAAGTTTCTATACCACTCTGGTGGTAGCCCAAGCTCTAGCTGTCTGATTTCAGTGCACGATCAAGTTACTCTTTTCTATTATGCGCTAGTAGTTTAACCTATTTGGAATTAGCCTCTAGTAAGGTAGCAGCAACAAAAAAGCACCTCCTCCCAGCTGAGACGACAGCTGATCTGCAGGAGATTTCTCTGTCCTGTTCCCGACCATCTGTACTCTTCACCCAGCCCTGCAAGTGCATCTGCTTTTTTCAGAAAAATATAAAGGTTACATTAAAGTGACACCACAGTTTGCTGAATCAACCCTGCAATTGTCTGAGTTACTAATTCAGTTTCAATTTGGCTCCTTTGTGTATTTTTTCCATTAAAATATACAAGCTTTATGTCATGATTACAAGCCATTTATGATGCACAACTTGCCTCATTCAGTGCTGGCAACTGTCTTATAATAAGAATTGGAAAGAAGCTCCTGTTTAATACTGAATCCTTTAAAAAACAAACCACCCCAGCCCCTGAAAAAAAACTCGAACACAAAGCCCTGAGGTATTTATTAGTTGCCATCTTATTTTCTGGGTGAAACTCTTGGTACCTAGGGTCCAGTTTGAAGGCATTCTAGTTCAGCTATAAAAGTATGAAAGTGCACTTCAACAGTGATACATGAGACTATATTCAGGTCTCAAACTGATCACAGCATCTATTTGTATCTGGAAAAAACCAGAACTAATCTCTCTAGTTCTCATAGGCACAGTGAAAGTTAAAATAGCAGGTTTATTATTGGTTCTTCTCTGGAGAAACTGCTTCAACAAAGCAAACAGTCCACAGTCTTTAATGACTCCAATAGAAGGTCACAACCTGTGGAATTAAGGTTAAAAAAGAAATAGACTTCTAGTGAGTGCGCATCATTGGTCATGTGTTTGAATGGGGAAATAGCACTGGAAAATAGTGATAACTTACTTATAAGCTCTACTTAGTGTTAACTTAGAAATAGCAAATCCAATGTTTTCCCAATATGAACATAAACATTCAGAATTAGAAATACTAGTTTATTTTTTATAACTGTATGTATCATGAAGCAATCTAAATTTTCACTAGAAGCACTTTTTTTTGCAAAAAGATTATAGCAACTCTACAAACCCCTCAATTCGCAGGACCTCCTCTTAAAGACTACCTAAGTCAACATGCCCCTGGAAATAACAGATAGCATGAATCAACTTGCAGAATGGTTTCATTGATGCAAACAGTCCTAAACCATGTCATTTTTGATACAGAAATCCTCTTAACAGTGGACAGTGTTATCACATCTGTTATCCCATTTTCCCCTTCTGTCAGTAACAGGTCTAATGGTTTATATTATAAAAATTTTTAGCTCTGAAATATTTAATGCAGGATCTCCTTGCTATTTGCATACGAGTTATGTTAATTAGTACTTTGGAATTAAAAGATCTGTTTCATTTCTTGCAGTTGATAAATTTTCTGTACATACACATCATTCTCACAGGCGTTTGGGGACCAGGTTAAATCTACAGCTATATGCCGAGTGTACAGTGTCTAGCTGGGATGGAGTTCGGTTTCCTCCGTGGCAGCCTGCATGATGCTGTGGTTTAGGTTTGTGACTAAAACCGTGTTGG
>JAVJGJ010000030.1:13955302-13967625 GCA_035590215.1 Microhierax caerulescens | reverse complement strand
AGCGGGCTGCAGTGGGCAAGATGCTGGGAGGGCACAGAGCCAGCAGAGCTGACCCAAACTGACCAGAGGGATGGATATTCCATACCATATAACAACATGCTCAGCAATAAAACTGAGGAGCAGTCTTTCCAGATTAGCAGTTGCTCAGAGACTGGTCAGGCCTTGATTTTTTGGTGGGAGATGGTGAGTGACTGCTTTTGCATCACTTGTTTTGTTGCCCTCCATCTCTCCCCATTTCTTATTCCTCCACTTAAACTGTCTTTATCTCAACCCACAAGGATTTTTTTTGTTTTGCTCTTCTGATTCTCTCCTCTGTCCCACACCAAGGTTGGGGTGGGAGTGAGCAAGCAGTTGCCAGGCATTTTGTTTCTGGCCAGTGTCAACCCATACGAGGCCTGTGGTTTTATGAGAGGACAGTTGATAGAACAAAATTCAGACAGGGTGATCTTCACAATGATCTTCAGAATTAACTGCTGCATTCACAATTCTAGTCAACTTTATAAAGAAAGGATCAACACTTCAGTCAGAACAAAAAGCTACTATGATATCCTGAGAAGATACCAAAATTTTCTCTCTAGCAAAAGGAAAGTCAAAATTGCCTTGATTCAACAATCATTATATGGCAGCGAGAAAATAAGGAAACTTCTATGAATTAAATGATGGGGAGTAACACCTCTAGAAGTAAAACAGATAAAGGAACCATTTTTATATGTGTAAATACATTTCCACCACACTTCTTAGAAGCAGCATTTTATTAAACTGATTTAGAAGCTTTACCTGTTCTACTGAGTGTGGTTTAGTTTAAGTAGTGTGATTTCAGGACCCATGTTCTTGTTCATGTACGTAGGATTTTTTGTTTGGTGGGTTTTTTTACTATTTTTTTTTTTTCAATTATTCATACTAGCATACCCACTTCATTATCTGCAAACCCATGAAATATCCAGAGTAGTTTTTGTTACTGTTTTCCTGAAACTGTAAGGTTATTAAAAAAAAAATGAACACACCATTCAGTGCCTCACCTGCTAAGCAACAGTAAAGAGCATATTCATTTTTTCCATTCTTCAGAGCGAAAAGATTCAGATCAAAGAATAACCTTAAAGCTTAGTAGTAACAGTGTAGATAATGAGCACCTAACAACCACTTTCAAACTGGATAATACATTTTAGTTGAATGTCAAACCAAAAAAATATAGGAACACTGTTTTTAAATAAAGCTTACCTTTAGTTTCTTATTTAGTTTACAGCAGTATCTGTATAACATTGCCAAATTTAGAGGTCCAAAATCTCCATAGAAACTAGGAGAAAAAGAACAACAAACAAAACCGTGTTATTTATACAAGAGCTAAGCAACTTACAACATGCATACTGTTGATAGTTCAAGCTGCAAATCAGTAACTGTTGGGAGATACCAAGTAGCCAATATATATCATGCAATAAATAAGCCCTTTATGAATTCACTTCAGAGAATTATAGTAACAGTTAACTTGAAAGTAATTGTAGCTTCAGTTTGAGATGCTCCAATAACTACTTTTCCACTATATACAAACACTAACTACAGAATTTTTTCTTTATTCCATGATATCCAGTCTGGTTTTGGTCAAACTACAGAGTTAAGAACTTAAAGGGGAGTGGATCATATCTTGAAGCCACACTGATTCCACCCTAGGGAAAGATTCTCCAACCGCTTAAGATGAGAATATATTATTAGACACTATGAAGAATATGCTAAATAAATTTTACTACCCAGAAGAAATTCTATTTAATAATGTCCAGTCTTGATCTGCCTGAAATTTAAGCTTATTTCTTTCTATCCCATCCTCCATGATTCCAAAGATTACATATTACATATCCACTTTATACATACAATTATGTCCCTTTGTCATTGTGGTCCGACCCCCCCAAAAACTCCTGTTGCTAGGCTGTTCTTTCAATTTATTATTTATTTCATATCTTCTGACTGTTCTTGTTTCTCTCTTCTAGTCTTCTTAAACATTCATGTTACCTTTGAAGCACCAATTACTGTCCTTTGGATAAGAGCTAGTAGCAGCAGTCTGTACAGGAAAATTATTGCGCAGTTAAGTTCCTGCTTGGGATACATAGTGCTTTTCCTAGGTAATCCTTCATATAGGTATCTTTACAAGTAATAGCAGCCTTTATGAAAGCAACATAAATGACACCTTCTAGCACTTTCTCCTTCCCCACCCATTGTGCAAAATTGCTCAGAATTTAAGTTGCAAGCTTCCTCCAGTGCTTTTTCTTTTTATGTATAGAAGTCTTTATCTTGAAAGACTATGAAAATTTGTCGATGCACACATTATAAATTACAGTGAGAATGGACTATAACTTAAACGGTTTTAATCTGCTCTGCTTTAAGTCTTTTATCAAAAGAGACAGGACACTTCTTGCCTATTGACAAAACAGGCCATCAGCATATGAACATGTTATTTGGGGAACAACAGAAGAAAGATGTAATTACATTCTAGTACTTCTGGGTTTTGAAGGAGCAAAAGCTTACTGAAATCAGATGATAGAATAGGTGGTAGTACCTTTCAACCTTTCTTCCCTACGGTAGAGGGTTTATTTCCCAGGAAATATTTATTACATTCCAGTTAAACACAAGAAGAAAACCTTTACTGCAAGGGCAGTCAAACACTGGGAAAAAGTTGCTCAGGTTGTGAAGTCACAACCCAATTGTACAAGGCTCTGAACAACCTATTCTTGTTGAACTTGATTTGAGCCTGGGGGTTGACTAGACTGTCTCCAGAGGTGCCTTCCAGCTTCAGCCATTCTGCTATTCTAAGTGGACATAACTACAAAGTCGGAGCACCCTATCTTTTTGGTGCTTATACCTCTATTAACATCTTCCCAATATTCTCTCAAACAAAAGGCTAAGCCTAGTGCAGAAAAAAAAAAAAAAAAAGAGACAGTTATATTAGTCTGATCACTGTCTAGAATGAGTAGCTTGCCTGCCATACCAGTGCTATTTCAGTATCACCTATTTTACAATATCAAGTAACAACATGTTTGTTAAGATTCAGTTCAACCCTTCGGTACAGAATATTATGATATAATGCTCAATTATAGAAGCTCATCAGCTGGGTCAAAGACTAAGCTGCCCAAATATTAGAGCTTCATTTGTAGGTTGCAAAACAGTTAACACAGTCAAGGGGAAATTGCAGTGGCAGTAAAGCATGGTTTAACTTCAGAATTCCTCATTTTTTCTTAGAAAAGTCTACCAGATATAGTCATCAATTACAAGTTTTTTTTTAAAACAAAACCCTCTGTACAGTTTTTAAGAGATTAAATAAAGAAAATTGTTCTGGGAAGGACAAGTATGAGTTATGACAAATAAAACTGGAGCTCTAACAACACTAGAGTGAATGTAGCTTCTTAGAAAAGCTAAGTACAAGGCTTACTAACACAATCTTCCCATTCTGCTGCACTAACACCTTCTCTAAATCAGAACCGCAATGCTATCTTGTTCCATTAACTTTAAAGTATTCTTTAATTTAAATATATGATGGAAGAGTAGAATTTATGATTTTAAGATTATTTTGTGATATATACTTTTAAAAGTATTGTGAAAAAGTATGGAATATGATAGTTACCAGAATATAGAATATCTCTTTTAAACCAGTGTGACCAAAGCTACTTTGCTCAGCTCAAAGATACAACTGAATACATAGTTCATCTAAAGCACTGCAGAACTACAGCCACACTTTAGGATAGTAAGTTCTTATTACTATTCATTTGCTAGAAGTACATCAATATGAAGTCATATACCTAGTTCTACTTTTCCACGTGATTAAATTCATACAGAAGTGTAGGAAAAGCACATGAAAATGAATTTACAAATCAATTTATCCACAAATTACTATTCTGGTGGGGATAAGGATAAGATACACTTATTGAGTCTATCCCTGAAGTAATCCTATTTTGGCAAAATAAAACTATTGAGATTCTCTCAGCTACCAAGCTACAGATGTTACAACCTTAGACTATTTCTCCATCACTTATTACCATTAAGTATGCTGTGCTTCTCAACACAGGGCACCAAAAAAGAAATATCTGTGTTTAAGACTCTGGTGCTACCACTGTTTATGCTTAAGAAACAAGAGATTTCTCAGAATCCAAACACAATCATAAAGCAAAGGCACTTTTGGTCACTGTTGCACCAGCATTATTACCCATATACCAAACACCGGCAATTCTCAAATTATTTACATAACACAATGTAGGCAGTATAAAACAGCCATGAACTTCATTGGTATGCCAGGGAGAAAGGTTATTTGTTACATGTATAATTTTAACTTTCTGCACTTCGTACCTCTAAACTGGAACAAACTTGAATGTCCTTTTTTGATGGACTAAGTGAAACAACTCCTTTACAAACCTACAAATCGAAGAGCTCTCTGAAAGATAATGCAAAGCTCTGTATTAAAGTCAAACTGATCTACAAAATCCTTCCTCAATCTACATCCTTGAAAACAAATACAGTTTCTGACATGTCTAAACAGAGGGTTTAATCTTATGTACCCTCATTATTTTTAGTATAACAGGACATTTTTGTACTTTAATTAGGAGACACTTGATCCTGACTCACCCAGAGGATTTTCTTCTTCAGAACAGAATTTTGACAGTTAAATGTAAGCGTAAGATGGGAAATTGGGAAAAAAATGATACACTAAGTCATCATATGAATAAAGAATTTTATCTGTCAAAAATTGAAGATTAAAAAATGAAAGTAAAGTCCTATATGATAGTCACTGATAACAATCTACCCAGTATTATTTTACTTCCATTTCTTTTACAG
Source organism: Microhierax caerulescens (assembly GCA_035590215.1). Taxonomy (NCBI): domain Eukaryota; kingdom Metazoa; phylum Chordata; class Aves; order Falconiformes; family Falconidae; genus Microhierax; species Microhierax caerulescens. Next base: position 13,962,813 of record JAVJGJ010000030.1, on the reverse strand, counting down.
GTAAAAGACCTTCTTTGTATCTAGATTTTTTAGTAAGCATTTATACACAAAAAAATCAGGATGCCTCTGATGCTTAAGCCAGTTAAGAGCAACAGTCATTTACAATGGAGGTGGGAACCAGATATGAGGAACAGAAGGCAAGTATGGTATTAATCTACATTTAATTATATTTTGTTTAAATCAAATACTTAGATGATAGCTTAAATTATTCTTCCCCCTCATCCCATGGAAACTTGCTATCCTTATGCTTTTCAAACTAAGAAGTAGCAAAACCTCAGAATGTACTATATGAATATTTAAATACTCTACTTCAAAAATACTATCATAATGCTACCTGGAAGCAGTGACATATGTTTCCTGTATCTGTATTCTCCTTAGACTAGACTCCTAGAACCACTCCTTCCTATCAGTTTTTTAGCATAACATCTGAGGTATTTGCTGTATTGTATCACAGGAACAATCATCCACCTAAAAAGGCCAGCCCATGAAGAGCTACTGTCATTGGTCTACTGTCATGCAAGCCACTACTGTACATTCTTCCAGGGAATTCAATGGTGAAAGAAACAGCCCACAGCTCTTTAGGACAGTGGCCTAAGTTGTCCTGAGCAGTTCCATGGGATGCCACGTGAATGTGCCACCAGTCAGTTCAAGCATTGGGCACCTCTTCTGAATGCTAAAGTCACTTGTAACTAAGCATTTGAATACCATTGACCCTCGTACGGCAGAAGAATGATAAACAGCTTTCATATCTTGAATGACTAGATGGAGCCTAGTTGTGGTCAATGAAGGAATACTGTAGCCTGGCAGACTTCGAGATTAATTTTATAACCTCCATAGTAACATCACAGTCAAACTATTTATGGCCAACATAGCAAGTTACCTTTCAAAGATAAATTGCACTACTTGTATTTTACCCCAGAGGCCTGACACTTTTTCCCCAGAAATGAATACAACAGAGCAGTAGTTTTATACTACCATTCACCTAAAATTTCATGATACAACAGAGGTATGAATGAAAGGATAGGAGATTCTTACCTGAAAAGCTATTTCAGGATTCTTCAAGACAGACCAGTGTAAATTCAATGTTATTGCTACACTGAACACAAGGGCATGCGTGCATTCTTACCAGGCTGTAGGCATTTCCAATAGTTTGACTATGGTCCAAAGCCTAAATACCATATGGTGTGGGGGAGGAGAATAGGACAGATCTACCAAGTCAGTTCTAACAATGCAATAATGTTTACAGGGGATGATGTTACTAAACCAGTAATTGAGTAAGCTGCCACGCAAGTAACTTGTAAACAGAGACACATTTTAACATTTGCAATCATTTTCAGGAATATGTACCCCAGAACTAGGGTACAACTCCTTTAGGTAGGAAGCTTGCCCTCTGGAAACTAGCAACCATATAAAGCCAAAACAGTAGCACCCAAAGCTTGCAATTACTCAAACCAAAAGACTGACCACAAGTCCAGGAACTAGCAGAAATACAGCTTCCTAACTGCAAACCTACACTATTTTTTTCAGCATTTTACTAAGATCCACCTTACTATCAAAATTAAGCAATGAGACTGAATTAGCATTAAAAAAAAGCATTCTCTACTTGCTTTTCTCTCCCCCTTTCCTAGGCTGGATTACTGGAACTTTCAGGTCACTGCCCTGTAAAGCTCTTGCTGCATGTGCTCTGAACCTAGCCACTAAGCAGTATGAGAACCAGAGAATTGGGTAACTGGCTGCTACAGATGAATGTTTCAAATCATAAACTAAACACATCTTACAAGCAACATGTATGAGAGCCAAGAGGATCAGTCCACATATTAATCACAACCTAACTGATGGTCAGGAAATCTTACCTATTCACTCTTCTTTCTCCAACTCCTGCTTCCTAGAGCGTGTTTCTCCTTGCCACGTCTCAAGTGCATGAATAACAGTGGGATGCTCAATGGCACTGCCTCCCTGCTCCAGCCCCACCAATTCCAGTAACACGTGAATTACTAGGAGCTTTCTTATGTAGGCTGAGACACAATCCCTAGCTCTTAATACTACTTAGCGACTGCACACTTCTGAATAGACAAAGGTTGAAACAGCAACAGAAATATTACCTCACTGCTTGCATGTGAAGGTAGGAATAATATAGAGGCTCTGAATTACACAAAACACAGGTACTCTCTATTTCCCTTTTAATGTTCCAAATCCTCCTCAAGATCCCAATTCTTCAAAATCCAACAAGAATTAATAGAACCAAATTATAATTAAATATCTATTCCAGATATACGCATGTGATACAATGCTCCTTTATGTCAAGAAGGAAATATCAGTGAAGAGGTTCTCCCATAAACAGCTCCCCTATAGAAGAATCTTCAGGTCATGTTAAAAACCTACTCTATATGGGAGAAAAAAAGTCATTGTAACACAGGCCAAGTTTCCCATAAGGGGTTTCCTATCAAGCTACACTCCCATCCAACATAAAACTGGAGCCTAGAACACAGATCTATTTTATCCTGATACTCTTTTATAGCAAAGAAAAGAAAATCCTCAATACTTTCAGCAATTGCTTTATCTTTTTCATACGAAAAGGTGAAGACAGATATGGTAAAAAAAGGTGCGGGTATAAATTATGAAACTGTTGGACTGTTAAGTGTTAATCACAGGTGTTAAGTGATAGAACTTTGCAAGTTTTAAAGACAAAATTATATCAGTAGTGTCTGAAGGAAAAATTGACGCTCCTCTTTTTTGGACTGTATGATTTTCTTGTTTCTAGTGAATTTAAAAACTCCCATTTTAAGAAGGAAAACAAAATAAAGCTGAAGCACTATTCTTAATACTCATCCATAAGAATTAGACATGCTAATGCTGGTATTAATATAGGAAGTTTTTTCTGCTCTGTATTTACATTCACACTGATAGAAGCTTGAAGTTGAGAAATTTCTTAATTTTTTTGTGGACTTTAGCTTGCTAAGTTATCTTGATCATCCAACAGTCAAGTTCAAGTCTACAGAAGGTACTGATGTGGACAAGGAACTCCCTATTGTGTGTGATGCGACAGCTACCTTTGTTGTAACAAAGCTTTTTTGTAACAAGTTTTCTTTTTCCTTTCAGAGTGATGGGGAACTTCATGTTTCCTATGCAAGTACATTACTGGATACCCACAGAAAACAAGCATTTAGCTAAAAGAAAAATAAACAAGTTAACCCTTATTTCTCCCACAGGAAAGAGAAACTGCTTCTTCACATATACACATGCAATGCAGGAAACGAGTCCTGCAAGCCAAAGTCCAAACAGTACTCTTTCAATATTGTTGTAGCTAAGCACTTGAGAGCCTTATTCTAATATTAATTATGTAACATTAACACTGCTGTCAAATAGGCAAGTAATATACAATGGCTTGAAAGGAAGTTTTAGAGTAAAACATAGGCTATACAGGGAATATCATACTAATTACTTTTACAGCTGCTCACAAGATGTCAGAGAATAGATCTGCAAAAGTTGTTTATACAAGAGATCCAAAGTCAGAACAAATGATTGACTGAAAACATTGCAACATACGAAAGCTGTCATTTATCAGCAAGATTCCTGTTTTTCATCATCTAGATTTTAATTTTGAGAACTACTCAGCAATAAAAAGGACATTGAAAAGTTGCTTTGATAAAAATATGTGAAAACCAAGTTAACCAGTCAAGTGTAGTATTCTCAGTCCAGATCTGTTTACTGAAAGGTGAAACATGAAAGACACTATTCTTAGAGAATAAAAAGCTTCTTACTAGTGCCTAACTCATTGAGGTCTTGCCAAGACAAGGCTTGTCTATTTGCCAAATGACAGTCTTCACGCTGGATTATTTCTCATTAACTCCATTTTCCTGAAGTAATAGTTACCTGCACATTAGCCTGAAAGACTGTATTCCCTTATAAGCAGTAGCGTAGACTTTCTCAGGAGGGACCTCAGAGTTTCAGAAAGAGGCTGACAAAATCTTACAGAAACAGATCAAAAAGGAATTCAGAATTGGATGAATTCATTCAGGTTTCTTGTTCCCTCAGCTGAGGAATTTACATACCATTTCTCCAGCATAATAGGTTCAAGGTTAAATTGCAGCACATTCAATTAAAATAGTGACAATTCTAGTAGCGAGTTCCTAGTCAGCTAGCATCTGAGGTGTTCTTAAAAGCATTTAAGCCTCTCTTTATTATTTTTTAAAGTGTGAATGTTTAAGTAAGACAGTGTTATGAATTCATTAGAGCAGCTGACAACTTCAAGTGAGAACTCAAGGCTAGAGTACTCAAAATTACATAACCACACTGTGTACCATTCAGTGATAAATCACATGACAAGCAGCAACAGCAAGTCAGCATTTGTCAGACCAAAACTTCCAAACCATTAGATCTAGCACTACAGCTGTTTTGTTTAATAAATGGGGTACACTATTAACGTGCACTATTACTTCCTTAAGTCTCTTCAAGTGTGGGGAGGGGGCAGAACAGGAAAGTGAGGCAATGAGGTTTTAAGTACCATGTGATCCAATAACTTGCTCTCTGTAATCAGGCAACCCCAAACCTACATATTCACGAAGTTTTCAGATCATACATTGCTTCAGTGAAAGCAGACACCTGAGTAAAAAGTCTGCTAAACTAATTTCTGTAACACTTCACACCTATCACTAAAGTTAACAGAAAAACAGCCCAAAGAAAAGCAGTTTACTTCCACGAACAGCTAAGCACCTTTGCCTCGCCACTAATGATGCATATAAACAAAACTAAGTCAATAAACAGTTATATTAACAAAATTACTTGAGTACCTCACAAGTCCTAAGGATTTTGTGACCGAGTGGACATCTCCTATCCTTCTCCTTGTAACAATCTGAACAATTTATTTGATCAAAAAACAGAAACGGCCACAAAATTTGGATCAGCAGCAACAGAATAGGCAGGCCACTTTGAATGAAGACTCTGGAAAGCACTGTTCTGAGCTATATCACCTCAAAAGTCACTTTCAAATGTTTATTTTGCTATCATGTAACAAGTATTTCTAATCACTTTCTCAGAAAAAAAGGCTGCATTTTTGAGAAAATGAGCAGAAGATCCGGTATATTAAATTTACATTCCACTACTGCTTACGGACAATCCCCGACATCAGGCCCTTCACTGTGCTGCGCGGACTGTGAAACACAGACTGATGTCAAGCTCACTGATATGACAAGGAAAAGGGAAGCTATAGTAAAGTTAGCACTTCCCCATGAACCAAAAGACTTGTGTTCTATTCCTCATTTTGCCTCTAGCTTTCCAATTTCAGAAAGATATTGAAAAATAAAATGGTAACTTTATGACACCTGCTTTTACTTCCCTGAGACAATATAAACTTCCTTGAAGAAAAAAAAAAAAAAGAAAAAAAAAGAAAAAAAAAAAAACCAGGCATGGTTTTACTACCAAATATTGCATACACTGACAGTGATAGGTGCTGCAACACAAGTATGAGGGGAAAGTTTACCTTGTAATGTAAAAAGAGTTTCGTTATTACACAAAATTCATTCATACCACCTGGTAACTGTCACTTATTTTCTACCTTAAACTATGTTCTGGTATTTTGAGAGCACAAACAGGAGAGTATTATTACATTATCAGATACAGGATGATACCTTTAAAAAAGGCCAAATACATTAGGAATTACCAATTTAGAAAACACACCATGAGTTACATGTTCAAAGTCTTCAGATGTGCCCTAGAAGATAAAGGAAACTTTGTTTCCTTCCATTATCTTGTAATTGTATCTGGTATCAACTTACACCCTGGTATGTGGTTAACAGGTAATTGGGTTAAGGCGTATACTTGCTGAATTTCCTTTACACATGTTAGCAAAAGTTACTTCTCCCTTCCCCCCATTTTCTCAGTACTTCTTGTCTTTTTAAATATGATAATGTCCCTCAAACAAAATACCCCAGTTACATTCCTTGGTTAGCACAATCAACTGTAACTAACAGTACAGAACTACTCACCCTTCCCATCTCCACATAAGACCCCTTCACCTTTCCTAGAAGCATATTAAAAATGAGAAACAGAATACCCCAGGTCAAGCATAACACAGAAGTCTTAGAAGGTATACAAGACCAAATTTTTCTCCAATTGAAGCACATACTCACATAACACAAACTGTTTGGGACCTTCTCCAGTTGAATTCTGCTTTTAATATTCAGTTAGCTTTGCCTTAGGGTACTCCCGAGGTCCCTTTCCAATCTAAATTACTTAATGATCATTACAGAACCTTCTCCCAACCCAAAGAGTCAATTACAAAAGTAAACTTTGGGAACAAATCATTGAGAACTCCAGTAGAAGACACACAGCTTAAGATAATGAAGACTTTAACCAGTGCATAGAAAAGAAAACCTAAAACTGAGCCGTGCTGTGCGTAGAAAGTAAGCTAGGAACCAAGAAGGTTTACATCTTCACAAAAGCAGTACTGAAGTCAGTGGAAACGGGAAGAATGGTTGATGCTCAGAAGTTCTTCAACTCACATGGAAAGAAAATTGTATTTAAAATAAGACCACGTTATTTCACTGGTGCTGCAGCAAACCCCTTGTCAAGCAGCTAGATATAAACTGACACATGAAAAAGTCAATCTGAGAACACAATGTAGAGCAACTATCTTTTAACCACAGCAAAGAGCGCTTACTTTGTTATAGTATTTTATGTCCTTTGATAGTATTCACAACTACTTTACTTTTGACTTCCCACGTGCTGTTAGCGTCTTCCAAACACATAAAGATTTTACTTCACAGAAAATACTTTTTCTGCTGTTCTAAAGCTACAAAAACCAACAGGACGTGCTGTCTCAAAATCTTCTGCTGACTCCTAAAAAAAAGTTGCAGATGTTCTTCAAAAGCGTTTTTACAGTTCTGTGTATGAGGTGATCACTTCATACTCTCCACACAACACATATAAACCTACTCTTTCATCTATTCATACCAAACAAGAGCCTTCTATTTAAGACACCATTTTGTAAGATGTAATTAGTCTTAAGAGATCTTCTCCACCTCATAAATAAATCTTTGAAAGCTCTGGTACCCTTCCCCTAGCTCAACTAGAATTTAAGCCATTTAACTTAGCAGTTTTTGCGATTGGGGTTTTGTCTTGGTTTTTTAATAGTTATCTTGTTGAACTAGTTTCAGATAAGGCATAAATACATTCAGGCTAACTTTATACTCCTGCTTTGCGCAAGTAGCTAAGCAGGGCAAAAATATCCCAGAGTATTAAAGCACGTTGGGAAGAATCTCAGGTGCTCGCTCTGAGCATGCAACACACAGACCACGACACTTACTTTTCATAGACCAGCTACTCATCGGTACAGAAGTAGTGGGTATTCGCGGTGCTTTTGGGTTTATTTCGTAAAGTAGCGAAGTACAGCCGATCTGAAAGACAGATGAGGGCAACGGCGTGGGCCGCAGCCGGCAGATGGCCGCCTCCCTCCCCGCGGCACCCCGCCGCCCCGGCCCGCCAGCGGGAGAGGCGCCGCGGGCCCCCCTTCT
>JAVJGJ010000030.1:13942996-13955202 GCA_035590215.1 Microhierax caerulescens | reverse complement strand
GGCACCCCGCCGCCCCGGCCCGCCAGCGGGAGAGGCGCCGCGGGCCCCCCTTCTCCTGCGAGAGCGGTGGCGGGAGCGGCCCGCGGCGCCCCCACGGCGCCCCCCACAGCCGCCCCCACGGCAGCCCCTCCCGCAGAGCGAGGGGAGGTTTCTGACCCGCAACGCAGCAAAACACAGCAACAGGTGCCGGCCCCGCTCCTGGCCGGAAAAGAGAGGAGGAAGGAACCGCTGAGGCGCGCCCCGCGGCAGCCCGGGGGCGAGCGGCTGGCGAAAGCCGCAGGGCACAGGGGACCGAAGCGGAGGCGGGCGCGCAGCGGGGCCCGCGGAGCCGGGGAGGAGAGAGGCCGGCGGGTTTCCTTTCTGAGGGCGGCTCCGGCGAGCGGAACCCCTGCGGCCGGGGAGCGCTCCCCGGCTCGTTCTCACCTTTCACGAACTCCGAGGCTCCCACCAGCACTTCGGGGGCGGCTGCCGCCGGCTCCATCTTAAACAGGGCGCGGAGCAGCGAGGCGCGGGGCGGCTCCGAACTCATGGCGTTCCCGGGCAGCCCCGACGGGGCCGGGGCGCGCTCGCTGGGCAGCGACCCGTTGCCCGGAGGGGCTGCCCGCCAGGGGCCAGGCAGCTGCGAGCGCCGCTGCCGCAGCCCGCATAGGAACGGGAGCGGAGACGGGAACTAGCTCCGGGACACGGCGAGCCGCCGAGCGAGCAGGCGGGCACCCGCAGGGACTCCAGCTCCACCCCGCCCCCAGCCAGGAGACGCCCTCGGATAAAGAGGCACGGACGGTTACCAAGCGACCAGCGGCGCCCCAGCAACTGCGTTACCGAGCCTTTGTTTCGCCCGGGCCGGGGCCGAGACGTGCGAGTCACCGGCCCCCCTCCGTCCCTCGCCCCCCCGCCCCGCTCCGGCAGCCCCGCCCTCCGCCGTACAGCGCCCGCCCGGCGGGCAACCCGCCAGCGCCCCGGAGCCGCCAGGCAGCGCTTTGCACCCAGCACAGCTCCGCCCCCCGCCCCCGCCTTGCTCTCACGCCCACCTCCTGCCGGAGCACGGCCCGCTCCACGGCCGGGCGGTGCCTCCACGCCCCGCTGCACTTTTTTTCTCCGCTTCCCCCGCCCGAGGGCGGCCCGTGGCGAAACGCCCCACGGAGACGGAGTCTGAGGTCCAGCTCGCAGGGCCCGAGGCGGCGGGAAGCAGACCTGAGCCGGGGCCGGTACCCCAGCAGCGCGGGGTGAGGCGAGCGAGCCGCCGCCAGCCCGCCGCAGGGGAGGGGGGGGGGCGCTGCCTGACGCCGGCAGAGTTCTCTGGGACTCTTGATTCGCGCGGGGCCTAGCCCGGCGGCGCCTGCAGCACTTTTTCGCCTGATAGACACGACCGACTCACCAATCAAAAGCTGCCTTCCTACGGCTCCAGCCAATGAGCGAGCGGGGCATGGTGGAACGAGGGCGACTGCCGGGCGTACCCCTCGATCGGGTCCCTCCTCAGCACCCCGGCCGGCGGTCCCCTCCGTTCCCGCCCACTGGGGTTTCTGTCGCTTGTCGGGCCTTCCCTCCCTCCTTCCCTCCCTGGCGAGGAGGTAGATCTGCCAGGGATTGCTGAGGGGGAAGGACTTGTCGGGGAAGCCGCTTGCGAACGGAAAGGGGCGACACGCACCCCTATCTCCCAGCGCACCGATTCGAGCTGTGGGCTCCTGCTCTTCCTGAGAAGTCATCCAGCGATTAAGAACATCATGTGTGCTTCTAAGGCTGTGATGAAACTGCACAAAATTACTTGCAGCTTGATGCTTTAAAAAAGTGCAAGATTGACTTTCTGGTGGTTCATTTGCAAAAGTTGAATTAGTTTGTAGTCTGCATTTAACTTATTAAAAAAAAAAAAAAAGTGTTGGAAGTGTTAGAAATGCCTTCTTCTGCCACCCTCCCCTTGAGAGAGGATTGGTAAGTGCCAAACAGAGCAGGTCCTTCTCATTTTTACAAGTAAATGAGAAAAAGGTTGCAAAGGAGAGGTACTTTCAGGAGAAAAATAAAGGATGCTATTCTTCCCCAAAACAAAAATCACCTTTGAAACGCCTTAAAAAGACATTGTAATACAAAGCAATATGCAGCCCTGAGGTCTGCATTATTATCACCGTGTTTTCCCAACACTGTAAGTAATCTACTGAAACAACCAGTTCATACAATTAATTATAGTGTGTCTGTAGCTCAGGCTAAATGAATGTGAAACATTTTTTACTTCTGTTCGTAACCTAGTGTCATAAACACTGAATAATCTTTCAAGCCTTACAAATATGCTGAAATACTACAGAAAGTACTTGTCTCGAGAAACTTTTGTTGTTGCTTATTTATTTTTTATATTGCTTATAATAATCTGTACCTCTGTACTTACATTGGGGTTTTTTGGTTGGGTTGTTTGGTTTTTTTCTCCATAGCTCCATAACTAGTATTCCTAAATATGACTGTTTGGGCCTGGTCCTGGTTAGACTCCTAACTCTCAGGTAGTAAGTCCTATTCCATACAAGTAAGACTGAGGCCATAGTCTTCTGCAACAGCAGATTAAATAAAGGCTGTTTGAGGGTATTTGCTTTTCATGGAAATCAATGTGTTTATCTTTTCCTGTATTGTTCTATATGACTTTCACTTGTATTTAAACCTTAATTAAATCAAGTATTTAATTCTTTATTTACAAGCAATTGTCTAAGTGGTAGCATATCCGGTGTAAGAAGAGGTATCCATGTATTTTCTTCAGAACCATAGTTTTTTAAGACACCTTTTTTACTCGTAACTTTCACTACAGTTCAATGTAACACACATTACAATGTAACAACGTAATGTTTCTGAGTCTGGGCTGCATTCTGCTTGAGGGGAGTTTGTATGAGCATACCCGAATTAGCTTTAACAAAGCTATATTGGGCAAAAGAAGTAAAGATGGAGCAGTGTAACAGGCTAGCTGTCCAGTATCTAGAATCCCTAGATACATAGTTTGTGTTAAAGCCTATTACTTGTTAATGCATCTAGCAAGGCTGGTGAATCTAGGAGGCAAACATGACTAGAAACTGAAAACCCACTGACAAATGTTTTTGTGACCACTTGTACAGCTTTTCCAAAATGACAAGTATTGTTTTGGTTGCATACAAGTTCTTATTTGTGGCAATTAGGTACAGCCATTGTAAGCACAGAAAATACTTAAATTTTTCTTCTTCCCTGTAAGGATACGTACAAAATAACCTCCATGTTTTCAGTTCCAGTATTCTCACAGCTTTTAGTACAAGTATCTAAATAATTTTACCTTGTAAAATGCTAGCTTTAACAATGTCTTTGACTCATATAATTTTTTTATTAAAACCAATTCCAATTACTATTTTTAAAATGTGATGATAATAAAATATCAAGGCTACAGTGACATCTTGTGGCATTTTTTTAACTTGGTAAAGAAGCAATTTTCTTGTAGTCCCGTTGCATCATTTTACGACTATATCCTGATTTTTTCAACAAGGATTTTTTAAAAATATATCTTTTCAGATACCATTTTAAAAATCCTGTCTTGCATAAATATTTATTTATACAGAACATTCAGAGGTGGTGATGAATCTGTTTAGAATCCAAAATATTTCTGAATGACAGCTACATAATCTCTTACAAGACATCATTACATATATTTGTTAAAATATACATTCTCAGTAATATATTTCATCCAAGAATCTTATGTACTTTTATAACCATCAAGGGATAAAAAGTTGCCAGCCTTTAAAAAATAAACCCCTTTTTGTTCCTAAGCACAATGAATTATGGCTAGAGCTGAAGCTTTATATTTGCATATTTTTTTGCTACCTAAGCCTAATTGCTTAAGGTTGTGTTTTTGATGGCTTTTTTACCTCATGAGTAGGTGTTACCTAAAATAAGTGACTGTATGTGCCAACAAGTACTTTTTAAAAAAAAAATTAAATCTTGGTGCTGTTAATGTGTATGCAAACTGTGAGCTTACTTTAGACATCTAACACTGAAAAACTTGGTCAATAATCTGAAAATAAATACATCACAAATATGTTTTATATATTCTGACAATGGTACAAATTAAATTCACCAGTATAAGAAAAGCTTGTTCTATTATTTTTTTCACTGATACAGAAGAACAAAACCCAAACCAACCCCTTCCCCCAACAAAGAACCCAATACTACGATTTGGCTCAGTTGACAATTCATTTCACATTTTAGAAGTAGGGTACACAACATCTGAAGTCTTCACAATTCTTGCTGATACTGCACAGAACAGAAGTTACAGACCAGTAAGTAAATGAAATGCAATAAACTACCACTAAGAAAGTTGCATTTCTGGAAAGATCATACACCTCTTTGTATACTGCTTACTACTACAGCACAATAATTAAAATCTACTTTTCACTGTAACAACAAAATTAAACAGACTTTACATTACCATGTTAAGATTTTGCGCTTTAAATCTTACAAAAGTACAAGGAAGACTTCACTGAGCAGAAACTAAATCCTTTAACACTGACAAAACAAGGCAAAAGAATCTTCTGTTCCCCCAAAGACACCCAGAATCAGCCCTGCTGTAAAAACTTGTCGCATTTTTAAACCACTTTTTGTTCAGCTAACTTATTACAAAAAAATATAAAATTACACACCATCTGTGCAGATGCTATTTGTGTACTAGGTATTAGCTGTTTTTTGTCCATAGATAACTATGAACTGATAGTAAGAATCAATTAAAAGCTGATGCAGGTGAAACTAAATCTACTTTGGATACCAGATTTGATTCCTCTCTGTGATCCAGGACAATCACTGTCTTTTGTTCTTTCCTCCATACCACAACAGTTCTGTAACTGCACTGGAAAAGGTTGGTCCTGTCTATGTTAACACAATGTTTCCAGAACTATAGCACCCCAAAATCTAACAAAAGCTGTTAATAATAGCTGTTTCTTGTTATAGATGAAGCCAGGGAATTTAAAGACTGATAATAGTCCAGGTCTTGTCAAATACACTGTACCTTAAAATACTTTTTTTTTTCACCCATTCATCGCATATTTTAATTGTTGTCATAGCCACCAAAAACTGAGATGAAAGAAAAAAAACAAAGTAAATACTCATTTGAAAGAGTAGTTAAACAGTAGACCCTGTAATATTATAAAAGGTACGCTCTGTAATACATGTACAACAACTTGCTCTTATTAGGAATTGTAAATAAACCTTTTTTTAAAATTGAGGATTTTCTTGGGCACATTTTTGTAAAAATGTACATGCAAAGTATCAAAATAAAACTAAGTACTGAAAAGAGTGTTAGTAAGTAATATCCCATCCATTTCTTCTGGCTGCTTAGATAAGTATCATATTTCATGTGCTCGTGTTTCTTACATTTCCAACTGCTAGCTTTTACCTTTCAACTCCTTGCAGCATTTCAGCAACTCTAGGCAAATTAACAGAAAAAAAAGCCACATCAGAGATCACTTTCCACCATCTCAGCAGTAGCAGATAGTGTAGGCAGTGGTTTTAGGACTATGTGAGATGAAGGTGAGCTACTCTTTTCTGGCTTGCTTTCATAGCAGCTTCAGGAACATCTCAGAATACAGAATAGCTTATATACAAACTTCAAAGGGGTTTTGTACAGGAGTCGAGAAGCCTGGCCAACAGTTTACTGTAGCTGTTCTACAGTTTCACCAGGAACTTGGTAGGAGGTGAGAGGAGGGGGAAGGCAAGGACGCATCTCAACATAACTATCATAACTAGACCTCATTTGACTAGACACATAGATTTTTAAAAAAAATCAAAACATAAGCACTGAAGGGTAGGAGGGCACTTCTGTTGCCATGTTTCTGAAAAACTGGCCTAATTAACTGTAATAGCTTTTCAGGTTTTAAGGAAAGAGGATTATTTTATCACAGCTAAATGTCAGTATATATTGTTTAAGTTTTTTCAAAACTTACCTCAGAGAATTAGTAAGAAAGGGGGAAAAAGTACAGAAAAAGCCATACAGAAAAAATTCACAGGCTACAAATAAGAATGACCAAGATGCAGTAATTACACCTTCTCTCCTTGAACTCAGTACAGTTCACCAAGCATTATTTAACATCTAACCCCTTGAATTCATTGGCTTACATTTTATTTTTGTGATTGGCATAATTAGGAAAACCAAACTGAGAAATCATGATATTAGAATATTTTAAAGGCATGCCATCATAAATATTAACCAGTTTATTTACACAGTAAGATCTCTGTAACAAATGCTCTGCTCGGTGCCACATTCCAGAATAGCCACTGTTAGTGTCTTTTTCTAAATTTCTTATATCAACAGGCTTCACAAACACTCCTGAAGGCTTTCCAGTATGCTTGGCTACCAGAAAATTCATGGCAATATCATCACAATTTTGAGTTTCATCTATTAAGGCATAAAGAGCTTCTGGCTGTCTTTGAAAATCTTCTAAATATCCACTATGGAAAAATGCTGCACCAATAAGAACCATAGAATACTGATCTCCATTTCCAAATCCAGGGTTCTGCAATTCAAAGCTGCCATAGCTGTATACACCTGATGGAGTAGAAATGTGCTTCCTAGGAACAAATCCCACTATATGCTCTGGAAATTGCTGAAAGAAAAAAAAATATAAAAAAATCAAAATGAAGCCCACACACTCTGAAACATGTGTTAAGTATTTTCATAAGAGAAATTTACGCTTTTTTTAAATGAGAGGAGCACAAGATTACTGCCAGGGAAGAATGAAATTATTGGCATATTGTCCTTTGATCTGCCTAAATGTTGCAATTAAATACAGTTTATGAAACTGACACAATATGCCTCATTCCACATCATGTAGTGCCAAGAAACATCTATCCACCATTTGCAGCTGTGTATTTGGCATGCAAAATAACTTTACAGACAATTTCTCTCAGGGGGAAAAAACCCACCCACTTATTTTGTGCAGCCTACTATCGATTTAAATAAATTCAGCAGTCAGCAACAGTTTTCAAAGATTTGAAATTTATAGATTACAGGTATAGTTACCATTGAAGAATATTTTTGCAATTTCTACCATTCAATACTTCAATCCTTGTAAAATCTAATCTTATAGCTAGAAAAATCAATGGTAAAACATTATGATACAGCGTTACTCTAATTAAAAACATTATTCTCAATTGTAACTCACAAATACTACCTGCCAAGGTGCAAAACTTTACCTGCCAAACAGAAAAGGCAAAAGCAAGGTCATGAGCACTGACTAGTGTATCATCATCCATCATTAAAACAGCTGAAAGGAAGAAAAAAAAAAAAAGAAAAACTGTTAACTTATCAAAATGTTAACTACATGAGCACAGTAAGCAGCACCATATTTGACAAGTTAGCTGTAAAACTTCTATAACCATTAAACTGGTTTGTAGAACTGAATTGTAACTCCTTGAACGTAGATGGAGAAAACATATTTAGATTTCAAAGCTAAAGCAAGGTTGCAGCTTTGTGGTAACTGACGGCAAATCTAAATTTTAGATTTGCCAGGCTGTAACAAAACTCAGCAACCTTTGATCATCTGTAATACAGCTGAAGAGATACATGTTGGAAAACTTGGGAGTGTTTGGCAAAGCAACTTAACATTCTACTAATCTTGTGTAAAAATATAACTAGAAGAGTTAGATACTATACTTTAGCGTATGAGATTTATAAGGGATTCTTAGTGTAAAATGTTACCCATCTCCTAACTACTTGCAATAGATTCTAAGTAAGCAAGCTTAATAAATTGCACATTCAATATGATTAAGTACAGAAGCAAGAAACTCTGCCTTAAATTTCAGGCAAAAGACTTACCAGCAAGTGGAAAAGGAAAGATGTTCTTAGATCAGAACTTTAAATGCATTAAAGCTTTTTAAGTTTACAGTCAGCATAAATCCTGTTACAGTAAATAAAACACCTGGGAAGTTGATGTTTCCAGTGTCTTCCTGGAAGTCATGGGTTTTGAGTAGCAAGGCATGTTAGGAAGGGGGCAGTAAGTAGAATTACCTTTACTAATCATGAGTAAGGTCAGGTCTGTAATGCAACATATGTTTTTTTTTTCCACTTGAAACAAACAGGATTTATTGTTCTGCTTCTCCTGGAAAGACCTTAGGAAGAATATTTAGTTGAATAGCCAAAAGACTGGGGAAAATACTCCTAAATTAAAAGGATGCATAATTCGACATAGAAAGCCAGACACCTAGGGAGGGAAGTTTCTCTAAAGAGTAGAACATGCTTAAGAAATTAGTTTTAAAAATGGATTAAATCAAGTCTTACCAGATGACTTAAATCCAGATTAACACAGAGACTCAGCAGATACATGCACTACGAATTTCAGTTTATACTGTAAAGGGAAGAGAGGCTGAGCTACCTGTGTTTGCCTGATAAAGGAAATGGAGAACACACACAGTTGCAACAGCCCACAAAATGCATTTACACCCCTCTTTTTTTTCCTTACTTTTCACTGACAGCCTGCTGGTAGCATCCGAGATCATAACATAGGTCTCTTCTCCAATACCCACATTCTATTAAGTTGCCCAACAGATCCATGAATTTATTACATAGTATAGCTCAAACCATCTCTCTTTTAGCATTCAGATTTTAAGCATGAAAATAGTATTAGTATAGTAATATGAACTGCTGATTACCTTTTGTTTCCAGCTCAGGGAAATTCTGGAGTCTGTTCCTCATGCGATTTACGGTTTGAACTTTAAAGACAACAGGGACAGGATGAGGCCCCAGGGAATTCCACATTTCCTCTGGTATCTTCTCACCGATGTTGTTCCACACAACAATTACTTTATGTAGGTGGGGGATGGCTTGATAATGATTTAAAAGCTTTAGCAGTAAGTCAGTTCTATTATATGTTTGCATAATAAGAGTAAATGAATCCAAGGCAGACTGACTTTGGGTTTTTGGTTCCCTTCTCAAATTGGGCATTTTGTCATCTTTGATGTTGGGAAGCAAAGCTGTTAAAGCACCTGCCACAAGAAGCAAGACAATGATCACCACAGAAGTGAAGCGTAGTAGGCGGACTCCCATAACTCTTCCTGGAAGCTTACAGAAGTGAAAATACCTTTAAAACAAGTGACAGGAGAGGAAAACTCATTAATCCAATGTATAGTTATTTCCCTTGAGCAAAACTTCCACAATATTAAGTAGGCTTTTGTTTTAAGTAAATAAGGAGGATTTTAGAACTTGGGCCAATTACTTTTAACTAACAAGACAGGTACTTCTGGTACTCAGTTTCTGTTAACTTGCTTTTCACAGTTTTTTGCTAATTTTGAATTTCATTGTTTTGTGAAAATGAACCTAGGGTAATTCTTCAGATTGTTCATTGTCTCTTATTTTCTCAGTACTGCATTTCTGATTGAACACTTACATACCTCACCAAACCCATTCAGCTGAAATTAGAAAGCAAATTTGCACAGAGATTCAGTGTTTTCAGCATTGCAGCAGCTCTGTCTTAGCTGGGAATCAAACGGGAGAGAAGGTGCCTCCTTGAGAGGCTTGGCAGAAAGAAGGAAGTAAAATACTCTTTCTATTCCTGTGCACAGAATGAACAATCTTTATCACTGATTTGCTGGACAGTTTGTCAATAGTTTGTATTTCTGCTCAATAATGGTTATTAATGCAGAAAATATGATTCTGTTCATACCAACTGAGGCTAACAGGTAGAGCAAAAGAAACATACCAAATGGAGTAATGCAGGAATGCAACAACAGCAGCTGGTCTGCTAAACCTTGGCCTCAGCAGGAACTGGAGATGTCAGATGCTAGGTGCAACGTATCAGCTAATTGGGGGTGCACCCTTAGTATAAGGCAGGGCTTTCTGGATCCTCCTGGTTTTGGAACAAAACAGCAGCTCTTAAAAAGCAGCTCCTACAAAGGAAGCCCCAACATTCATGCCTCTTAGATAGCAGTCCCAGTTCTCCAGACACAAATTGTAAACTCAGCAGGATCCAGCAGCCACTGCATTCCATAGTTTGCCCCTCAAATGCGTCATCTGCATCTGTTCTTCCTCCTTTACTGGCAAGATTGGTATGAATTGAACACAAGATGAATGTTCTAATCTTACTACTAAACAGTTACTTATCTATACATATTACTCAGCATTACTCCATCAGTAATTTCTAGGCTTCAGCAGGGAATTCTGATCAAAATAAATGATCAAGCACAGCCCCATTAATCACAATTTTTGAGAGAGCATCTTTTTTTTTCACAGACGTTTTGATCGTTTTTTTCCAATGTGCACAATACCATGCTCAAAAACATGAACGTAAATTATTTTAGTTTAAAAAACCTCTCCACTTACCTCATTGTTGCCAAGCGAGATTGTTCTTCCCCCCTTGTTTTTACAGGACAGTTGTGTGTGAACTTTGAATCTGTTGGAAATTAAAGGAACTCTGTGACTGAAGATCAACAGTCACCCCACATGCTATGCAGCATTCTTTTACAAGAAAATGTTCCTCTCAATTACTGATGGATGTATGCATTCTTGGCAATTATCCAATCCCTCTTCCTATTGCTCAGTTGAATAATTATCTCTGCCTTTCAATGAACACTTCAGAAAGAAGTTATTACACCAATTGGATAGAAAGAAAAGCACGGCATATTTTTCTGCTTGTAAAATTGTTGCTTTTGTGCCAATGCACGCCTATGTGTTCCATCCTTAGGGTCAACTACAGAGATACAAGTAGGTCTCCAGAACCTCATAGTCTGTTCCTTTGTTCACCAGGCACCAATAAAATATACATTTGGCTACCACAGTCAGGCAAGTACTTATTTCTTTATATTTTTATATAAGTTTATTTCCAATAAAGTTATTTCCTTTTCTGGCTCATCCCCTTTATGCTCTCCTTCCACTAAGCTTACCAGTTGTGTTAGAGGTTTAAAACACAGAATTTTGTTCTCCTATCTGGTTTAGCAGAAGGGAAAGCAAATATGAGTGTAAGCACAAGATGAAGGACAGCAGCTTAAGAAACCTGTGTCTGTTACGGACTCTAGGTTGCTGAAGGGGTTTTTGTTCTTTTAAAACTAGTTGAACAAGGAAAGGGAGTTTTTATTTTTCAATTAGGAATGGTACTATGAAAGCTCAGAGAACAAGAATCTGTTGATCTCATTGAATAATTGAATCTATGTGAAATTTCCTAAGAGTAGTTTTAGGTTATAAAACCTTGCTTCTTAGAAGTACAGACTTGCCATTTTCTATGTATGCCAACCTCAATATGTCCACACATATAGTCTTCCCAAATCTGCATCCCAATTTTACCACTACCTTATTTTGTGAGGCTGGAGAGGTCACTGAAACTATTTCCAGAGCTGATTGCTTGTTTTGGTTGCTTCATTTTATAGGTGTAAGCAATCGTGCCTAACTTCTAAAAATAGTTAGTAGCGGCTACTCAGCATTTCTGAGGTCCACCATATCTTGGTCATATGAGCTTTTAAAAAGTTAAAACTTAGATTCTCTTTCCTCAGTTGCAACCTGGTCACAACAATACTTACCAATACTCCTGTAACTATTAATTGGCTAAAATTTAAAAGCCTGCTTAAGATGAAAATAGAAATGTTCTGTACTGTGGTAATGACACCTCCTGGCTTGCCATGCATTCTTGTGTTTACTTAGTTGCAGACGACAGGCTGCAATGATGCACAAGGATGGTATTATTAGATATTCTCCAATTAAAATAACTGTCTATATAGAGTCTTTGCAACTAGCATCGTGGTACTTTCCAGTAAGAAAGTGCTGATCGGTTTTGCAAATTAAGTTATGAGACTGCAACGCAGGGCAGCCCTCCTCAAAGATTTCCAGTATCCCCTGTGGAGAACCTCCCCAAAACGGAACTGACAGAACTAAGACCCCTGCGTCAAAACCGGGTTTCTCAGTCCTCGCTCCGAGAAAACACTTTTTGAGCAGGACCCGCTCTCTCCGTGAGCAGCCCCCGCAACATTACAATTACCGGCAGCACAAGCGGACGGCGGGCCCCGGCGGGCAGAGCGCGCCGCCCCCGCAACCGCCCGGCCCGGCCGCCCCCTCACGCACGGTTCCGCTCACGTCCAGGCGGGCGCCGGTGCTTCCGCTTGCTTCCCCAGCGGTGAGAGCTGCCGGCGGCGCGGCGCGGCACGGCAGAGGAGGTACAGGCCCGGCACCCCGCGGCTCGGACCGCCCGCGCAGGCCGCTCCGGTGACTCAGGGGCGGCGCGGGCGACACCGCTGCAGCGCTA
>JAVJGJ010000030.1:13926393-13942530 GCA_035590215.1 Microhierax caerulescens | reverse complement strand
CTTCCCGCCCCGCGCCGCCCCGACTGCCTTCCCCGCCGGCCGGGCACGCCGCGGCCCCGGCGCCGGCAAGATGTTGCCGCTGTCCATCAAGGACGACGAGTACAAGCCGCCCAAGTTCAACCTGCTCAGGAAGGTGTCGGGCTGGTTCAGGTGAGCGGGACGGGACGGAACGGGACGGGCGCCGCGGGGGACGGGGTCAGGGCCGCGGCCGGGCCCCGGCGGAGGGGCTGGGGCAGGCCGAGCCCGGGGAGCGGTCTGCCCTACCGCCGCTGCCCCCGCTGTGCCGGCGGCGGGTGACCCGCTGTGTGCTCCGTGCGCAGGTCCATCCTGGCGGACAAGACCTCCCGCAACCTCTTCTTCTTCCTCTGCCTCAACCTCTCGTTCGCCTTCGTGGAGCTGCTCTACGGCATCTGGAGTAACAGGTACCAGCGCGGGGCGGCCGGCGGGGCGGGAGCGGCGCCCGGCGCGCAGGAAGCGGCGCCTCCGCCGCGGCCAGTGCCACGTCTCCCTCGGCGGGGCCGTGCGGCCGGGCCGGGCCTGCGCCGCCGTCCGGAGGGGCCGGCCCGCAGGGCGCTGGGGACTGCTGGGGGGGCTCCCCGCGGCCGGGAGCGCTGTCGGGGGCAGCCGCCGGCCCCGCCGCCCCTCGGCCGGCTCCCGCCGTTTGGAGCCGGTGTGCGGGCGGCCGCGCTGCTGGGCTCCTCGCTGAGGAGGGAGCCCGGCCGCGGCACCAGGTACGGGGCCCGGCGGCGATAGCCCTTCCATGCCTGCGGCTCGCCACGGAGATCCATTGTCGGGGAATGTGGCTTCATTTGGAAGTTGGTAGCTGGGTGGCCAAAACCAGCGCTGCACCAAACGTTTGTGCCTGCGGAACGGGAATTAACGTATCCTGCTGTAGCGAAGTGGCACTTCATAGAGCACATACATTCACAGAGCTGGTAACAGCAGGAGGAACTTGACTAAATTTCTGCTGAAAAATCTGTAGTAACATGTAAGCAGAAATGCAAACCAGCTTCAGTGCTGATGTATGGTGTACAGGTAAAGAACAGACAGTAGTGGTACTATCTCTGTCGTGCTTCATTCTTGGTATTTTTATGTTGTTTTATGGGGCACTTGAGTCTCTGTGTCAATAGTGAAGTCCAAAGGGAACTGGCACGAAAATGTCACTTAGGCCCAACAGTGTGTGCTTCCACACAGATTACTGGGACTCTTAATCAAGTATCTTGAGTGAACACAGCAGTGCAGATTTGGAAACAGTTGTGTCCTAATATTTGTCAAGTTTTTCTGAGTGTCTCGAACTGTACTATGAAATCCTTAGCCTTGATTATGGTAATTGCTACTGTAGCACCAGTGAGAACAGATATCTATCTATCTCGGGCACAGACTGTCTTGGCTATGTGCAGACCATGTTGGATGTGCTTAGTTTTGACTTTGTTGATTTACTTCGCAATTCTGTGAGGGTTATTTTATGTGTAGTCTGTCTGTTCCAGTATGGATATTTTTTTAATAGTGCAGAAGATACAAATATTTTTCTCAGTAGTTTAGGTTTAAAGAGCTTTATGTTCATTTGAGTTTGTTCTGATGTTATTCTTTTAAGCTTAATTTTTCTTTTTTTTGCTAGTGTGATGTCATGGTTTAACTCCAGCTGGTAACTACGTACCAAGCAGCTGCTCACTCACTCCCCCCCCTACCCAGAGGAATGTGGAGCAGAATCGCAAAGGAATATAAAATTCAAGGGTCAAGATAAGAATGATTTAATAATTGAAATAAATAAACCAATAATAATAACAGTTATAATGAACAGGAGGGAGAAGGGGAGAGGAAGGACATCAAAAGGGGAGAAAATAAAACAAGTGATGTGTAATACAGTTTCTCACCACCTGCTGACCGATGCCCAGGCAGAGATCAGCAGGCCCCAGCCACCCCCACCCCCCAGTTTATATACTGAGCGTGACGTTCCATGGCATGAGATATGCTTCAGGTAGTTCAGGTCAGGCTGTGCCCCCTCCTGATTTCTTATGCCACTCCAGCTTTCTCGCTGGCAGGGCCTGAGAAACTAGAGAGTCCTTGACTTAGTATAAACACTACCCAGCAACAACTAAGAATATCAGTGTGTTACCAACATTGTTCTCACACCAAATCCAAACACAGCACTGCACCAGCTACTAAGAAGAAAATTAACTCTGTCCCAACCAAAACTAGGACAGTATCCAGCCTTTATTCTATACCATTTCAGTCATACTACATTTTCAAATACATCGCCATCTTTCCTGTCTTTTAACGTAAACACACAGATAGAATTCCCTTAGTCTGTGAACCATCCCCATAAAGTCTGTTGATTTCATTTGCTCCATGGCATTGGGCTCCACCTTTTATAATAGTCTTTCAAGGCAGGGAAGATGGTACTAGGTATTGGGTTATTGCATCTTGAAGCCAGTTCTGCTTCTGTTATGGCTGTGCTGATCTGGGTTCACCAAAGTCATTCTTGGTGTGGCAATTGAAAAGGAGTCAGGTTTGGATCTTCAAATCCAAAGTGGTAGAGATGGGCACCACAAGGTGCCCAGTGTACTAATAGGCATACAGAAGTGATATTATACACTATTATGTAACAATTAGCATCACACAATTAAATTCATTGGCTGTTTTCACCCAAAATCAAATCCCCTTGAGGCATACATTGAACTTCCCCATCCTCCCACATTACCCACCAAGTGCTCCTAGATCTTTGAGCAAAAGCAGTCCCATGAATGGGTTTGTCTTTGCCTGAGGCAGAAATGACCCAGACTGTTTTACCAAGCCTATTTTTAAGGTGCATTACCAGAACTTTATCCCCTTCTACAGTATGTAAAAGCTTTGACTGGGCAGGGCCAGCTAGGCTGGCAGATCCTCTGGTGTTGGCTAACCAGGTGGCCTTTGCTAAATGTGTATCCCAATGTATGAAAGTTATGCCACCCTTTGCTTTCAGCGTAGTCTTTTAATAGTCCATTACATTGTTCAGTTTTCCCAAAGCTGGTGCATGGTAGGGGATATGATATACCCACTCAATGCCATGCTCTTTGGCCCAGGTGTCTATGAGGTTGTTTTAGAAATGAGTTCCATTGTCCGATTCAGTTCTTTCTGGGGTGCCATGTTGCCATAAGACTTTTCTTTTGAGGCCCAGGATAGCATTTTGGGCAGTGGCATGGGGCACAGGGTATGTTTCCTGTTTCTATCCATTGTAAGCATGTGGCGCTTGCCTTGGCTGATGCATGAAAGTGTAATCTGCCGAGCTTCCCCATATTTATAGTTTAGCTATCATCCTCCATACCAGAGAGGCTTTGACTGCTTGGTTTGCTTAGTTGCACTGCATGTTTCACATTCATGAATCGCCTGTGCAGTAGTGTCCACAATTAAGTCCACCCCTTGATCCTGGGCCTGTCTATATGTTGCATCTCTTCCTTGATGGCCTGAAGTGTCATGGGCCCACTGAGCTATAAATAATTCACCTTTATGTTGCCAATCCAAATCTACCTGAGCCACCTCAGTCTTGGCTGCTTGATTTACCTGCTTGTTGTTTAGATGTTCTTCTGTGGCTCAACTCTTGGGTATGTGAGCATCTACATGATGCACTTTTACAGCCAGGTTCTCTACCCAGGCAGCGATATCTTGCCGTAATGTAGCAGTCCAGGTGGGTTTACTTCTGTGCTGCCAATTACTCCGCTTCCATTGCTGCAGCCACCCCCACAAAGCATTTGCCACCTTCTATAAGTCAGTATAAAGTATCAGCCATCTTTCTTGTGCAGCAATGTCTAAAGCCAGGTGGATAGCTCTCACCTCTGCAAACTGACTCGATTCACCTTTTCCTTCAGTTTCTGTGACTTGTAGGGGACTCCATACAGCTGCCTTCTACCTCCATGTACAGTATGGCAGGACCCATCAGTAAACAAGGCATATTGCTTCTCATGTTTCAGTAGTTCATTCTACAGTGGGGCTTCTTCAGCATGTGCCACCTCTTTCTCTGGTAACATTCCAAATTCTTAACCTTCTGGCCAGGTTAATAATCACTTCCAAGATTCCTGGATGACTGGGATTTCCTGTTCAAGCTTGCTGTGTAATCAGCACGACCCACTTGCTCCATGTAGCATCGGTTGCGTGATATGTAGAGGAAACCCTCCCTTTAAACATCCAGCCAGGCACTGGCAACTGGGGCACCAGAAGGAGCTGTGCTTCGGTACCAATCACTTCCAAAGCAGCTTGAACCCCTTCATAAGCTGCCAATATCTCTTTTTTAGTTGGTGTGTAGCGGGCCTCTGATCCTCTATATGCCCAACTCCAAAAGCCCAAGGGTCAACCTGGAGTCTCCCTGGTGCTCTCTCCCAGAGGCTCCAGGTAGGGCCATTCTCCCTGGCTGTGGTGTAGAGCTCATTCTTTACATTTTGCCCAGTCTGAACTGGCCCAAGGCCTACTGCATGAACTATCTCCGTTTTATTTGTTCCAAGGGCTGTCATTGCTCAGGGCCCCATTTAAAGTCATTCTTCTTTTGGGTCTGGTGATAAAGAGGGCTTACAATCGTAATGTGGTTTGGAATATATATTCTCCAAAAACCCACAGCCCCTAAGAAAGCCTGAGTTTGTTTCTTATTAGTTGATGGAGACATAGCTGTTATTTTGTTGGTCACATACATTTGGATCTCTTGACGTCTGTCTTGCCATTTTATTCCCAAAAACTGGATCTCCTGCGTGGGTCCCTTGACTTTACTTTGTTTTATGGCAAAACCAGCTTTCAGAAGGATTTGGATTATTTTCTCCCCTTTTTCAAAAACTTCTGCTGCAATAGCCTCATATGATGATTTCATCAATGTATTGAAGATGTTCTGGAGCTTCACCCTGCTCCAGTGCAGCCTGGATCAGTCCATGGCAGGTGGTAGGGCTGTGTTTCCACCCCTGGAGCAGTCAATTCCAGGTGTATTGGACACCTGTCCAAGTGAAAGCAAACTGTGGTCTGCACTCTGCAGCCAAAGGGATCGAGAAAAATGCATTTGCGGTATCAGTGGTGGCATATCAGTTGGCTGCCTTTGATTTTGGTTCATATTGCAGTTCTAGCATGTCTGGTACGGCAGCACTCAATGGTGGCATGACTTCATTCAGGCCACAATAGTCCACTGCTAAGTCTCCACTTTCCATTAGATTTTCACACTGGCCATATGGGGCTATTGAAGGGTGAAGGGGTCCTGCTGATCACTCCTTGGCTCTCTAGTTGGCAAATCAATTTGTGGATGGGAATCAGGGAGTCTTGGTTGGTGCGGTATTGGCACTGGTGCATCATTGTAGTAGCAATTGGTACCTGTTGCTCTTTGACGTTCAGTGACCCCACCAAAGAAGGGTCTTCTGAAAGCCAGGCAAAGTAGACGGCTGCTTCATTTGTTCTGTTTCCAAGGCAGCTATACCAAAAGCCCGCCAATACCCTTTTGGATCCTTGAAATATCCTCTCCCGAGGCAGTCTGTGCCAACAATACATGGAGCCTCTGGGCCAGTCACAATGGGATGTTTTTGCCACTCATTCCCAGTCATGATCCACCTGTCACTCCAGAAAATACTAATCTGTCCTGCACAGGTACCCTGTGGTGTGTATTTCCTATATTCTCCCTCCCAAACAGAAGGGTGCCTACAGTTTATAGCTGACATACAGGTCCATACAGGTGAGGAATAAGATATGTCCTCATCAAGTCACTGGACCAGTCTCTCCACAGCTGAGATGATGGAGGTAGAGTTGCGATCTTTGCAGTCCTGGAGATGGTGAACCACTTTATCCACTGTTGGTGGTGGGTCATCTCTCCAGCCATTATTGCCAATGAGTTGGCATATGATGATGGTGTGCTCTGTACAAATTTCCACAACATGGGTTGTGTAGCTAGGACTTTGTTGGTATCTGTGGGTGACTGTGGATTGTCCTGGTCATAAAAATATCATCTCTTTCATAGCTATCCCTCAAGTACTGGATATCTTTATCTTTTGCAGTCCACTTGCCTGGGCAACATGTAATATCCTCCTTGAAGGGGATACCTTTCTTTAACACTTGACAGGAATTGCCTCCAGAGGTTGAGGACTTGGGTTCCTTTTCCAATTGCCTTGTTAATGCCCCCTTCTTTAGAAAGTAATTCCAGTTGCTTGGCTTCCCTACCCTCTAATTCTACACTATTAGACCCACTATCCCAGCATCGAGCAGCCAGGTGACGATGTGTTCATCTGATTGATGGGCATGATCTTGTTGTGTATCCCACAGTTCTTTCAGGGATAGGGATTGAGAGGTTACCTCTTGTTCTGCAGCTTCATCTTGTTCCTGTGATGGCCACGCTTCATTCTCCTTTACTAAACCAGCTGCTCTCTGTTTCCATTTTTTCTTCTGTGTAAGGGCAACTTTGTATTTGACTTCAGTGTGAAAATGTGGCTGTTCTCTAGAGCTCGTTACTACCAGTAATTGCCTGGGTTTTGGTGGTTTTTCTGGTTTCCTGGAACTGAGTGGTACGTGTAATCGTTCTTAGACAACCAAATGATTTGGAAAACAGAACTTTTTGGACAACTGTAATAATCAATGCTCATCAGTACTTCTGTATTAAATGCCTTTTCAAATATAAAACAATTTTTGTGTTTCGATGCACATACTTCTTTGCAGACTTACACAAGCTGTTTATTTGTTAGTGATTTAGTAAAACTTGGCAACTGTTGTGTGTGGTGTTAAATCCAGTTTACATACAGCGTACAAACTGAGTTCTGCTGACTGGGTAACTCGTGAACTAGGTTCAGTTGCTTTGAATTTTGTAGGGTAGAACAGTGTGCAAAACTTTTCCTGTGTTTGTCAGTCAAGATTGTAGTTGTGCATTGGTCATTGAAATAAACCATGTAAGAAGCTGTCTTTCAACCTCTGCTTCCTTCAGCTTCTGCATCAAAGGGGGAGTGTATGCCTTCTAGTCAGTGTCTTGCACTAGGACTAGTAAGTTTTACAAGCAGTGGCTCATCATTGTTTTAATATTGCTTTTACCATTTTTGAGCTGGAATTAGCTTGGATCCTTTCAGCTGAAACTGCAGATGGAGCAAGTATTTGCTTGCTTTTGTTTCTGTGTGGACATGTTTCCGTCAAACTGGAAGAGTAATGGTGATCACCAGCAAAAGGAGCGAATGATTGTTATCTTTACACATAGCAAAATGAAAAAGCAGCCATCCATAGCAACGTACCACTCTTATCCACATTTTTATTTTTTAAAATTGTTGATAGAGCTCTGTGCTATTGGGAGTACTATTGTTGCTTCCTTTGATCTAGTGTAGCTTCACCACAGTGTGTTAACCTTGGATATGTGTGTTCACAGTAGAGATCAGGATGCTGGAAACCTTGCTTTTAGCTGTGAAGTTGGGTAATTACTTATACCTCTCTATGTTACTATAACATCTGTCTGTTACAGTTAGAAGAACAAGGTGCATCTTAGATAAGTTCTATACCTGTTTATGATTCAGGCTAAAACACTGGCTGAAGGTCTGTGATTGGAAATTTGGAGACTGAGCAGCAGTAAATTAAAAAGAATGTAGGTGTGGTGCTTTGACAATGCAGTCAGGGACTGGCTTCTCTGCTCAGGTAAAATGTAAACACAGATGTTAGCATAAAAGATGGCTATTTGGGAAAGGTACACAGTAGTCAAAAGTACTCAACGAATATATTGCTTGCTGTCTTGCTTTTATTTCAGGCAAAAGACAATATGATCTTAGAATTCCCTCTGTTCTAAAACTCCCATTTTTTCAGCCTGCCCTACTCATAGAAAGTGTGGAGTTGCTGCAGCATAAATGAATATCAAAGACAAATTATCATCTGATGATGCGTTCTGAAATAAGATGCTTGAGAGGAAAACTGCTATGCTGAAGTAGACTTTAGAGTCTTAAAAAGTCAAAAAGAGTGTTTGACATAATGAACTAAAATTCTAAATGGAAGACTGCAGTCTTTACAGGCCTAGAATATTTTGTCACAGGCGTGTTTGTCAAAATTCTATGAAACTTTTAATTGGTGGGGTTTTTTTACTGCAGACATTAAAGAATTTTTGACCAGTTTTCCCTGTGTGTGAAAACTCTTCCAAAGTATCAAGTTTTAAAATGGATTTGATAATATTGGTTTTTTAAATGCTTAGAGCAATCACTGTGGTGGTATGGGTAGTCTTCAGCAGAACAGTTTTAGTATTATTGTACTAGTTAACCTATATATACACTGTATAATAGACACAGAAACAGTATCTTTGAACTCAGTTTTCTTTTTTTAGCTATTAACTCTTTTACAAACCTAGGTGGGGTCATTATTTACATGCAGCTTGTGGGTATACACTTTTCTAGGTGATTTTGCTCGTATGGTCAAACTGTAAATTGAACTCTGAGAACACAAACCTGCCACTAGATTTACGTTGGCGAGAGATGTGGCTGTGGGTGTATCTGCTCCAGGGACTTAGGTTTGTGTCAGGGGAAACCACCCTCCGCTACCACCAAAATCATATGCTAGCATGACTTTTTGCCAGGCACTCTTCCAAAGTGCCTTCCCTAAGCTGACAAAAGGAGTTGTGTCATCATATTTGTATTAGTGATCTAGTGTGGATTTCTCCTCTGTGATAGCAAAATCATGCCTGAAGCTTAGACACACAGTGTATTCCTCTACTGTGTAAAAGAGTAAATGCTGGGTTTTTTCATACTGAATATGTTGCGTATAGACCATAACTTTTTTTTGTGTGTGTTCTTTTCCAGTTTAGGTCTAATATCAGATTCTTTTCATATGTTTTTTGACTGTACTGCTCTACTGGCTGGATTAGCAGCATCAGTTATTTCAAAATGGAGGTCAAATGATGCTTTCTCATATGGGTAAGAAACTTCAGGCTTTTACCTTAATGTATTATAGGAAATACCTAGGTAGTAATTTTTCACTGCATGAACAAAACCTCTTTTTGCAGACCATGTAAAAGCTATGTTGAAAGTGTGGGTTTTTTTAAAGTGAGTTATATAAACCTTGAAGTTAGTATCACCCTAGAAATATTAACACCGAAGGTAATGCTTTTGCGGAGGAGGTTTATCACTTCTAAGATCTCTGTGATCATACTAGTGGAAACAAGTTACACAGCAGAAAGTTGTCCTGTGTTGTCATGTGTTAATGGCACCAGTGAAGTAAGAGCAGCTGCATCACGGGTTCATCCTCACAGTGCAGTGTGTCACAGGGAATCTCGGACTGCTGGTACCCCATGCCGCCTGTGGAACAGAAAGCTATAACTGAAAGGATCTAAGTCTCAGTGGTGCTGCACCTGAGATGATAAACCGTGCTTCTCAGAACCAGCAGGATGCAACAGCTGTGCCTGCCATTAGTACAGATCCTCAAGGCTGAGGTATGACATCCCATACCGCCCTTCATGGGTATAGCTGCTGCCGCTGGTTCTGCTTCAAGGGCACTTGGTTCCACCGCATGTTGCAGTTGTGCCCTATAAAATAACACTGGTGATACGATATTATTAATTGGTGATACTGATTAATTAACAGCAAATGAGCTGTAACATGAGTTACTGCATTCCCTATAGCATTACTGACCTGAATGTCAGCATTTAGCTGTCTTGCCTGAGCATGGATCGTGTAGTTTGAAACTTAAAGCACTGTTTAATTAAGGTGGAAACTCCAGTGTGCCTAGAAATCAATTTGGGAAGAATTGATTGTACCATGAACTAATTGCAGTGAAAGCAGGTTTTGTATTAATTACTGCTCTGCACTTAAACAGCTGGTGTGTTCCCTTTATTAGAGAACAGCCTGAGTTTATTAAGTCTGATGTGTAAGTCTGATGTTTGCCATGTTGGAATTACATGCTACCCAAACCTGGCTGGTTTTAATTGGTAAAATTTAGTGTCATAAATAATTAATTCCTAATTAAAACTTTTATTAAAAATCCCCCTACTAGAGGGGGAGCAAATTAATGTATGGCTGTTTGATATTAAACAGAACTTTACATCAGCGTACTTCAGTTATGTCTTACATGCTTATCCTACTTCATGTCTTCCAAATACGTGTTTATACCATAACTTCCAGTAGAGATGATCTTAAATGGGAAGATTTTGACATATTGAAAGTTTTTGTTCACCTAGATCAGGTAATGGCTGATATGCATCAGGTAATTATATACAAAATACAACATAGTACATTTCATACACTTACCTGTAGTTTAGATACTACATCTGTCATTTAGCAAATCCCTGTGTCATACAAACATTTGAGAAATAGAAAATTGTACTCCAGTCTCTAAATTCTGCTTTTCATTTTCAGCATTTAAGTAGAGGTGGTAATACCTGCTATTGCTTTTTTGTTCTTTGCAGGTATGTTCGAGCAGAAGTACTTGCTGGTTTTGTAAATGGTTTATTCCTCATCTTTACAGCATTCTTCATTTTTTCTGAAGGTGTTGAGGTATGTTATGAAATCAATTGCACTATCATTCTTCACATTTCTATTTGTAGGGCATATTTAATGGGGATAAAATTAGTGAAATGTAATTGAAAAAACGATTATGTTCATAATTGGTTAAAAATCTGTGAATTGAACAGAGAATCTGTTCATTTGTTGTTTTGTGAAACTTCAATCTGAAGTTGTTTTGCGACACAGAAACCCACTTTTTTCAGTTTATTTGTAATAGCTTCTTAAATAGTGTTTTTTTATTGTGTGTAAATATTCTGTGAGATTTACACTGGCCTTTTTTCAGCCAGTTAAGTATGTTATAGGAAGATCTTTACTTCTCATTGTTAAAGGACAAATGAGGCCAAGAAAGAAAGGCCAAAACTAGTAATTCAGAGGATAGAAGTTAGTCATAAGTCACATTCTGTGAAGAAGTTGGACTAACTCAATAAAGAAAGAGCATTATCTTCCAAATCTTGAAGTCTGATATAAATGACAAGTAGTAGTAGCTTTAACATTTAGAGGGGCACCTTTCTTTCATTTTTTTACAAAATGGTTTAGAGATATTTTCAGAATTAAAATTGAGACATCTGAGGTGTCTGCACTGAAGTGAGGATTAAGAGTAAAATTGGTAATTGATTCTGATCAGCTTGCATTAATGCTTTTTCTTTTTCGTGGGAGATACACTATACATTTGTTTAGACTTCTGGTTCAAATACATTCTAGTGTTGTTTTTTTAAATTATTTTTTTATTAAATTATTTCCAGAGAACTGGAAAGAGCTTTCAAGAACATATCCTCTATGTAGATAAGCCTGTAAATACTTCAAAATCAGTACAAACTGGGCTAAAATGGCCTCAAAGCTGGGAAAACTTCACTCCAAATCTAGAAACAGCAACAAACCTTACTAGAAAAATTTAAAAACTACTACAGGAAGGGTTAAGGGTAATGTTGAAACAGCATTCTTTTCCTGCTGATCTTAGTTCTCATGCTAAGTATTCCCTCTGCTTGTGACGGTGACTCCTTTTCTCTCTGTCACTTCAAAATTTTACATCTGCTGAAAGTTTCATTGGCTTGCTATTGCCTGTACCTTTCATCCCTGTGGACAGACCGTGAATGTTTCTCTCCCCTGTCAACAGTAATTTACACTTTTTAACACTTAGCTTCAGATGCAAATTGTGTTAGGCTTGTAATGTCTCCTTGAAAAAGACTTCCAAAGAAAGAAGGGTAAAAAGAATTAAACAAAAAAACACATG
The DNA here is from genome assembly GCA_035590215.1 of Microhierax caerulescens. Taxonomy (NCBI): domain Eukaryota; kingdom Metazoa; phylum Chordata; class Aves; order Falconiformes; family Falconidae; genus Microhierax; species Microhierax caerulescens. The sequence continues at coordinate 13,930,854 of JAVJGJ010000030.1, read as the reverse complement.
AGATTTGAGAAGTTTTAAAAAAATGCCACAATTTATACCCAGTCTTCATGTCATTCCCTTTGTCCCCTCACCCTTCTAAGGAAAAAGGAAGAAATGGCATTCTAGGCTCTTAGAAGTTTTTTTGGATGACTTGGGCAATCCATAAACTAAATGAACATGAATGTTTTGGTATGGGAGCCACATCCCACAGCATAATGAAATCTTATGATAAAAGTTAGCTAGACTATCAGCATATTCTACTACACTTTCACAGCTTTCATAATAAAACCAGCTTCAGACAATAAGAATTTGTCTGTATACCATCCCAAAAACTGAAAGTCCCGAGTAATTTCTAATTATGTCTTTATATATGCCTGTTTGTTTGTGTGAGAATGCTCCTTTATATAAGCAGTTTCTTCAGTGTCTTGATACTATAAAGAAATTGTAAAACTGTACATTTTACATTTTCTTCTTGGTTTGTTGTTTGGGGATTTTTTTTGTTCTTTTTGTTTTGTTTTTTTTTTAGAGAGCACTTGAGCCTCCTGACGTGCATCATGAGAGACTTCTTCCTGTTTCTATATTAGGATTCATTGTAAATCTTATAGGAATATTTGTTTTTCAACATGGAGGTCATGGGCATTCACATGGCTCTGGTAGGATGTTTATATTTTTCAGTATTGTTTCCTGTCCTGGCACCCTGTGTTCCAGGACCTTACAATCCTCCAATGGCAACTTCAGTATTAAATTTTAACATCTTTTTAGTGGCAATCCTAGCCAAATGTGTATGTGACTTGTTACAATCTTGACTTTTATGTTTTATCACTAGCCCTAGTATGTCACTGCTGTACTTCTTACTTTAATATCCATTAACTGGAAGACCTAGAACTCCAGAATCTGCTTTCTGGAACATGCACTCTCTTCTGCACCTGATTGGAAGAGATTTGCACAGTGTCTTTTGGACAAAATTAAGCTTGAGTTAACAAGGTCTTGGCTGGAATGTTTGCAAAACAGTGTCTGAATCAAATTTTAAGTACAGGATGATTCAGCTTCAGGTGCTTCTCAACTTTGTCTTTTGAATTTAAATACAGGATTTATTTGCCTATATATATATATGGGGTAAACTTGTGGTGGTGGTTGTGGGGTTTTTGTTTCTGCAAGGCTGATGGGTATCTCTTTCAGCTTAACATGTAAACTGATATAGACCAGTGGAAGAAAATAGTCTTTGGTGTTTAAACAGCTTGAATTTTTAATGTGCGAATGATGGCCAATTTCTGGTTTCTTAAAACAGCTATTTTTAATGTGCTTGTATCTAATTATGTGTGGATTTTTCAAATTCTACTGAACATGTAGCACAACTTATCTCAGAAGTGGGAATGTATAAAAGCACTTCTCAAATCAAGTATGTATTTTATACAACTGCACAGCACGGATTTAGATGACAAACAGCTTGTGTTAATTTTCTTAACTTACTTAAAGCTGTACCTTAAGATGACCTAAAAGATGAATATGTTTCAAGTTGGTTAGAAACAAATGTAAGCATACTTTTATTCTTCACTTCAATTTATACTCTGATGGTGATATTTATTTATAGGGCACGAACACAGCCATTCTCTATTCAATGGTGGTCTCAGCCATGGGCACAGTCACGGAGGTCATGGGCACAGTCATGAACATAAACATGCCCATGGACACACTCATGATCATGGCCATAGTCACGGACACTCTCATGGTCAGGATTATTGCCATGGTAAGTACTTAGTTAATGTCATAAACCATCTCGACTCAGTTTAAATTTGCTATTAATGATTTACTGAAAAAAAGGAGGGTTCTGGCAGCTTGTTGTAAGCAGACGTGGAAGTAGTTTCACTAAATGTGTGGTATGCTATGCCACTGCCATGTTTTGTTGCTCATTTTGGTAAATGCTCTTTCACTTGCAGTAAGTTCGATGTTAGTTTTTAAAGGTTTTGCTTTACCTACGTTTTTTGAATGTTCACGGTAGTGTTACATGTTGGCAAAAGATAAAGCAGATGCGTGCTACAGCAGTATAATGTTATCAAATGCCCTGTTTCAATTTTTCATTTAAATCAGTAAAGTTAAGCTGCTTTGCTAGTGTTCTCAGTTTTAATAATTTTACAGATCAAGATACTGAGTAAGATAAAAAAGCAATTTTACTTTGGGTTCCTAGGGATTGATATGTCGTATTTTGTTTGTGATCTCAAAATACAAGATTTTCCCTGTTGTGTGTAGTTGTAATCTGTTTTAAAGCTGGTTATGAAAAATGTACTTGGAATCTTAGCTATGCTTAAATCTTTTCTATAAAGGCAAACAATCTGTGAAGAGGCGTCCATGCAAAATACGATCGGTAACCTTCACTATGAGAGAAGAGACAGTGTGGTTACTACCTATTTGAAACAATGCAAATGAAAGCCTTGTTGTAATGCAGCGTTATCAGTCCTTCCTGCCTGAGCCATAAACTCGAATTGGATGTGACTGAAAATGTGTACATTTAGAGTGGGGAATAGTGTTGGTAACTTGCAGACAGGAGGTAACAAAGAGTGCAATTTTGTCCCTTCCTTGCTACTTTTAGTAGAAAATTGGTGTTTGTTTTCCAGGTGTTCTCCTGGAGTTTGGCTGGAAAACAGGAACTCCCCACTCCTGCGTCTTTCCTGCTCTCCCCATGCCCCCTAACCCAGTGGAACTATCTGTTTTGTGCAATTTAATATTCAAATCAACTTTTGCATAAATTATTATGTATCTTCAGTGGGCGTCATCTGCTATCCTTGAACAATTTTTTCTTAAAATATCTTTCTGATGTGTTCCACAGAGGCATTAATATGCTTGGATGAGTTGATCTTTTGACTTGGTTCTACCTTCTCCAAGTCTTATCCTTGTTGGTTTACATTAGGTATAAATACTTGCTTAAATGAAGTATTTCTAGTTAGCACATTTATTTGACCTTACTCTTGTTGCTTGTATGTATTGCTTATATTCTTGAGGGGGCCTCATTTTGCTAAATACTAAAAAGGTCTTACTTCTCAGTTTGTTTTCATTTAAAAAACAATTGATCTTTTTATATATACATATATAAAATCTGTTGTGTAAACTCTTATTTTCTTTTTAAAAATTGCGCTCTAAGACTTTTAACTTAATTGCAGTGTTAAAAAGCAATACTTCATAAAAAGCAATAGCTACAGTAAAAGCTAGTTATTGTGAGCAGCTTGGTTGGTCAAGAAATTTCAGAAAGACAGACCATAGCAGAATATACCACTAGAGAGAGCATTTATGTAGGTTAATATGCCAACAATTGTCTTCACAGGTGACCATTCTCGTGAAGAGATGGGTGGATCCAGCAAACAGATTTTACAAGGTATGATGAGAATTAGTATAGTGGTTTATTAGTGTTATCATGGTTTCAACACAGTTGAAAAAGGAGATCCCAAAAGCTGGGATTCAGCTTCTTTTGGTGATGCCGAAAAATCAAATAATAAAAATCTAGGAAAGAGTGGTTAAAAGCAGAAACCTAAGGAGCCTAATTGCAATGTATGCTCTGGAAAGTGAAAACCAGTATTACTAAGATAGAATGTATTTGAAAAATGCAGACTGATATAATTGTTGAAGGGTTCCTGAGTTTAAAACTTGCATTTCATCAAACTGTGTACAGTTGGTTTAGCCAAGATGGTAATTCAGTCTTAAATTGCTTGAAGGAATATTGGAGCCCATGATCCCCTGACCATTAGTGTAAATAAAGTACTAGTAATGTGGATGTTGGGTTTGAGCTTTGATTTTTTTTTTTCAAGTGTTCAAAATTCAGAGGGAGAAGGTTATGTAACATAAGAGGTAGTAATTATTTGGCATACCCAAATGTACATACCGTTTTCTTTTATTGGATGATTTTCTAGCTTGTTTGTAGTCCTTGAAAAGGAACATGTTCAACCTCTTCCAAAATTTATAGCATACCTTATTACATACATGTACACTCAGTACTTGAGTAGAAGATAGTTGAAAGTCAGTCTTCTCATGAAAGGCACATTTTAATTGAAGCATATTAAAGACTAGATTTGGTATAATTTTATTTCAGTTTTTCAATACTGTGGTGGGTTGACACTGACCAGCAATTAAGCACCCAGCAGCTGCTCACTCACTCCTGCAGTGACAGGGAAGATAAATGGAAGAGTAAAAATGAGAACTGCTCTTGGATTGAGATAAAGACAGTTTAGTAAGTGAAGGGGAGTGGGGGAGAAGTGAAAAAAAAAAAAAGAAAACAAAAACAAACCAACCCCCAAGTAATGCAAACACAATTGCTTACCACCTCCCACCAGTAGATTGATGCCCAGGAAGTTTCTGAGCAACTGCTAATTTGGAAAGACTGCTCCTCAGTTTTATTGCTGAGCATGTTGTTATATGGTATCCATCCCTCTGGTCAGTTTGGGTCAGCTCTGCTGGCTCTGTGCCCTCCCAGCATCTTGCCCACTGCAGCCCGCT
>JAVJGJ010000030.1:13875221-13926347 GCA_035590215.1 Microhierax caerulescens | reverse complement strand
CCAACACGGTTTTAGTCACAAACCTAAACCACAGCATCATGCAGGCTGCCACGGAGGAAACCGAACTCCATCCCAGCCAGACCCCGTACAAATGTAGACTCAGAAAAATCACAAAAGAGCTGATATATAGTTGTGCATTGTTTCTGTGAGGAGGGATTATGTCAGCCTGGAGAACTGTATTCAAAAGGCTGTTTCTGTGTGACTTCCCGTCATTGCCAGCAGAGAGCTCCAAAGACTAAATTTTAGGTAGCTGCAAAGTGCTTGTTTCTTTGTCTTTTGAAAAAGAAGGTCGTGTGTTATTCTTCAAAATAAGAGTGAAGTTATTCATGTCTGCAATGTTGTTTAATTGTCAATATCTCAAAAATTTGACACATAACTTTTACAAAATATTGCCAATGAAACGTTGGTACCTTTGAAAGGTTTACAGAGCTGTTGCTGTTAACAGCCTTTCCATCTTATACAGTACTTACCATTGTCTGTAGGCATCAGGGAACATGAGTTTCTTTACTGCAATGTGGGTGGGCATTGAATGAAAAAAAAAAAAATCTAGCTACATCTGTTAACCACTGCTTAAGTTGATAGATGTGCCATGCAATGCCCCTTACTGTTAAGTGCAGAAGATAATGTAAATTCTTCAGATGCTCTATATTCTACAAATATGTTGAAATACTGTGATCACTTTCTGTGTGTTTGACCAAAAATTGACCAGAAATTTAACAAGCATAAATCATGTTAACTAATTCTTGCAACTCTTCTCTGTAAACTGTCTTTGAAATACTCCATTAGCTTTAAGAGTAGCAAGTTGTAATGATATTAATTAATCTCTTACAGGTGTATTTCTACACATTGTTGCAGACACACTTGGAAGTATTGGTGTAATCATATCTGCGATATTGATGCAGAACTATGGTCTAATGATAGCAGATCCTATTTGTTCAATGCTGATAGCACTACTAATAGGTGTAAGGTAAGCATTGCTATCACTGATATTTGATAGTATTTTTGATGCTAGTTACAGCACAAATTACAGCTCAGAAAAGTTTTGTCTATTATGCTGAGGACTTATGCATTTGCTTTTCTTCCAAGAGTGATACATTACCTCTGTTCTGTGCAGCTGTTTTGGTGTGCTCTTACATGAGCTATCTTTCTTTTCTACAGCTACAGCTTTTGCTCTTAAATCTGCATATTTTACCCCTTTTTGCATAATGCTACAAAAATGTCTTTCAGATTCCAACTGTAGAAAGCTTCCTCCCTGTATTTAGTACATGCTTATATAAATCAGTGTACTCCGGTAAATGGAGCAGAATGGCTTCAGGGCAGCAGAGCTGAGCCTTCTGGCACAGGATGTGCCCTTGTCCTTGACAAATCAAGGCTGGTAATTTTTTTTTTCTCCCCAGCGAGAACTGTCTCTTCCTTTGTATTTGTATTCTGAGACATCCTTATTCCGTTGTTAAGATCTGATGGAAATGCTTCAAGTAGTTCTGGGCTTTCCTGGTTGTTGTTTACCAAGACCACTGGAAATGTGAAGGTGTTTGGATTAGGCTGGACAAGCAAACATTTCATACAGTGATGCTATTATTGAAGCTTCTTTGGCAGCAGTTTCACTGGTGGTGTAGGGCAGGGTGCCACAACTCCAGTTACAACCTAACAGCTGAACACCTTTGTCTCTTCAGCAGCGGTGAATGTCATCTGATTAACTGCAGCTACTTACGCTTAAATCGTATATGGCATGTTTATACTATATGCATGGCAGCATTCTCGGAATTATTGATGTGCATCTCCTTACTAGAGTAGGGCAGCATGCTTCGGGCACTTCAGTGCCCACTGAAATCTGTGTGCCAGAGATCCCTGTTAAATTATCACTTTAATATAACTTAATATTTTGACTGAAACCTCCTGTAATTTCATAAAGGACAAGTTATTACAAACTAATTTTATCACTGAAATCTCAAAAAATGGGAAAGAAAATATGCGTTACTGACAGGGAGGAAACTATCGCTGAGGTAATAGCCGAGTAAAGCACAGGTTTACATACACTTTGTATTTTAAGGGTCTGGCTTTGTGTACAGCAAAGCACATACGGAGCGCTGATTAGAAGATACCACGTGAATGAGAATTTTTTTTCTTCCATTCATTAAGAGGTTGGAAGGAGACTACCTTCCATAATAGAGCTTTCATAATAAATTTTAGGTCTTCTAGCACAGTTAGGAGAAATGTCAGAGGTCCGTGTTCTATGCTGAAAATGCTGCAGAAGTTCACTGATGTATCTTTTGACCTGGTACCTCAGCCTGTAACATTATTTTGTTGGTCCGTGACACTATAAATGATCTGTAGAATCATTATGTTGAGTGCAGTCAGCTGCATCATAGTCAGTAGAAGCAAGCCTGCATTTCTTGCAGACCGACACATCTTGGCATAGCAGAAGAGCAAACACTAATTGCAGGGTTTGGGGAGGTTTAATGTTGTTCGGCTTCTTATAAGCAATCTAGCAGACTTAACTACTGATGGCTTTGGTTGAAATGCACTTAAATAAGATGACTTGCAGTTTCAGGTGGATATTCTTTGAGAGCTTGAGTCCCCTTTTGTGTTGTTTGACTTCAGTAATCTTCATTTACACTTCTGGACATAAAACCATTGTTTATTCTGCCTTATTCTTCTGTGTGCACTCTTCTAGAATTAATGCAAAAGGTTTTTCAGATTTTCCCAAAAGGTGATCTTTTGTAACAGTAATATGGGGAGCCAAGTGATGATTGCTAGGATATATAATAGTTTTGTCCATAATCTTTTCAAGTCACCTAAATCTAACCTAGAGAAAAGATTATACTGAAATTTTGTAAAAGGGGAAAAAACATTGTTTGTGAAAAGGCTTTAAACTAAACTGATAGTGGTGAGAGCTGTGTCTAGGGTTTTTTTAATTGTCTGTTTGTTGATAGGTGCCCGTGGTTTTGAGGTGGGGAGGAGGGGAATGTTAAGTATCTGGTGCAGGGATTCCTGGCCACTTCCATGGGCCTGTTTGCAACCTTGATAAATAACTTGGGGGGCAGCAGACTTGGCTTTAGATTAAATAATTGCTCTTTCAGAGGAACATTTGTCAATTGTACTTGTGTGGAGTAGCCCAGTTATGTCTCTTTTACTAATTAAACCAACTACGATAAGGTGGAGTGGGATAAGAGTACAAGTGGACCCATGCATGTATGTTTAGAAATCAGGATCTGTTCTTTGTGGCTGTAGTAAAGCAGACATAGTTTTGAGTCAGAGATGTAAAAGTCAGTCTGATAAAGTTGTCCAAAAGTTTTAATGCTTTCTGGGGACTTTCCCCTAGTTGGGACTGTAAGGCTCTGCTTCTTTCAAATAGGGTTGTGTTAAAGCCCCAAGGTGCTGTCTCTTCTTACAAGAGTACTTTAGCTGGTTGGTTTAAATCTAACTGGTAGTGTATTTTCTTGGAAGAAAGAAGTGATCTTCCAAAGCTCTTCTTCATGACTCCACATGTAAGTATATGAAATTGTCCATTTCCATTTTAATTAGCTGCTTAGACCTTTGGTTCTATATTAGATGTGTTAGTTCTTAACGAGCACAGGCAATACTCTCCTTACTGCTGTTAATGTTAACCAGTGGCTCTTAGTGAAAGCAAAACCTTGAGCAGGGATCTTCTTTTATGTCTTTCAGTACTCTGAAACTTTAAAATAAAGCAGTTGAAATGACAAAATCTGTATAGAAATGCTTTTGCTTTTGGCTGTCAACTTGTTACTTTGGAGAGAGACTTCTTTCCTAGGAGAATGTCTTTTTATCTTTAGCTCTTGTGCTGGCCTTCTGTCACTTGTTCTTAAATGCTAAATTACTGTATTGGATTAAGACTTGCCTGTACTCTGTTTTGAGGAAATTATAACATTTAAATAATGATAAATGAAACAGTTGTGAAGACTGCAGATGGCAACATGGGTATAAATCTAAAGTCATGGTGGGAGAGTGGTCCAGACTCGAATCTTTTGTTAATTTTTAGATAATGAGGTTACTCGATTCTGAATGTTACAGTCTAGAAACCCTGCTGGTTTTATAGGAAAATAAAGTATACGTTGAGCAAACTATTTTCATAAAGTTGAAAATTCCCGATGAAATACAAACTGGTAAGTTAATTTTTACTCATGTTGGTTGGTGGCTTTCTCCTCAGAGGGAAGGATCCTCAGACTAGTTTACAGTATCTCTTTGGATGTGTGTTTAGTCTAAGTTGTTAGGAGGCTTTCCAGCTGGAAGGAGCTTGCATAGAGATGAATTAGGACAGAATTGTAGATACAGATTCAGGGCAGGAGCCTTCTATAAGATAAACAATAAACAGTATAATAAGGTACCTTGAAAGAAGTCTTCGGATTGCTAACTTTAAAAAGAAGTTTTCTTCATCAGCTCAACAATCTGGGTCACTATCACTATAAGGATTTAGGAAATATTGTGTTCTTGCAGTATGATGGGTATTATTGGAAGTATGTATTCAGAAACACGTTTGAATTATTTTCAGCAAAACCAGATTTATTTTATTATGCTGAACTTCATGTATATGTATTTAAAAGAGGAACTCTTGTGGTAATAGGTGCAGGAGGAACAAAGATAAATGGTGTGACAGTAGTTAGCTATGTAGGTTTGAGACTAGTGAAAACCCATTCTGTCTTTCTAACAAATTACATTGGGATGGTTTTTGGCCTGATGAGAGATTGTCAAGGGAAGATCTAAGTAATGCGTTAATGTGGGGCCATTTTATTACCAACTTGCAGCTTTTATATTCTGTGAAGATACTAATGATGCAAGTAGTGCAAGGTAATCTGGAAAAGTAGTTAGATTAAAATGTAATAATAAAAAATGTTGAATTTGCTATCCATTACTGGATGTGAGATAGTATTTATGAAATCACATGGTATTTTGCCCTTACTTTCTTGGACTAAGTAAATGAGCATAGTGGACTAACAAAACTAGCACCAAGAACTTTCAAGTTCTTAACTCCAGCTTTTTCATTATCTGTGTGTGTATTGAAATTTTCTTGAAATTGAAAGGGATTCTCTCCCTGAATTTTTTCTCGAATTTTACAAAAATAAATACTTTGCAATTCAATTTCATAGTGTTCCTGAAAATTATAATTAAACATAGTTCAATTTAAAAATATGTACCTGTAAATCTGCACTAGTATATTACACTTTGCATGTCCAAGCAAATACTTAATCAAAATGTGGATATTATAGTGCACTTACATTTTTAGTGTACTTTAAGGTCATTAAGTAGATGTTCCAATTTATTTATGCCGTTGCGGTAAACTGTTGCTTAAAGTCATACATGACCTGTGTTCATACAGGTCATTAGATTTTAAATAAAAAAATGCATACATTTTAGGAATGTGTATAGAACATTTTGTGTGGTCCAGTTGTATCAGGGAAAGGCATAAACTGTATAGACTTTGTTTTAACTTGCTTAAACTGTAAAAGTGGTATTTTTCATTCTTCATTACAGGTAATGTTTGAGATAAAAAGCTGAATGAGTGATGGTGATAAGATGCTTTTAGAGGTTCGTGAGACTTTTGAGGAGCATTTTAATAGCTTGCCTTTTTTTAGCATGGAAATTTTCAAAGACATTTACATGAAAAATGAAAGACAAACTAAAATTAAGAAATCACTGTGCCATTGGTGAATTTAGTGTTTAATACTTGGTGCCTTTTTAGTTGTTTGAGGGTTGAATTAAGTTTATTTTTGAGCTTTTTTTCTGAATAAAACATGCATATGCCATTTAACCTAGTAGTGATTTGGCTTCAGCCATGTCCTCTGATTTACTGCTCTATGGTCTGAGATTGACTTAGAGAGTGTGCAGGGCATGGGTAGGGGTTAGGTATGATCCAGGGCTCTTTTTTTGTAATTATTTTTTTTAAATCTGTGTTGTTTCTGGAAACTTACATATCCAAAGAGGGAATAAAGGCAGAACAGAAATCCTTATTCCCTTCCATGGAACCATGTCTAATAAGCCAGCAGAACATCGAAGCAGTTGCATGCGAGTGCAGAGGGGACTGATGGCTCTTAATCCAAGATTGCTTGTGTCTAGATGAAATAACTGTTCATTCGTTTTATGTTGAGTGTTTGCTTGCTTCAGTATTGGGCAGCTCTCTGATTTACTCTAGTCTTGCCTGCTCCTATTAATGGGTCTTCTGTCTTCAGTTTTCTGAAATTACAGTTGAAAAAACAGTTCTGAAAAAACACTTGCCAGAAGAAATCACAAAAATACCTGTATAGGGTGACTAAAGAACTTATCATTGCAATAGAAAGCTGTGCAATCTCTAATTTGTAACCTGTTTTGTCTTGTGCAGATGCACAAAGGATTGCGCAACGCTGCTTCAGAGAAGTCAAGCAATGCTTTTATTTCAAATGGTTGAGCCCTCCTGTAGACAACATCTCTAATTAGTGCAAATTGTCAACTACAGACACAGTTGCTCTGTGTTGCTCCGGTGATCCTTCACTAAGGCTGCTCTAAGGTGACATATTCACTGCCTAACTCACCGTGAGCTCGTGCAGAACATTGTGGCTGCACGGTGAAAATTGAGCGTGGGATTCTTCTGAGGTTGTATTCACTGACAAATAAATATGCTTCCAAGTTTAGTGGAAGCAGAAGATTAGCTAGTTCTTACTGGAGTATAGAGAGTTAAGATCAGTCACTTCCCTTTAGTAGACTGATTGACTATCTACATCCCAGTAAAAGCCTGTCTTCAGTAGGCTTATATAGAAATATTATTAATACCTATTAAATCTCCTGCTTTAAAATACATCTTCTTGGAGGAAGAATAATGGCCCACGTATTACTGTTCTGATAGAGAGGGGCAAAGGCATGAAGTCAGATGCTTTTCACTTTGCAAATTTTGTTACGCTTTTACTTAGAGTTGTGTTTCCTCCATTTATGTATTTATTGAGTCTTGACAAGCAAAGGGCTTGGTAGTCTATGGTTTCTCGGAGGTCTGTATCCTGTAATCTTTTAAAATCTCTGCATCATAAATCTATAGACAATTCTAAAGGGTGAAGCTGGTGTGGATGGGGAGTTGTAGCTCCTGAGTGTTCCCGGATGCTACCACTAATATCTGATGAATCTTTCTTTGATTACTTTCTGTACTCTTTCATGCAAGTACCCATTTAATTAAAAAGCATAAATGGGACATGCTTAAAAGAGATGAGTCTGTCTTACTGGCATTTTGTTTGAAGTCTTTTCTTTTAAAAAAAAAACACTCAGCTATTTTATAGTTGCTCAGGTTGACACTCTTAAAGTTTTTTCCAAAGTGTTTTCCTCATAAGTTCATGTGCCTGGATCAATAAACAATTTCTCAAGTCTCTAAACTGTTTCTAGTGTTTAAATGTTAATTTGTTTTTTAGCCTTAGAATTCTAAGCCTTCTTCTGAAATGTTGAAGCAATTTTAGTATTTCAGTCAGCTATGTGAAATTAGTCATCAAGCAAAAGCCACAACTCTAGTAATAAGCAAGAAGTTTGTCCGAAACTGCTTAGACCCACATGTTTCTAGAAAGGCACTGTAGACTAAATATGATACTAGATTGGATAGAGCATGGAGACTACCTATTGAGTGCTCAAAGAAATGAGACAATTTGGTCATTTAGTGAAGTTGTTTTCATGGGTTACGTAATTTTTACATAAAGTCTAGAGCTGATTGAACATGATATAATATGAAAGAACTTTGGGAGAGGATGGAACATTTAGGGTATATGCCTATGGTGTTTGGGGCATGATGGTATATAAAAAAATGCTTTTTTAAATGTAGTGGTGCATTTGCTAAGATTCAGAAGGAATGTCTGTAGCAAAACTCCCCCAAACTAGCATGCTGCTTGTTGGTGTTGTTTTGAGTCGTCATTGCTACATAGCGTGCACTACCTTTATTTACAGGGTAATAGTACCTGCTAGCCCTGCTTGAGAATTGTAGTAGTACATTATTACTAGAACACACAATTTAAAATTGGAAAAGTAAATGTTAAACCTGTGTTCCTTGTCTTGAGCAAAGCCTGCAGTCTGATTAAAACTGCCATTGCCTAATAGAAAAATTTTATTAAAGTTCTGAAATAGCTTGACAGTCTTGACACTGCAAATGTGGATGGAAAAAAAAAAAAAAAGATTTTGAAATCTGGCTGTAGATTTTCAGCTATGGTCTTTGAAGAACCATAGCTGGTCGTGAGTCTTAGCAGTGTTTGTTTACCTTCCACAAAATCTGTCACAAGTATCCTATCTTTTCTATGTGCTGAAAGCACTAAATAAATTTTCTGCTCTTCTCTGCCTTACAATACTGTGTAAGGGTTCTTTACCCCAGAGTTATTTTCAGCCTTACTGGTCATGATAATGACTGGGCCAGCCAGTCTTGTTACATATGCTAGCAAGAGCAGTGGCATAAACAGGGTGGGACTGGAATGGGTATGAGTATTATCTGAATGTGATGTAAGTTGATTAAGAATGTAATTGTTTCACTCTTCATTGTTGATCAAGCTGTGTGTAGTAGTAGTAGTAGTAGTAGTAGTAGTAGTAGTAGTAGTAGTAGTAGTGGTGGTGGTGGCAGGCTAGATTTATCAGATTCCTGTCAATAGCTGTTATCTGTTTGAGCAGCTTTCACTTCCTCTGTAACAGTGTATGTGCAAGCATGATGTGCTGCTAACTCATTTTTGCACACATTAGCTGCTTTTGCTATTGTGGTTTTTTAGAGGATATGTTTGTGTCCCAAGTCTTGCTGTGGGTTAGCACCACTTTCAAATTCCATTGTCTTGTAAAGGAGTGTGATATTTTAGATTCAAGGCTTGGTAATTAGAGAGCATTGGAAGATTGTGTCTGCCCTAGCAGCAAAGCTTAGACTGCTTATGCATGAAAAAACTTTTTGCTTGGTGACAAGTCAGTGTTATTTATTTTCCTCAATAATCTTTTTGTAAATAAAAAAAGGGGGGGAAGTACCAGTGCAATAGTTGCTGCAGAGACAACCACGTGTATTTTGCACTAATGACTAATCTGAAAAAAAGGAAAGCTTGGTCAAATTCTCTAACCATATTCTCAGCCTGCTTGGTATTGTCATCTGTCCTAGTGTTTTCTTCAGTCACATGAGATGGAACTAGTATTTCTAGTGCCTCCTGGTGATTAACTAATACTGGGATTTAGTTAGCACTTGAGAAGAGACCATACTTTGCAGAGTTTTGGTTTTTAATTAAAGGTTTTGTACTTCAGTAGTATGCATGAAACAGTGGAAAACATAAGACTTCAGAAAACTGGGTTCTTTACCCAGTTCTTTACTGGGTTCTTACAGCTTGTTATGTTAGTTTGGCTTACAATAAAAGACTACTTTGTAGTCTTTTGATTTGTAAGGTAGCATTCCTTTGGATGCAGAGATGCTTGCATGTGTTTCTGTGCTCTAACAGCATTTGTGAGGATATATCACATCACTGCAGCTCTCTTTGGCCTTTTCAGCTTTGCAAAAGATGTATTTGTAGCTGAACGCTGTGTCTGCGTTAGAGGAGGGAGGTGTGACCTGGGGTATGCTTCAACTTTCGCCTACAGTACCAAGCCACATCCTGATTTACCTCTATTCTTTGGACTTGTAAGATGTTGCTGTTCCAGAGAAACACCACAGCTTTAGCTTTTTTGTGACGTCTGGATAAAAGTGTAACTTGTGCAGCATTATTGCCAAAAACTTGCACGGGAGGTTTCTCTCTTAAGGCTTTAGTGTGGATCCATTACAGAAACATAAATAGGCAAAATGTTGCTAGCAGAAAGACTATCATGTAAGCTGCACCACCTATACTAGGAGTGGAGTGTCTACTCCCATTCACGTTTTTGTGCATTAGTTGAGTTTGAGCTAATGGTTCTAGTGCTGCTTAAAACTGCACCCTGTTGCCTGGCAAGGAGAGGCAGTCTTTGGTGCTTGTATACACCCTGCTGATTGCATGGACTTAACCCTGGAAGATCGGGGTTTAGGCAACAAGGTTTTCAGAATGAAGCAGGTAGTAATTTTAAATGCATCTTCAGCTGAAGAGCTCTCTGACGGGGTTTTAACTGCCTCTTTCCAATGCGTATCCTGTTCCAGAATGAATCGATCAGTTTCACTGACCAAATCCTTTTTTGAAATGCGTTAACATGCCCAGCCTGCTAGTCTTAAATATCCTTAGGCTGCCTCTCCAAATCTCCTACTTGCCAATTCATTTCTATTCCATCAGGTAATGTACATCGGTTTTATCAACTAACGTAAATAAGTTGTGCAAAGCAGATATATTTTTGTTAGGTTTCTTTCACAGATTTTTTTCATTCCTAGTGGTATGTTTCAATAAAAAGGCAAGCCCCTACATTCTCCATTCTTTTATTTCTTGCCCTGGGAAAAAATATGTAGCCTGTGCGTTTGTGTTTTTTGAAGCCTCTGGATGCATACGTTCGAGGGGCCTTGTTAAATTTATGGGGATGGAGTCAGTGTTAAAAAAAATCTTGTATGCAGTTTGCATCCTGAGCTTGTGTTTCGGTCTTTCAAGGTTTTTATTAAGAAGCAAACCTGCATTTTAAATAGTAAGTTAAACTGAAATCAATTCAGCAATGGAGTGTTTTGGCACCTCCAGCTCCCTTTGATTTAATGCTTGTGACATGGACATTATTTAGTGAGATGGGTCCATTGATAAGAGAACCTTTTTCCCTAAACTTCTGTAATCCAGTGTCTGTAGAATGTGACACTCCAATTAAGCTCCCTTTAGAGAGATTGACAGTTATTGCATTGCTAAATGTTTAATTGTGTCAGTGACGGGTCCAGTTTAGGCCACTCCTGCCTGCCCCTAATTGCTTCTTCCTTTATCTGAACTGATCCTTTGGTAGCAGCGCAACTGTGAGGCCACGTGATGGAGTGCATCAGGCAGTGAGTTTGCCTGGAATAACTAGTGTGCCAGCAGGAAAACTTAGGGTATTTCTTTTTCCAGGGGCTCATAGACAAGAGTCATGCACCCTCTAACTCCCTCCCAGCGCTGGCTAAGGATTAGCCAAGGAGTGAGCTGAGCAGTCCATCAGCCAGCACCGCTTCCATGTACAAATGGAATCATCATGGAAAGGAATGGTGAGGTCATGCTGCTCACCACCTGCAAATATACAGCTGGTCTACGCAGTGTATTCTACATCACTTCATGAGATTTTAAACACAGCTTCTGTGGTTTCTTTTAACAGCCAGCCCAATTAATTTGTTACAAATGTTTTCTGGATGCTTTTTATCCCATCACTCCATGTATTTCAGGTGTGACACCAGTGCTGAACACTGAAATTCAGCTTACAGTTTCCGAAGTATATCATCACTTTTGGTCTAGAGTGTTAGGTGACTTATGTGGTCTTGAAATGAGATTGCTATTTAAGTTTTAGTATTGGGCTATAGATATTTGTCATCCTCTTGAAAATTTTAGGATGCTGTATACTGAGCCAGACATGATGCACTACTCCTAAACAGAAAAATCACCATACCGAATACTTAAAGAATTTAAATTTTTAGTGGTCGCTTCAGGGTATGGGCTTACTGGTCTCCTGGTTTTATTTACAAACAAACAAACAAAAAGGAGGGGGGGAAGTAATAATAAGAAAAAAGTATGTCATCTTAGCTTGCTGATTAAACAGGACCATTTGGCCAGGAGGGAACCTCTAATTGTTTCCAAATGTTTAATCCTTGAGCTTGGATGAGACCCTACACTTAGTTCACTTCAAGAATATGCTAAGTTGTCTGTTTCTGAGAAAACATCTTTGTTATAGCTGGACTGGTCCATACTAATTTTGTTTTATCATTTCCCCATTATTATCTTAGTTCATAAGAAAAATATGCCTTAAGCCAGACACAAAAGCAAAAACCATTTCAGTTGCATATATTTCTATGGTTGGTTGCGAGTGATTGCTGTTGAAGTAGGTTTTGGTTTTGAGCTGTACTTATCAGCTGCTTTGTCACATAACTTTTAAGACACCAAGAGATTTAAACTCAAATCCTATGATTAAACTGTTGATCTTTTGTGATTGTCCGCCAGTTGTCTCTGCGGAAAATCTGGGCGAGAAGTGATCTTGTGATCTTACTTTTAGTAAGACAGCACAGCAATTTTGTCAGTCCTTTTATTTTCTGAACCAGGTTTTTATGGCAAATTTCTCAGCTTCTGGAAAAATAACTAAAGAAAAATTCTTCAAGAGCATAAAGGAATGTTGTGTTGCTCTTTGTTCTCCATGCTTTGAAAATGTAACAGTAGCTACCTTCATTTTTTCTTTCCAGTATTGTTCCCCTTTTAAAAGAATCCATTGGAATTTTGATGCAGCGAACTCCTCCTTCCCTGGAAAACGCCCTGCCGCAGTGCTACCAGAGGGTGAGCTCTTAGGCCGTTTTTGCCTCAGGTCAAGCTGCTGACTGAATAAGCCTCAACTGTGTGTATGAGGATATTTTGTCATGTTTTTCCAGTAATGCCTGTGAAAGGTTCCTTAGACTGTGCGAACGGAGGTACCAGTTTGATTCTTACCTTTCTGAAGTCCTAAACTGTATGTCGCTTCAACTCAGTTTGTGTTCTAAAACGTGCTGTTGGTTTAGAAAAACAGATCCTGAAACTCTCAAAGTACTTTGTGCTGATATAAAATGTGTAATGTTTTCCTGTTTTGTTCAGACTTTTGCTTCCCTCAAAATCTAGTTCTTAGTAAAGTGAAGTGGAGTACCACTGGATGTGTATTTATAAGAATATGTCGGTTACTCTGGATTTGAGCTCTGCTGGTACTCCTGTTTAACTTACCGATTGCTGTGTCATGACCTGAACGTTGGAGCGCCTTTGCCAAGTCAGTACAAAGCCCATGTAGGAGTGTCGCCTTTCCTCGGGAAGTTGCAGGACTGTAATCGTCACATGGAGGGTTTGCTACAATTGGGCAGAGGAAAAAGAAGGGTTTTGACAGGAGAAACTGAAGCCCTCACAAAACATTCACAGAAAATCTCTCACAAAATGTTTTATGGGAAAACTCCGGCATTTGCAAAAATTGGATGCCTTCTCAAATTTAACAACTGTACTTTTCTCTCTTGGACACCACTGTTTCAGAAATGGTTTCAGTGAAATATACGTAGACTGGAAATGCAGCAAGGTACTTGACGCATACATGCAAGCTGTATGTTTTCACCTTCCTTACAATTACTGAGATAAGTTCAAGTTAAATATCACAAATTGCACAGTGAATAGAAGAATGCATTGGTTTTTATATTTTCTGTAAAAAGACATAATACAGACATTTTCTGAAATGCATTTTTTAAAATTTGCCTATATTTTTAGGTGCAGCAGTTGCAAGGAGTTTACAGTTTACATGATCCACATTTCTGGACCCTCTGTACTGATGTTTACATTGGGACGTTGAAATTATTAGTAGCTCCTGATGCTGATGGAAGATGGATTCTAAGCCAGACTCACAATATTTTTACTCAGGTATGCCTCATCGGTGGAAATCGCATCTCAAAGTGTAAATTGTGTGTCAGGTGATGTGACATTGTGATTCTTACAAAGAAAGATTAAATGTTTCTGGTTTTCATATCGGTGTGGTTTGAAAAGCTTCTCTGCTCCAGCTGTATAGAGCAATTTCAAAATTCTCAGTAGTGTAGGTGGAATTCCTGTACCTCTCTGTATTGGGTTTTGATGCCATTTGAGGGAGATAACAGCTGTATTTGTCTGAGGTGTATCAAATTAAGTTGAAACCCTATATTGACCTATAAGGAACCAAGGAAACAGATGAGGGCTTCCCTCAGAGTGGGGCTTCTGACCACAGACTGGACCTGCTTAAGTTTTTCACTGTGCTGAGGCTGTATTTGTCATTCATTTCTGTCTTCCCAAGATTCCAATGTCTTTGCATATTTTGTTGTCTTTTAGTAACATCCATGCTATGGTGATCACTAGTTAAAATGTAACCATCACTTGTCACATTGTATAGGACAAGTGTGTTCCTCTTTATTTCTCTACAGGTTTGTGAGGTTTTTTATATAGATAGTGATGTATTTGATAGCACTTTTAGCTGATATGAATTCTTGTGAAGAACCGAAACTTTATTAGAATTTGATAGTTCTTGCAAATTTCAGAAAGATTTTTCTGTTGCTTGCTTATACTTTCAACCATGAAACACAAAATTCAGTTTGGCTGCCTATTCCAGTATAGCTACTGGAGGTGTATAGTTTACAGGTAGAACCTAGAGTCTATTAATATAAAATATAAAATTCTTCTCCAGCAAGAGAACTTTGTGAAGAATAAAGCTGGAAACTTACTCTCATATACCAACCATCCAGAGCCAAACATCCTGGGTTTATTCTTGATATTGGAGGACTGAAATTGAAAAAACTATCACGTTTTTTTATGTCCTTTCTCTGCTTTTCAGTAACGGGGAGTTTTGTAGCTGAAAAGGAGACAAATATTCCTGTTTATAACCAGTGTTTTAGCTAACAAAATATTGTCAGTCAAAGGTTAATATTTTGGAGATATGTAAATTACTTCTCTAAGTCAGTTGGACAGTGAATGAAGTGGGCTTCTGATCAGGTATATTTGATGCTGTAAATAAAACCTGCTTCTATCAACAGTTTAATTAAAGTGCCCACATCAATGTTCTTTTTCAGAGCTTTCGACAGTGGGGAAAGTCCTTGTGTGCTCACATGCACGTTCTTTCCCTTGTTCTAAATGTTGTATTCGTCTACTGCATTGGCAGCTTGTGTATGTGATGGCTTAGTGAATCATTTACACATCTGATAAGCACCCTCTTTTATTAACTCTTTTGTAACATTTATTAAAAATTCCAGACTGGATTATTTATTTTTTTTTTAAATGCATCTTGCATACTCAAAGTACTCAGCTGTGGGGAACCCAATAAAAATGAACCCACATACTTCGTTTTATGTTAGAAACTTAGGGAAGGAGGATTTGTTGTTACAAATACTCTAAAATCAAACTTTATGAATAAAGCTTGGTCCTTTTTGCGATGTTCCATCACATACAGCTTTAGATTATTGAGTAGGTAGAAATCAGTTTGCATGGCTCATTTTGCAGACTAGTTTGAAACTCAGGGATTTTTTTAGGAAGGACTATGCAGAACATTCTATTACATGAAAACGATTTTTACATCTCAAGTCTCCAAAGGATTGTGTTTTCCAAGTGGATCGTTAGCTCTTCAGCTATTTTGTAGCTCTGCAGGTATCAGGAGCCATCTGTCAGGGAAGGGATTTGGGAGAACGAGGTCTATCATTTTTCTTACCTGACCTATGGTACTAAGTGGAGGAACAGTTGGAGAAAATAGAGATTTTTTTTCTCCTCAGTAATACTGTCCCTCATTAATCTTTATATCACTGATAGGTGGTTCTGCCACTCAACTGAGCTAAAAGCTAGTTGATGATAGTTGAAGACAATGTGATCTTTAGCAGTGTTCAGCCTCGTGCTTCAAGATCACGTTGCATAATAAGCAGCCATCACAGCGTTGCTGCTGGCCTGCCACTGATTTTAAATGAATAAGTGATTTTTTTAATGCTGTTTTTATACTGATTGATAATAAAACCAAGCAAGTCCATCTAAGCCTTGTTTAATGGGATTTCTGAGGAGAGAAATGCTTTAGTACAATTCACATACCTTTACCAAAAGTTAGTGTGTTGTGATGTTATGTAAATTCATTGTAGCCATTGTTGTTTCTTGCTAAAATCTTAGTGTAGAACTGCTTGGAACAGTAAATCTCATGTAACACTTTTGTGCTTAGCTCCATTTTAAACTGACAGCTCTTCAAGCAGCTTGCTTTTCAGGAAGTTAATCCTGTACAAAAGAAAGTAAGAGTTGCTGTCGTGCAGCTTCACATGTGACAGTTACTCAGGGCGTATCAGAAAAGGTCACATAGCAAAGCTAATGTTCATGTATGATTATATATGTGCAGGTGACTGTGAAGAAGAACTCTGTGTTCATACAGCGCTCTCAGGTTGTAGGTTTCCACATTGCCAGTATG
Source organism: Microhierax caerulescens (assembly GCA_035590215.1). Lineage (NCBI taxonomy): Eukaryota > Metazoa > Chordata > Aves > Falconiformes > Falconidae > Microhierax > Microhierax caerulescens. The sequence goes on along the minus strand of JAVJGJ010000030.1, from coordinate 13,910,369 downwards.
CCATTGAATGATGTGGCAAATGTGGAAGATGAATTACAGAAACAAAACATATTGAGGGGTTTTTGCTAGGTAACTTACTGGTGTGGACTGGTGTTCAGGATGGTTGAATTGCTTTGGCTTTACAGGTGTTTTTTTTTTTAACTCTCCTTCTCTTTTCCATAGGCAGGAGTAAGACAGCTTTACATACAGATAGATGTCGCAGCCATGTAGTGAATTTCTGAAACGGTGCTGTTGGACCAAAGTTTTCTGTACTGTAATGGTATAACAACGTACTTCTCAAGACAGAGCCTGCCTCCACCACTGTTCTGGATTGACTGAACAGATTTCTGCCCTTGGGCTATGGATGGACTTCACTTCTAAGGAGTAAATATTGGGTGAATGTTATGGACTTTGGGTCTTGGGTTTTTGTGGCCCCTAAACTTACAGGTTTTTGAGGGTTTTTTACTTACTAAAATTGTGGTACTGGAAACCCTGTCATGTCTTCAGTAAAGCTGCTGAAACCACTGCTCATTCCCATAAAACCAGTGTTATCAACAATTGGAAACTTGTTTTGTAGATAATGTCACAATGGCTGACATGCTTCAATATAATTGTATGTTTGTACAATTGTTTGTACTTTGCAAACTTAATGAACCAAACCATATTGGGTTTTCAAAGTGCCTTTCATATCAGAAGTATTTGCCAGCATAAATATGGAGCATCAAACGGTTTTATTACTTTTACAGATATCTTGTATGCAGTCTGATGATTTACTGGTGATGGGGGGTGGGGGTGGGTGTACTTGCATAACTGTAAATGTTTAACTTCCCTTATACTTGCATCTTACCAGACAGAAAAATTCTATATGTAAAAGACAAAGCTGTTGTGAAGAGACTTGTTTCCAAAACAAGCTGGATGTTTTGATGCACATATCTTGTGGAAGTTATTTTAGTTAAAATATTAGATTTAACTCCCATTATTATTCTCTTAATACTGTTGAGAGTAATGAGACATTACATGATGCTACTCATGTTCATAGTCACTGAAACAACAGGCAGCTGAGGGAAGATGCTTGTGATGGAAGCAATGATTGAAGATTTTATCTTCCAAATTATGTGGTGGGAAAAATTAAATCCCTGAACTGTTTATGCAAGCTTAAATCATCTTGATTTTAATAGGTAAACAACTGGTGAGAACTTATGCCTTTCCAAATACTGAAAGTAGTTGTTACTGGTGGTTATACCTGAAATGGAAATAAGGACCATGGTTCATGTTTAAGCTTATGCTTTTTCTGGGTTGACAAGTCTGACATTTTTTACTATCTTCCTGTAGCCTTTTGTGTTTTCATGAAAAAAAAAAATCTCAGTGCAGTTGTTTTTTCCAGAAACATGTCTGTCATATCTTTCTAGCAATTATAATCATTCTACACTTCTGAATCTTAGTGGTGTTTTCAAAGACAATCTGCTGTACTTGGTATTACAGATTATAATTCCACTATGCTGTAGGAGTTAATTTAGTGATGGAAGATTTTATAAGGGGGCATTTTACAAACAGAACATTGTGGAGTAGAAAACAAGACAGGCATTTTTCTGAGGAATCATAGCTGCCCCTGACTGTATGGATTTTAAATATTCTTCTGGTACCTGATGTGTGGTAATACTGAAATCAAGGCCCTCTGAAGCTGACAGTGTCTGTGCAGCAAGTGCTAGGCACTGTGAGAGTAGTGAAGATTCATTTGCAGAAATGGTTCCTTTGCCACTGATGTTGCTGAATTCATGATAGAGATGAAGAATTTCTTGCATTCATTCTGTCATTCATTCCTATATAGCACCTGAATTTTGATCTCTTTTCATTAGAAAACATGATGGCTACCAAACTGATAGGTGGTTCCTGAATTTTCCAGATGAGCTATGGAAACATGAATGTTAATTTTGTACAAAGCTTGGCAGTGTACTTTTGTGCTTGGAACTGAAAACTAGATCTAAAGCTGTAACAAGCCACATAGGTGTTGCTTTCAAAATGTAGAGGCCTGTCCAGTCTTTAGATCCTTCTTTATCCCTGTTGCTGCTTTCTGACCCTGTCCGCTTCTCCTGGGGATGCAGGTGCAGAGTGCTCTTTCTTTCCAGGTGACTGCACCATCCCACATCTCTCGTGGCCTCCTGCCTGGCGCCCTGTCGGGCTCCCTCCCCACTCACCTTGCACGTGCTCTGCCAGGCCTGGAATTCTGACTGGAGGATGGGATCTGGGCGTTACACAGTGCAGAGTCAGGTGCAAGTTCTCTTGAGCAGGTCTGAGTACTGCAGTTGACGATACCGTTTGCATAAATGTTCACAGAAAAGGTAATTAATATACGGTTGTGATTATAGGGCAGAGACCCCTCATACTGTTCTGTAGTATGTTTCGTATAGGCTGCTGCTTCTGGTTGACAGCATGATTTCTTGATTTTATTTTTTTTTTATAGTTAACATTACTGCTATTTGATGGTACAGAAGATCAACTGATATCACTTCAAAAGCAAGCAGCAGTCATTGCAGTTGTGGCATGATCCAAGAGCAGGCTTTGGTTTACATCATTGTTATACATACTGAGTATTCCCAGACTTGCTGAAATACTGTGGGTGCTGCCCATGTTGCTGAGCTTGGCCAGTATTTCAGTTTTCATAATGAAAAGACAACTGCTACAATTTGTTCCCAAGTGAGAATCTGCCCGAGGAGCTATAGGGTTTGTTATTGGTGAGGGTTTCTTAAGATCTATGTCTACAAACTTTTTAGAATTACACAATATTGATTGTAATAACTTTTGACATCTTTTTGTTGCTTATTACAACTTGCCTAACTGTTGGAAGTGTATGTACCAGTCTGAGTTTTCTAACCCAGGTAGCACCTTATTCATTATTTTTAAGGTCAACTCGATGCTTTTGTAGTAAGAAATGTATCTTTTGTTTGTTAAATGTAATTGGGGATAGGTAGGGAAGTCAGATTCAAAGTAACTTTAAGCCTTTTTAGTCTTTCTGAAAAAGGAGAAGCATCACAAAATTCTGCAGAAGAGTAGATTACATGCCTGTGTAGGTAACTACACTCCCATCTAGTATGTCAGTAAGCAGAGTGACATCTGATTTATTTATTTTTTTTTTTTTTTTTAACCTACTGAAGGGATATTGCTCAGGTTTTAGGAGAGTACAAATCATGCAATTGAAAGTGCAGCTTTTCTTATTCTGAGAGTCAAAGCACCACTATTTTGTGTAACACTTCGCTTTTGACACTTTATTGGAGATGCACTGCATCATTTAAATATTTGTGTGAATGACTGACATCCAGAGATGGATGAATATCTGCAGATCATCTGCTAAAACTCAGCTTGCTGGTATATCCAGTACTGAATTTTGAACCAGGTTTTCCAAGTATGATTTTTCTCATGCTTTCATGTAGCTGAAGCTTACTGTATGGTTCCTGGTCCGTCTACATGGGATTTTCTTCTGTGACTAAAAACAGTAACTTAAAATCACATTGTCCCAAAGATGAAGCCTGCAAACTTTATTGTTTTTACAGGACCTACAGCAAAATAAGAAGATAAAACAAGTGCAAACTGAGGGTCTGTATTAAAGTGTCCCAAATATCAGTCGTGGTACATAACAGTGGAATAAAACTACTCTTACTATGAGTATGCGAAGTGGAGACTGGTCCTTTGTAGGCCAATCTGTAAGTCTGTAAGTATGGATAGACTTGTACCTTCATCAACCAGGGCCCTTCCAGAGCACTAGGTCACTTGTGTGATTTGCTAAACTATGGCAAAAGTTCATTTGCATCATTAGTAAGAGCTGCTGACACTATTTTTACATAAAAATTGAAACTGCTGCTGCTAATAAAATGACCCTTAGTGACCCTTAACATTCTTAATTTTTTCTCTGAAGTAGTAAAGCTGTGTTTAAAGGTGAAGGAAAGAAAGAGGTATCTCTTTAGCTTTTGCAAGTGACCCTGTTTTGCAAATGTAAACGAGAGGAGAGAAGCTGCTGCTGAACTACAGTTTTCCACCCTTTGCACTCCCTGCGCAGTGAGATGGTGAAGTTCGTGGCTTTTTTCTCACAGTGCAGATTTCAGTTGCAGAAACCTCCATGCTTCTATAACATGCAAATCCTAATCACTACTCATGTAACAAGATCTTTAAATACCAAGTCAGAGCAACAGCTGTAGTTACTCGTTAAGCACTGTCCTGTTTTCCCCAGCAGCTGTCAGATTAGCACCCATTTTAAGCATGTTTGGGCATGAGGATAGAGGGATTTTCTTTCTTTCTTTCTTTTTATTTTAATAATCCATGTCTCTGATCCCCATAGTACTTAGTGGTTAATTCCTCTTTTACACTTCTATAAAAATCCCTATCTGCATCTTGCCGGGATTCCCTTTCGGGTTTCTCGCCCGTTCAGGCTTTGTTGCCGTGACTATCTCTGTTGGGTCAGACTTCAGTGGCCAGAGACTGCTATAATGTGAAAAGATGCCAGTTACGCTTCTGCTGTGCCTGGCCTGTGAAGACTACATGTCTCACTGTGTGCAAATACTGGTTAATCTACTTGTCTGTTTCAGTGAGCCACAAAAGGTTCCTGCCTATGTAGTAATTTGGCGGAAATAATGTGTAAAAGGAGTTGTGTATTTCACTTCCCATGTGCATTGAAGTCTTTCATGTGTATGCTGGGATCTTGTACAAGAGTTAAATGAATCGCTACAGTATTTTGGCTGAGGCGTGAAATATTGTGAATGAAGAAATTGCTAAAATCTTTCCTGGTAGCAAACAGCATATTGCTTGCATTCAGCATATTGCTTGCCTTTACCTTTAAATTACAGGAAATACACTTAGCAGTGAGCTCCAGTTGAATAGTACAGTATATCAAAATACCTGTAAAGAAATCTTAATGATAACACAAGGCAGCTCACTAAAATTCTGAAGACTATGTATGATTTTGTTCTGGAATGCTAATGTTAGTAGCTTAGCCATGACTTGTCCCAAGTGCAATATTAGAAATTTTTAATGTAATCTTTTCTACTTGAATACGGTCTATATAAAATGTTAAATATCCTATATTGCTGAAAAGATATGGGATCAAATTTCTTTCCAATAAATCTTCAGTTTAAAAAAAATACGCCTACAGGTCTGCTTTGTTCTCATACGTACTGTGAGGACTAGCTGAAATAGCAACCACCATCATTCATTAGCTGATGTTAAGAGAGAATTCCTGCAGTCTGTTTTCTGTGAATTGGCTTGAGGTTAATTGTGATTGCTGCAGTTTGAGTGCAGCACTTCATAAATACAAGCATTAACGTGTGAAGAAATCCAGTTCCAATTTAAGTTGCAGCCTTCTGCAATAAGAAACTCCATGCAGCTTCTCCCTCTGTTTCACCAACTGTCCAAGGGGTCAGTTCTTGTTTTTCTTGGTTTAGACATACAGAACGTTCTCACCTGTCTGCATTCGCTCTCTCGAGTTGCGAAGATGGACACAGACCTAACAGGTTTTTCAGACTGATGGTTTCTACTGGTGAGAGAACTACCATGTTTCTGCAAAGCTGAAAACCAAAATTGGTCCCTGCTCCTACCGTGTTGTCTTTTGAAGCGGTGTACAATCTAACTGCGCTTGGACAAGCTCTGAATATTCACAGGAATATCTTCACACAATCAGGAAATGAAAGATGGAATGAAAATTTAAATGCTTCATTTTATTTAAGTGGTCTTTTGAAATGCATTATTTTCAAAACTGGAACTATCTACAGAAAAAAGCTTAAGCATTTCTAATTCCAGAGGATGCATAGTGCCTGTAACAATCAAAGAATGTAGTGGACCACCTAATTCCACTGTGGACATCTGGTACAGTGTGCCTGAAGCAATCTTCTGATCTGATGCACCGACACGTGCCAGGCCAACACAGACTGTGTTTTCAGTAATTTCTGAAAGAAAGGAGATTAAATGCTTAATTTATTGACTAATGGTCCTATCATAAAGGAAAAAACACTCAAAATGCTTAAACACTGCTTTCTTAAACCTCAATCAATAAGTTATTGGAGTGGCCTAGGAAGAAGCTTGTCAAAGAAAACCAAGCTGTATCCTAGGGATGTTTATAAGCAAAAGCGGGAGGGCAGCAGAAGTAGAATAGGAAATTAATTCTGGAATTGTGTTCCCTTTGAGGGAACTGCTGCTTCTGATTCATTAAAGGATAAAATTAAAGGATTTTCATTTTAACAGCATTTCAACTTTTAAAAGGAGACATATAGACAGATTAATTTCTATTAGAATTTTTCTGTGACAGAACTGAGTCATTTTTATAGACACTGATTTCAGCCCTAGTCTCAGTAAACATCCTTCAGTTTTCTCTTCACTAGCAAGGTCAAAATCACAGTTCTGCATCACTGGGTTAACCTAGATTCATGCTGGTATTCATGCAGAGCAGAGTGGGACCAGTCTAAATAAAATTAGCAGAAATTTTTGAAGCTTGACTGATCTAAAATGCTCAGAATCCTTCCAGCTCCTGCAACTCTAATGGATCAAAGAGCTCACATTTAAAGACAGATGGAAACAGTACAGGGTTACCAAACTGAGGCTTTGACTAAACCTTCAGGAGCCACTAGTGCTTGTTCATCTGTGCTCACTGAGCTATACTCTGTTCAAGCTCTGCCAAATCCATCTCATGACTAGGATTTAAGGCTGCCCAGTTCCACTGCAGAGCAGAAGAATGCTAAGATTAAGAACAAAGGAGTGGAGTTCAGAGGCTCATCAATATCTGTGAACTGAGAGGGGTAGTAGCAGACAGAACCACTGTGGTGATAGTACCTGGTTCTTCTCCTTGGAGCCTCCTGTTTTGAATAATGGCAAGAAGCTGTTCTGCGGCTTGATTCACACTCATGTAGCGTGGTGGCTCATAAATCTTTCTTCCTCTGTAGGGAAAGAAAAGTAGAGAAATTTCACATATAACCCCTTTCATTATCCCTAGCATTCTTGCAGCAAGTTTATTTCAAGAAACCTCTAGACCAGGAAATTGAACTTAAACAGGGCCTGGCTCTCAGGCTGGGCCTTTTGGACAAGAGTGGAATTTGTAAGACAGAAGCCTCTTGTGCTCTCGCCACACCTGTGAAACAGCAGGGCTGTCAGCTGGCAGATCATTTGAGTCCTAAAAGCAAATTCAGCTGCTGGAAGCAATATGCAGGTTCTGTAGCTACTCCCAAAAGCTGCGTTAACTTAAATTCGAGGGCAAACTACTGTTTTTCTGTCAAATGCCCTGCAGACCGATGATTACAGACTAGAAATACATGCTTAAATGAAATGCTTTCTTTGCCAACTCTGGATTCAGTCAAATTTTATTTTGAACCTCCAGAATAAACAAACCACAATGATACTGTGAGGCTTCACAAATGTTAATTTAGACCAGAGTTACAGCATGCCTATAAAGTAACCATTTAGATTTGCCACTGTCAAAACATACAGCTTGCAGAGACGTGATAAGATGTGGCAAGAGCTTTTCTGAATACAGTTAAATGAACTTAAGAGCATTTTCTATATATCGCTTATTTAGCTGTTCAAAAATGGTGGTATGTATTCAGTACTTCACGCTGGTTATAGGCAGTGTAAGGAACAATGGCTTCGGAACACTGTTTCAGCTATTAATCTATTGCAGGGTAGGACAGAACAGTAGTAAATTAACACTTCATTTGCCAAGCGGAAAGCTTACCCCATTGTGACTTAATGCTTCTCACAGAAACAGTTAAAAGATCATGCTCTGCTGCAACTTCATTCAGTTGCTGTAAATAAAGCCACGTCCTTTGTAACGAGCAAAGAAGCTGACTCCTTGTAAGAAACAAAGACTGTGGCCACTGAGAAGCAGAAGAGGAGAAGGCAGGTAGGTTCAGTATTAAGACTATGGGAAAGAACCTTTGTTCCTTGTACAAAACCCCCTTTGGAAATACACCATGTGTTTCTATGTATTTTCAAAATGGTGACTCACTTCATTAGATTCTCCAGAGACTGCTCTTTCACTTTAATATCTGTAGAACAAAATGGATATTAAAACACAGGTTTCCTACAAACTTTCCAGTTAAGTTTTCTATGTATGTAAAGCTTAATTTAATTGGCAGATTCTACAAACATTGTAACAACACTTTAGCTATTACAGGAAAAAGGAACATGGATTACATTCTACTGTTTCATACGTTAATTAGTCACAAAGTATTGTGATTTTATGCATGTGATTTTACCCAAAGATAGGGCAAGTTTCACAGATTTCAGAGCAATACAAATGAATAAAAATGCTGCTAAATATACAAATAGTAGGCATATTTACCATAGGATAGCTAAATGCCAGTATGTTTAAGCACATCAGGGTACTGGGACAACTCTTGTATCACAAGTACATTGCGGTCACAAAAGGTAAACCAGTCTGACCAATGAACAGTGATTATTACCTCACTGCCGTGCAGGAACCTGACTTTCGTTAGCATTTCCTTCCTGTTCCAACCAAAATTTAGAACAATCTGTTATGGGAAATAACAAGGATTTGGGCAAAAATAAAATACAGAAGGGGTCAGGTAAGACTCTGCACATCTGCAATGTTACGAAACTGACTACAATTTCTCCAAGAGGCAAGTAAACATTATCTGTATTCAAATTCCCCCAAATTATTATCATACTGAAAGCTGGATACAACTTAAATCTTGATTTTAAAAGCAAGTATTACTTACGTTATACAGTCAACTCCTAAACCAAAGTGACTCTGAAGGAAGGTGTTTAAAATGCAAAGCTGCAAGATTATGAGTGCAGAGTTTACCAAATTGTTTATATGTCCATAAAGTCACTGAATTCAGAAGTTTATCAGTAGTAACCTTTTTATGTCACATTTGCTTATCTGGGAATCTAGTCTAGTTGGATAAATGATCAATACATAGTCCAGAATGATCAAGTAGTATTAAGAGAATTAATTTGGAAACGAAGTTTTCAGCTGTGAGCCACAATTAGATGCAGGTACTGCAGCTGTCTCTGAAGCATGAGATTTATAATGCAAATTTTACGGTTTCAAGATTTTTACTCTCTCACTACTGTATAAAAAATAACAAAAAGGGAGATCATATAACTGATTATACAAAATATCTAAAGAATACTTTGTTTTAACATATTATAGTTGTAATAACCCCTGTTTAAAACACTTGTGAAGTCATCCTTCTATAAAAATAATTACCAGAATTCTCATTTTTAGCCAATTTTGAAAACAAACAGCTTTCAAGGCTCTAGAAAGTCTGATGTGCAGTGATGCTTACAGATTTACATTGTTTCCTGCTCGGGACCCTCCAGTTACCACAGACTTTGTTTTTACTCAAAATATTCGTTTATTTAGCACTGAGAGATCCCAACTGTGCCTAAAAGATGACACAGAAAGGTAAGTAAGTATACATACAAATATGCAAGTGTCCTATAGTTTAGATGGAGACAGTTCCATAGTCTTTAAGGAGTTACCTAGATGAGTCGAGTTACTCAGAAAGTGGCTTTCAGCCAAGGATGGTTGGGTAGGATAAAGACCAGACAGTGCCATGGGGAGCTGTATTCTGTTTCAGCTCCATCATCAGCAAGGGTTTTTTATAGCACTGAAGCTTCTTACATGACACCTTTTCCCAAAACATCCTTAGATAATTTAGGAAAAAGATTACCACCTTAGAAAACAGAAACGTGGTTAAATGTACAATTTAGCTCCCCAGAAAGTCAAATGTTTTGAGCTCTAACCTAATTAAGTCCATAGAACAGAGCTGCTAGTCCCTGCAATCTGACTTGGATCCTGAGCTAGACCTAGCTTAAAATCACAGTGATCTTCAGAGCAAATGTGGGCCTCCTGGTCCTATTTGACTTCTACAAAGGCATCATTTCTTGCAGATTTTCTGAAGAGTAACTAAGAAATTCCTGGCCACTGTAGCATGAACAATGGCTGAGCTGACTCTAAGTACACATACACTGACATTCCCATTTTTGGTACATTTTCAACGGTTAGCTAAGACGTTAGCTAAGAACATTTGTTTACTCACAGACTGCATCTCATGGCTATCACTGTTGTCTCTGGCTGCTGCGGAAGACGGTAGCTAAGGAACCAGGGTAGCTGCTGCTTACCAAGTAAGCACAGTGTGTGCATTCCATTCTGCCTGTTCTTCTGGATCTTGTCAAAAAAGCTTTCTGGCTTCCACGTATCCGTCCAGAAAACTATAGAAACTGTCTCTCCAAAATTGTACAACTGTAAAACAAAGCAAATGCAGTAACACACATATACAATAAGAAAATAGAGGGTGCAATACAACGCAATGAAAATCATGAACAACTGGCAACACTGAAAAATTCTGAGCCTAGAAGTTTCATACCACAGGGAAAGTACTCTCCTATAAGATGCTTAAGTTTGCCCTTTCATCGATACATAACAAAACACTGCATTAAAAATGCTTTCTTCTAAAAAAGCCGCCCTGTACTTCTCTACCTCTTGACTAGTTTTAGTGCATTCCTTTGCATTCCCTCCTTTCTTTTTAACAAAATCTGTAATTAGTGAACTGTTTTTTTCTTCTTCATAATAGAGGTGCGCTGTGGTTGCTTTTATTCTCCAAATACTAAAGCACATTAAAGAACACCTAATAAACTACCTGTAAAGTTTTTACCTGTCTCTGCATTCACCTTTCCAATATATATTAACTAAATTTCAGTCTACCTTCTCTTTTTTATTACTTAATTCTGAAGTCCTTTTAAAGGCAAAAACTTTGTAAAATTAGCACCAAAATTATGACTTCTTATTTTGCTGAAGGCTAGGCAACTTCTAATAAAGCCATAACACTTAAGAAGTTTTGATTCTACAGATACAGTACTATTTGTATTAAAACGGCACTTTCCTGCAGATGAAAGCTGTATCATGCAAAAGAAGTTACAGTCTAAAGACAGAGTGGACGAAGATCTGAAGAGAGGGACAGGTTGTGCATGAAGCTGAGAGGTGCAACGTTTTTTATGCACATATAATATTGCTAGCAGATTCTATGTCAAACATACTCACTGATCTTATTCTCAACCTTAACACTTCTCACTGCAAGTCCCTCATCTTGGTGAAGGCACTTGAAGCAATGGTCTTGCCAATCATTTCCAGTGATGCAAAAGCAAAAGCTGTATGTAACCTAAGGCAGCATTGGGCTTGGATGTTTCTGTAACCAACTTGAAAAAGGGCAAAATCATGCATCGATTTTGGTCAGTTCAGCTCTGGAATGGGGCCATCCCAGGCGGGTTTTACAACTCGCCAATATTCTGCCTGCTCCAGCCCACCAGAGAAACAACGGCTACGTGAACTAACCTCACCACTTTCTCTGGAAACCTGGAAGGAAAAACTGCTTTTCCAAGCCCACTACAGGAGGCACTGTGAGTGCTATCAGCAGACGACCCTATTGAGAAGCAGCTCTGGCAGCTCCTTGCAATCTGGGGAGTCCCCTGTACAGTTACTTTACTGTGGCACTAGATTGTGGATGTAACTCCTTTATGCTGGCAGAGCAGAATTTGAATCAAAGCAGAAACATGTTTGTTTACAAGGGATCAAAAACTCAAATTTTAACCAATCATGCTGATAGGAAGAGTGTTTATTCAAAGATGCCTGGAATATTACTGAAAACATTTCCTCTTTTAAATATTTCATTCTAGCACAAGGACAAGAACACACCGCATATATTTCACAACCTAAAGGTTCTTCCAGTAAACTAAATATAGGTTGAACTAAGTGCAGTGCTCCTGATGTAACTTGTTAACTATTTCAAGGCTGTGCTCTAGAAAAAGAAACAAAGCAAGCAATGTTTTACCTATTTTTCATGTGGCTAGCTACAACTCTTTCCATTTTGTACCACATATGAAGAAAAACTGTTAGAGTAAGAAGTTTCTCTTTCTGCCCTTCACTGTGAGAGCATGTAGGAGCAAGTTAACCTTTAATCTCATTGGTAGTATATCTTCAGTCATCAGCAAATGCAGTACCAACCTAAATGACCAGCTTACGGTCTTTTACCTGAAAGCCACTGCAGTCATTCCCAAAAAGCAGCAGCCCTCATTCAGTGCAGAAAGTGGCCACAATTAACTTCAAATCTTATCCCAGTCCCTTTGGCATTGTCCACCTCTGCCTTTTAGCAAAGAAAACGATATGCAGAAATGGGCAAAATGTTACTATCTGATAAGGGGTTTGTTGGGAATCTGGTATTTTAAACCATTATGCCACATACTAAAAACAAGTTGTGCATTCAACTTTATACCCTACAGCACTTGTTCTGATCATTATTCTTCTCTTTTTTGTGGATCATTACAATTCTCCATCATCTTTGCCAACAAGAAGTTAGGCAAGTTACCCTTTTTGTGTGAGCACTGCCAGTCAGATTCACTGAATCTGTCCTTTGTTTACCAGGTTTTGCATTAAAACTGAAGTCTGAATGTCAAAAAAGAATAAAACATTTTTGTGAGAAATGGCCTGTCTATTCAGTAGAAATAACTTCAGAATATCTCCAGAAAGTATTGATATCCTAGAAAACTGTACTTAAGAGTCTCACAAAAATACACTTGTTTTCACAGCACCTGGACAGCACAGAAGTAACTTTTACACCAACAAGATGGAATGGGTTATATTTTATTACCACCTAGAAATGCGTTTGCAACTTATACCTCTCTACTAACTAAACTGCTAAAGAATAGATTTCCTAGCATTAATGCACATATATTTTTATTTTAACTGAAAGAGGGGAAAATACTACTTTGGAAACTTTCTGGTACACCAACAATCTATGAATGCTATGGAATTAAAGCAATAAATGGATACCTCTATTGTGCTTGACTACTTGTAATCTGTTTCCTTACAAGCACTTCCACAGACACAAATATTTCTTTCTCATCCAGCATTTGATGTCTGCAGACATGTGACTTTTACAGAAACTTAAGCACTGCTCTTCCACCTGTGCAAGTCTACATTAAAGAACTGTATCAGAATTAAGCTTTTAACTCTCCCTTTGTACCTCATGTAGATTCAGTGTGTTCCTAACACAGATCCCTGTGCTGTGTTCTAATTTCTACCTCTTGAAATCCTGCCTGAAGTATCAGACTTTCAGGATACTTGCTGCAGAGAGCAGTAAATACCAAAAAATCCACTACTATCCTAAGGATTCAGCAGCTACAGAGGAAAGCAGGACCACTAGAGACGGAATGCACTTAGATTTAAAAAATATTCTTTCCGCCAACCATAAAAGACTGAACAGGGTCCCAGAAATCATGCTTGTCATTGGAGTAAGACTGTGACACATTTGTTAACCAAGGTGTTACTACAACAAAACTGAGGATTAATGTCATGTTTTGAGATGGTTAAGAAGAAGTTTAGTAAGACAATGAAAAGCTCTGTATATTTTCAGTGAAACGATCATGCTGTACGGTTGCTGGCACAGCTTTAAAGGCAGGCAACAGCAAACAAAGTTTCACAGTGGACTTCTGTGTGCTACACTCTACATCAAGCAGCTGGGGTTTAGGAGTGGGCAAGATCTGCTCTGTACAAGCTAAAACATCTCAAGCATCACACTTGCACTAATCATCAGATTTGTTAGAGTGCCGACATTCTGCTCAGGCACAAAAGTGCCAGAATTTCAAAGGGGCTCACTGAAATGGTTGGACAGACATTTCGTGCTCTCAGCTTGGAAACTGACCTTCTTACCTTCTCCCCTAATGCTCAAAAACTTCACAGAAAAATTTCAAAAGGTCATTTTGAAAGACCTCAGTCTTTGGAAATACAGCCCCCCACCCCCCAGTAGTAATTGGCTTAAGCAAAGCTTTGTGCACTTAAATTTTGCAATGCAATAGCTGAAGTCAGGAAAGGAAGCCGCACTCTCCACTCCTAGGCTATGCTCTGACCGGTGGAGTTTTCTGGCTCTCTCAAAATACTGCAGAAAGCTGTTCTTCAACTCACACTTTCATCACTTCAGAACAAGCTATAACTTCCTATTTTATTTACACACATAATGTGAAAGAACATCTGACAACTTTTGGTACCGAGGTGCCTGTTTTCAGTTAAAATTTTTAACCCTTCTGTTAATGGTAGTTCTTATTTTACTTGTTGTTTATATAAGCAGAATTGATTGCTAATTGAGAGGTCAGAATAAACTTGGACAGAAAAAGTACCGTACCATGATTTCAGCTTGGGAAGCCTGCATGAAATTTCAATGAAACTACTGAGCAACTTTTTTAATGACCAGTCTGAATGACATCAGACACCTGATGCTGTCAAGATAAACAGTCTTCACTCAAAACACTCGTGTGGCTAATCACCACAAAAATATAGGGCATAAAAATGAGGAACAAGCTCAGACCAAATAGGGAAATTAAAAAAGGAAGATCCCCCATCCCCTTTAGAAAGTACTAAAGCAAGCAGGAGAAGATGTGCAGTGATATTAAAGGTCAGTAGGACAGCAGCTGCAGAGAAACCAAGAAGTACACATTTCAAAACACAGACATTTATTTTTACAGCATCTTTCCCAGAATTATTGCTGTATCAGCTGCAATGGTGACAAAGCAATTCTTTCATTTGTGAGCCTACCTCCTTTTCTAAAATTCCAAGCAGGTTCAGAACTGGATACATGTCAGGGGAAGAAGGTAAAAAGGAGTCTTACTACATTTTTCAGACCTGGCACCTGTATACACAAGCAAATGCCTGTAAACCCTGTATGACTGAAACACTGCTCCGCTATGTTCTGCGCTGAGGTGGTCACAGGTTACACTGCAGAAAGTTCTCAGAGGACAGGTGTGTTTTGTAAATGAACATACTGCACAGTCCGGTCACATCCCACTGCCAGACACCAAGAGGCTTTTTCTCCTAAGGTTGTTTCTCAATGGAATGTGGAGACTGTGGAGCACATTGCATTTTCCCAGGTTGCTTCTTGATAAATCCCAATGAACATACACAGAAAAGCTAAGACATGTTTTGTTTATCCTTGTCATAAGAATTTTGATGTGATGTTATGCAACGTTCATCCTCAAAAAGAGGAACCTAACAAGTCAGATTTCTCCCCTTATCTTCCATAACTACTTAACAACCCTCCAGACCATATATGCCAGATTAAAGGGCTACTTCTGTTCTTTATATTATATATTGTTGCCAAATAACAGCTTAGGAAGTATGACAATCATCAACAAAGAGGTAGCAAGAATCAGTCAAACTTCACTTTTGCTTGTAAGTGGTCATAAGAAACAATCACAAACCTAGCTCTAGCCCTTTGCAGTATCTTATTTAGTACCAGGGACCTTTAGCAACTTTGAATGCCTCTCATGAGAACCTTCCCTTGAAAGTTTTTTATCATTCACACATGGGGTTATGACTCCTTTTTGTACTGCAAGCCAACAGATTGGCTCAGATGTCCCAAAAACCTCCAGTCCCCTTAGTATGTGCCAGAGAGCAAGGAACTGTGAAGAAAAGGATGTTTGGCTGGGGGAAGCCCACTACACATGATTGCAATCTTCAGGAGGCAGCTGAGGCAAATCACATAAAAGCAGCTGAAGGGAAGTGCACGTTTTTCTCTTGGCTGTTTCCTGTATCAGTACTTAGCAAATAACTACTGCACAAGCAGAACAAAATTCAGCTATCAAAAGACTCAAACTCCAAGCAAACTTGAACAGGACATGATTTTCCCTCCAAGGTAATGTCACTTTAACTTTAAAAACTTCCCAGGACCCTTCCCAGCAATATCAAATAAGTCCTCCCCACCCTGGTCACTTGCGCTACTAAACTGAAACGAAGGTCTCTAAATGGAGAAAAAAAGGAATCTATTCTGATTATTAAATGGATGTTTCTGGGTCATGTTTGCTGGTGACAAACAGCACTAAGTGTAAGAGCTGTTGTAAGGTAGCAGTATGACTAGCACTTATTTAACCTTTAATTGTTTTAAGAATAAATGCCAACTTCTGAAAGGCTCAAGAGGCTGGTAGTAAGCAAAAAAACTAACCAGCGATGGAAAACAATTTGGTTTAACTGTCAGTGAATAAAAAACTACTTTGCATAGTGCCCCTCCTATTAGAACAAAGAGTATTTTTGAAGATTTAGGCACAGAGAGAGGGTGTAACTTGAAGGTTCCGCTCCTGCAGCTACTACAGGTTTTCTATTTGACTGTAAGCACAGCAAGTAATGATAGCATCCTTCAGCTTCCTTATCTGTAAGTAATGTTTTTCTACTTGACACTGAAAACGTACTCACCTCTTCAGTAAAGACTCAAAAATAGCAAAGCAAGCACTGCTTTTGCATTTAAGTGATCAGCGAGTAATGAAAAGACAAAACTGTTTTACAACCTTAATTGTCTTACAAGAATTAACTGGACTGCAAACAAAAAAAATGGAGATGAGTCACTGAAAGAAACAAGGGGACATGCAGATGTTTGTTCTGAAGCTATTCAGGTGGAAAGTGGGTATGTCTCAAAAGAAAGTCAGGCCTTTGCCATGACATGTTTTTTTCCTAGCTACCATACCAAAATATAAAGTAAATGCTTTCAAAACTAGCAACACCGCTCTCCCATAAATGAGTGGCTCATTTTAGTCTCTTGTTTCATCCCGTGGCTGGCCTCCAGCTTTGCACTTTAGTTCTCAGTCCTCTTTTTTTACTGTAATGCCATTATCTCAAGCCATTTGAAGTTGCATCATTCCTTCATAAGCACCACAGGTCAGCATGATGCAGTCTTCCTCATGTGTTTGACCATCCATACTGCTACCTCAAAGACAAATTACCAGAACGGGGTCAAGAGAGAACTCTGTCCCAAAAGCACCACTCTGGTTAGTGACCATCCCAAACTAATCCAGATGTCATGCAGATTAGGAAGGAAGGGGAAAGGTGTAAATCAGAGATCCTGAGTTCTCTGCCTCTTTATTCTAGGGCTAAGAGCCTTAGCAATCAGCCCTATTCTGAAAAACCGGGTGGGTACAGATCCCCCTCTGTTCCCAACTTGCAAAGCTGAATCCCAGCCAGCCAGAGCCGAGGCAATGCCTCGCTCACAGGGCAGCTGAGCACTGATACAGAACACAGGGAAGCCTCTTACCTAAAATACTAAGCTTTCCAAACCTACAGAACTACAGTGCAGCTGCTGATGAGGAAAGCTGAACTGTCTCACCAGTTACCACCTACTAGAAGTGCTCTCTGCGAATTCTGGCCTTCCCCGGGGGACTTCTGTCCCCTGTCCCTGAGTCCCTGGCAGTGTGCATTGATACCAAACTGCATGACTTTCTTCACCACGTCATTGTTCCCCACTACAACACGAGTCAGAGTGATCAACATACCTACATATCAAATTCCAGCCAAGGGAGGTGAACCTGCAGAGAATGTGCTAAGAGGCACTCGCACACAGTCACTTTTCCTGGCTTCTCCCCCGGGGCTATGTGCATTTGGATTTGAGGGAAAAGAGGATCTTCAGCCTGGGGGGAGGAATCTGGCACAGTGAAGCCTTATGATAGAGCCTTATGCTCAGTCAGACTAGTGCTTTGCCAAGTTATACTATCCCCATAGTATAATATATAATAATAATATAGTATATATACTATAGCTTTCAATGGCTATAGCTCATTGTATTAATCTGTGAGAGCTTCCTAGAAATTCAAGTTTAATTTTTGAAACTAAAATAACCCTGTTCTTTGTGCAAATACAATCTTCACCTGTGCAGCCTTCAAAACAGCGGAACCGATTCTGTTAAATGGGCAAGACAGTAAAAAATACCAACACCCCCAAAACCCCCAACTATTTTAAAACAGATATTCACCCTTCTTTACAATTTGGCAAGAAATATATTTATGAATTGAAGGTGACAAACCATCACAAATGCTCTACTGACTTCAGTAACTCACTAATGTACGGGAAAACAGCATAACTACTAGAATGTTGTTGGCTGCACAGAAACATTGCTCTGATGACAAAAGGCATGTTCTTTTGTGCACAGACCAGGCTGTGGCTGCATTTTACTGAGGGCCTAATCAGCAGTTACAGCTCACTACGCACATGGCTTTCAGAACAGCGTATAAAGGTGTTTCCTGTTTTTCTCCAGTAAGAAAGAAAGAGGTTTTGTATCACAATCAGATTAAAACAAGAAAAAAGCCAAGCTTTTTCTGTGGTGAAGCAAAAGAGGAATCCCTGCTATATTTGACAGCAACTTTGCCATTTGAAACACAGTAACTCCAAAACTAAATGGATGGCAGGAGACAGCCATGAATGTAAAAACTGTGGAAAGAAACTATAAACTTCCACCATAACTCTAATTAAATCACAGGCTGCTTTTTTTGTAGGATACCCCTCACTTGCTGTTTATGCCTTTAAGGAGCAATGAAGAGTTAAACATACAGCTGGTTATAGCCTGTCCGGTAATACAATATGATCACTATTTCCTAAAATGCTTTATACAACAACAGGAATGTTGACTTATGAGAAGGCAGCCCCTCCCAAGCCAGAAGGGAAAAGGGGACTAATGCCAGAGTGAATAACATCACGTTTCCTTCATGGTCTGTTCCCTTCAGCATCGGATAAGGAAATAGCAAACTAATCTCCAAAACTCTGCATATGTGAAAAACCTTACAAACTGTTCGAAATATATTCCGTTAGTTTTCTGCTCTCTTTTTCAAATAACCCAGAAGCTCTATACTCCTTCCTATGCCTAGCTGGAGTTGTGGGGGAAGCAAACTTTCAGAAAACTTAGTTGTCTATTCTCTTTGGGAACAAGAGCCTTGCATCTTCCTTCCTAATGAATGTAAAAGAACAGTAAAAAGATAGCGGGTAGCAGAAACTACTTGTCAACAGCTTGACAGCAGAAGCAAACTTTGCGCCACTGTGAAGCCAAAAGGGGAAAGGGTGAGCCCCAGCCTCGACTCCGGTGTTACCCACCCCAGTAAGTGCAGTCATGCGACAGCTGCCATCTGTCTGCTGCACATGTAGATTTTTATACAACAAGGAGCCTACTTCCTTCCTAAAAGATAATTTTAGTGTCATAGAATGGTTCAGTTTGGAAGGGACCTTAAAGATCATCTAGTTACAAGCCCCCTGCCACAGGCAGGGACACCTTCCAGTACACCAGGTTGCTCAAAGCCCCATCCAGCCTGGCCTTGAGCACTGCCAGGGATGGGGCATCCACAGCTGCTCTGGGCAACCAGTTCCAGTGCCTCACCCCCTCACAGCAGAGAATTTCTTAGTATCTAACCTAAACCTACCCTCTCAGTCTAAAGCCATTACCCCTTGTGCTATCACTACATGCCCTTGTAAAAAGTCCCTCTCCAGCTTTCTTGTAGGGCCCCTTTAGGTACTGGAAGGCAGCTGTAAGGTCTTCCTGGAGCCCTCTCTTCTCCAGGCTGAAGAACCACAGCTCTCTCAGCCTGTCTTCATAGCAGAGGTGCTCCAACCCTCTGATCACCTTTGTGGCCTTCTCTGGACTCATTAAAACAGGTACATGTCGTTCTTATGTGGGGGCCCCAGAGCTGAACACAGCACTGCAGGTGGGGGCTCACGAGAGCAGAGGGGGAGAATCACCTCCGTCTGCCTGCTGGTCATGCTGGTTTTGATGCAGCCCAGGACACGGTTGGCTTTCTGGGCTGCAAGCGCACATTGCTGGGTTATATATTGCTTCTCATCAACCATCACCCCCAGGTTTTTCTCCTCAGGGCTGCTCTCAGCCCATTCCCTGCCCAGCCTGTATTGGCACCGGGGGTTGCCCCGACCCAGGTGCAGGACCCTGCACTTGGCCTGGTTGAACATCACGAGGTTCGCTCAGACCCACCACTCGAGGCTGTCAGGGTCCCTCTGGGTGGCATCCCTGCCCTCCAGCGTGTTGACCACACCACTCAGCTTGGTGGTGTCAGCAAACTTGCTGAGGGTGTGCTTGATCCTACTGTCCTTGTTGCTGACAAAGATGTTAAACAGCACTGGTCCCAAGTCTCACAGCAATAGGCAGGTATCACTAAGAAAAAGCTCATGGGAATAATTACAAAGAATGCAAATCCTGTACTGCATTCCCTTTAGCATTCACATCTCAGAACAGCTGTCAATGAAGCGTTGCTGAACTGCCAGCTGACAGGGCTCTCACATTTCTAACCATTTAAATGTGATTAAAGACATAGATAATACTCAACTTATTGCAACAGATTTTCTGCTGCTGAGCAGCATTGATACAAGGCTACTGGAGTTTGTCAGTGTAAATTTGAAGGTGTCAGCTATTTGCTGAAAATGAAATAAAAAAAGTGTTATTTTATACTAAGCTAGGAAGGAATGCTGCCTCCTTCAGTGATGAAAACTTGCTGTTCAAATCCCCAAGTCTTGTCTGTAGTACAGTTACATTTCTGTGCTTGCTTTCCATTTTGATAAAGTGGGAGACTGGTTTAGGGGTTCCCATACACAGGGAACTCTGAACCTTGAGAGGGTAGGTTCTGTGTTAAAGTAATTAATGAAAACAAGTGAGGGGAAGCTTCAACTAATTCCTCTGCGATTACTTATGATACATATACTGCCATAACATTTTACATGCAGGAAAAATAATAATGGACCTATGTATGTGTAAAAGGAAGTAGTGAATGGACACTAGACATTTTCTAGTTTAGTCATTCAAGAAGCACAAAAACTGTAATTTGTTGTCCTAGTCCTTGGCTAGGCAAATCCCTTCTCTCTTGGCAGATGGCCAGAAAGTGAAGACAAGTCAACCTTGAACAGAAAGAATGCATCATATACAAGATTTCGGAATTAGTTATGATCTGAGTTGGGCATACAGACAGGCTTGTGCATGTATTCCTTTTAGGAAAAGGCTAGCATATTTTTCAATAGGATAACAACCTAATTTAAGAATAAAGTTATCAAGTGACCATTGGTAGTAGAAGGAAGCCAACATGAGCAAGGCTTTATCTGTAAAGTAACTTGAAGTTTCCTGGGGCAGAAGGAAGTTAGAAAGCCGAGAAGAATAGAAGTATTACTGTTCATTTTCATGTGCTCTCATCAAAAGTGACTTTTGCTGATGTGCAGCATGCTGAAAAGGAAGTGTTAACGAATTCTGACAACAGAAGCATACAGTTGCTACAGATCTTCAGACTTCAGATTGCGACATTCTCTCCCATAGCAGTAGAAGAGCTCACCAATTCTAAGTTTAGCAGTTGTGGAATAGCATACATACAAATGTTACCTGTAAACCACAGCAGCCCACTGCATTCATTATTGAAGCATTATGAATGATCTTGTATGGAATCCCCAGTTTTACTGCACGTAGTACTAAATCACTATGCGTTGTGGCCCTAAGAAAAGAAAGGCATTACATATTGGAAAGATAAAGTGGCCTAGTGTTACTAGCATTATAGTTTATTCTGAAAGTAAAATTAAACCCTTCACAACTCAGGCAATGCAGAGGTGCCAATAGGGTAAAATAACTTAACTAATTGTTAGAGAAGAGTAAAAACTCCAATAAAGCTTCCACATGTCATCTTCCCTAGCTGAAAATACAGGCATCCTCAGTATGCTCCAGTTCTTTGCAGCTCTCTGGCATAATTAAGACTATAACACCAAAACAATTGTTACTTTTTAAAGTAGCATTAGCAAGTACTTGAAAGGGAAAGTTCCATATATCCTTTGCCTTCTGCAGGTGTCTGCTGGACATCTGTTGAACTGTAAAGGCCAACTCCATTTGGCATAGACTTCAACAAAACTCCAGTATTTCCTCACTTGCTGCACAGCCAGGCCTTCTCCCGTCGGAACCAGTGCATGCCAGGAAAGCAACACACTCAAACGAGAACTCTGACCAGAATGAGGTACACTGCATGCAGTACTCAGAAAAAACATCCTTAGACTAAATCAGTTTTTGAAATATTTAAGACAAATTGCTTACATTAACAATGCCTAAGTTTAAGTGATCAAATTTATTCTGAAATAAGAAAATTCTAGTTAAGCTTAGAAGTGAGCTAAATTTGGCTCCAGGCCTAATCGTCAATACATACCTTGCAGTGACTGGTGCAAAAATTACTGGGCTTGTAATTAATGCATTGGGATTAGAGTCCTACAATGAATGGTAAGTATATACAGATCCAGCAAATCTCTGAACTGCAACTAAGTTTACGTATATATTTTGCTTGTATGTATGCTTACATACATGCTAGGCACTCCCATTTTCCATGTGAAATACAAAAATGCACCTACCCCTTACCTGAATTTATCAAACCAGAACAACAGCCTTAGCCATCTCATTACCAAGATGTACCACACATTTCAGTGTGGCCATTCCAAAGAAGGAAGCAAAGAAAGAAATAGCATACGCCAATAAGAATTATTAAATAGGAAGACTATTTTACCCTTGCCTAGTTCAGTAACCCTAAAAAGTTCCCCTGATTTTCAGTCTGATATTTTTGACACTGCACGTCTGACTAGCACCCATCAGCAGATCAGGTGCTTCAGACTGGGGCACAAATGTGGCACAGCTGCTGGCAAGGCTGTGAAGATCAATCATGTTAAAAGGAAATTAATTTCACTAGAGGAAAAAGAAATGGCAGGATCTGAATTTGGGAATTGAGAGACCCTGCTATAAACAGGCTCCCAGACCTAGAAGAATGCAGTTAAGTGATCTAAAACTACACTTTGATTAGTAAACAAACTGCTCCTGAGTTCCATAAGCAAAGGGGATTTAAGAATGGCTGCACTAAGAGGGGACTAATTTTATTCCTTTCACATACATAGGACAAGGAGCACTGGAGGATTTTGTGGTTATGCTAATACCAACCAAGGGATCAGCTGGCTTTATTCACTGAAATTTGCTCCAGCCAGTATTTTCTCCCAGTAGATCTGTCCATAATGACTGTAACTAAAAGCAGAAGTGCCCTCATGAGCACTCAGCTAATACCAGCAAAGGCCTCACTGAGGCAGCCCTCTGCGCCAACAGCTATACTATCATTTTCTGACACTAATACAGCTTTTAAGTTTTATAAGTAGTAATAATATGAATGATAGGACCAGGCTAGATGAAGGTGGGCTTTCCAGTATACTACTAAAGTTGCCAGGTCCCTGCTAGCACTTCCATAGCAGTTACCACATATGCAGATAAAAACTTACCATGACCAAGTGAAAAGAAGGACAGGGGCACAGCTATTTTTATCACCTTAACCATTAACCACCAACACCTGAGATTTCCTTGGGCTGCTAAGTACTCTTCTTCCCTGCAGATTACTTGGAACCCTATGATCAGCTTCAGTCACACAGCTTCTATCCTCCTCCCGTATGGCTTCTCTTAGGACAAAAACATTTAGCATTCTTTCCTAGGAACCTCATAAACTCCTAAATCCTTAGGGCTCTCTGTGGGCATAGAAGCAGTTCTAGCTGTAATATTAAGAGCTAGGAATGTAAACATTTAGAGAGAGAGATTCCAAAAAAAAGGGTCGTTTTCTACAATTACGTACCATGTTAATCAGAATTAAAGTATTTTGACACTGAAACTAATGAGGCAGATCAGGATAGTGCTTACAAGTAGTGATTACATTTCAGTATGTGTAGGTTTCTGGTTTTTTTCATCTTGTTTATTTAGTTGTATCAATTACTGACTCAGGGCACAAGGGCACAGGTGATGTGGCTCTACACTCTACATGAATCCTAATTTTAATCCTAACATGCATTGAAAGAATAAACAATATTTCTGCAATACAGCATCATCTGCCCATACTTTAATACAATATTCTCTTGCCAATTCCCTTCAACCTGTATTTACATAAATTATCTGCTTTTGAAAGATGTGCACACTGCTCCTCTTTTTCATAAACTATTTTTTCACTCACAAATAAGGTGCTCAGTGATTTGATTTTTCTTGTGCCCCTTAACACTGTGGTATAAATCTTGAATCACCAGCTGGAGACTAAAAGCTCTTCTGTGTGGCTTGACATTATAGATTGATGATGCCTGACTGAAAAGACAGAAGGAGATCCTTCTGGTGACAGAAAGAGACTATACTTTTCAGCAGGAATAAAAAGTGGAAACAAAAGGCTTAATAAACCAAAATGAGAAGACATTTATAATGACCTAAGTGATTTTAAAAACTAGCATATATCAAAGCAGAAGCACTGTACAACCATCAATCAGTATTCACTCTAAAAAACCTGAGCATAAAAGCTGCAGTTTGTAACTACAAAGAGCAACTAAAAGAATACTCTCTCTCAAAACATAGCACATTTCTTAATTACGAGATATTGTAGAATTTCTTCTCTTAGCAGGTAAAGCATGGAACAAAATATTACCTATAAAAAGCTAGCACGGAGAATGAAATGGTAAGTGACTGCTGAAGGAAAGTTTCATATATCCTGGAGGGTCCACATTCCTATCTACAAGGGATAGCTGGGCAAGGAAACTCCAAAGCAATATAAACTGTAGACAACTGCATGTATATTTTTAATGCAATACAAAATATAGAAAGACATAAAAAGTGCTTATGGTCTGAAAATCAGCTTCTTCATAAAGAATTAGTTATGGACTATGGCTCCTTCCTATTGAAAAAGAGAGACTGAACAAGCTATAGTAGTAACTAAAATGTTGCTTTGTCTTACCCAAAAGGATCACCAACTACAAGAAATGCGACATCACAAACATCAGCTTCTTTTAAAATGCTGTCTGCGTCTTGTTCCACTGTTTCTCGGTCAGCCAAAATCAATTCTTTTCCATAAAACTCTTCCTAGAAATTGAAATTAATAAAAAACACCAAAGTAAGACATTCAGGGGTGGTTTTGTATCTCTCAAGAACACAATGGATACCTTCCAGCAGGCTTTACATGTCTTACAGACCCCTGCATCCCCTTGCAAGAACACCTGAGCTTCCCATAAAGCAGCTCCCAAGTTGACAGAAGTCAGTCAAGCACATTATTCCAATAATGACATTGTTTTTTATGCTGTGCAGTTGAGAAGTTATTCCAAACGTTGCTCAATCACACCTGCATACTGAAGGTACCTGGGTGGACTCTAGGCATAGAGGTACAGTTAATTTAACTGGTCACCCTACTGTAAAGCATCCCCTCTTACAAGTCTGAGCCTAACTGCTTAGGTGAGTTAAAATACTGACATCAAACCAGATACAAATATGACACTAGCTATACCACAACCTAGTTAATATTTTTCTTTAGCACATTCTAACTAACCACATCTAATGAATGATTTCACATTAATCATTTTCAGTTCTCTGTAAGAAATACTGCACTATTTATACAGGTATACATGTATATGATGTCCTTCACTGTTCTCCAGCAGCTCAGTAATCATCATGTCTCTGTATGTTTTAAATGCCTTTATTTCCAGAATCAATCTCACACATGTAATAAAACTTATTAGTGCTAAGAACATGTTGTCTGACCATTCTGAACGTATCTGTCTCTAAGTCATGGGTCACCATACATTTCATGTGCTCTTTATATGACTAGAAAAAAGTGGGGTTTTTCCAGGGCACAGAAAAAAAAGGTGGTTTTGTTCCAAATAGTATCCAGAAAGTTTGGGTGGTATTACAAATACTAACAAATTGATAAAGCGATTAAGTCAGTTACAGTCCAGAAAGATTTTCCTCTGACTTCTCCTGTGACTTCAATGATAGAATCATCTTTGCCTACAAAGAACAGTGAATTGAAATGAGAACCATCATACTTGTACAGAAGTGGAGTAATGCTTCCATGAAAAAATCCATCCCATAGCTACAGTACTAGATACGGGACCTCTGCTACTGGGTTCAGTTCCCTTTTCTGATGATGACTTCCTCACCATTTTTGGATGCTTCTCTACCTCTGTAAAATGATATTATTTTCCTTATGAAACAGACTACAAGCTGTACAGATTTGATAGAAAGGGGACCAAATAAATGTATACACAAATCTTGTATCTGTGATTCAGAACAACTGACAGCCACCCTGGAGTACTGCTGAGGTCCATACTAGACAAACTACAACAAATTTTGACAACCCATTTGTTTTTATTAGGTATCTTACACTAGATGCACATTAGCACAACAGCAGCGTATAAAGCAAAGCCCTTGGTACTGAGAACTCAGTAACAATGCTACATACTTTTTGGTGGGTTTACCATTGAACCAGACCAACTTTAGTCCAGTCCTGTAAGCAAAGGCACACCACAGAGCAAAGCAGTTGCATTCCCAGAAGCACACCGTTAAGTTTTTTCATTTACTGGAATCTATTTGCATGCTTCGAGACTGCTCCACAATGAAAATAAAGGCACATTAATTAGAGACTACATAAAAAGCACTCTCCTGACAAAAACTAAAATGTAGACTCACTGGGAGGCCACTGCATCCACACAGCTCTTTCACCAAATTAAGGGCCGATTTAGATGGTTGACATCAAATAGCCTTTAGTATACCTTTTAGGCCAACAAGATAAACTCTGTAGATTATGACATTTGAATTTTGAGATCTGATTTTAAAAGCATCAACACAGGAGCATTTCTAGAAAATCATTGCAAGAAAAGATCTGTTCTTTATCTCAAGAGCTTTCCCATAACTGTTCATGTTGCTTATGAGAGACTGGCCTTCAGAGTACTAAATAAACCATTCAGTGTTATCACTTGTATGTAAACTGAGCTGTAATATCAACACTTGGTGATTAATTTCTATATTCGCTCTTTCACAGTTTCAGGTAAGACAGAATCTTTGTTTTTATTGATAATTTTTCCCAATTATTTCATCTTTGGGACTTCAGGGTTTCCAAAAGACTTAAAACAATAAAAACCAAAGCAAACTCCCAAAAATAACCATGTCAAAAATATTCAGCATTTTTCTATTACTCAATATTTTATTTTCAGCTGACCAGGAATTCATCAATATTTGTTTTGATAGCAAAGATTTTGATTGCAGATTTTTCAAAGTAAAATATCCAAGTAATCATTTTTATTTTGCAATTTTCCAACTATCCAAGAACAACAATAACATTTTGAATGGATTATTTTCAATTCCAATTGCTTGTGTGTACTGAAAAAAAACCCTGAAAAACAGAGTAGATCTTCATTACAAAATACAGCAGACACTATAGAAATGGCCCGAAATATTCTAACCTAGCTTGTGTCTGGAAACCAAGCTGACTACAAGCTAAGTGTCTCATGTGCTGTATGTACATACAGGTATGCATACAAGTCCATTATGGCTATACAGCATCCAATATGCAAACAGGACAGCTCATTTGGGGGTAAGACCCCTGTTCTGTGGATAGGTAAGTCTTTTTTTGGTATTATTTCAACATTAAACTTTATCTTTCTATGACCAGTGAACCTATCAGATTTAGAATTTGCACATTTTTACTACTTTCTTCTTCCATAAAGTGTGTTTGCCAAGAAAAAGCTTAACTCAGTGTTGTTCAATAGCCCATCTCTAACTGAACTGTGCATGTTCTGGAATTCCCAACATAGAGAGACAGCTTGGACCACAAGGAAACACAGAAATGTCTGGGGCATGATTTTTTTTTTTTTATCCCTACTGAAAACCAAGGTTTGTTGACATTAGATTGATGTTTCAGAAGTGTGTGGGTTTGGCTCTTGCTCATACAAATATGTATGACACTTTTAGTACATTCTTGGCAGAAAAAAAGTCTGCCTGAAAATACAAAAATGCAAAGGGAAATCCACTTTTTTTTAATAATTCGGATTTTATTTTATTATCAATTGTGTAGTGAGAAGCTCTGCCATAAGACTGATTAAACTCTTAAACACGTTACTCCCAACAGGCACACCGTAATACCTCAGGCCAATACACAGGTCCATGGCTTCAAAACGTGTATTTTTCTGGTACGTCTTTCAATTTTTTGTTTTGTTTATAAACAGATCAGACGTTTTTCTAACCAAGTTCTCCAACATTTCAGGGCTTGCATACACTGTAATAATGTGAGATGAAAACTAATGCCTATACTTGTAGGAAGGAAGACTTCATTTTCGTTCCTGTCTTCTCGCATGGCAGCGAAATGATTTCTCCTATAAATTACAGCCCGTGAGGGTCACGCACACGCTGTTCCCGAGGCCACGCACCCTCGGTCCCCCCGCAGCCGCTGCTGGCCGCCAGCCCCGGCACCCCCTCGCCCCCCGGGACGAGGCGCCGGGGTCCTGTGCGGCGGCGGGACCTACCATCGCCTCCTTGCCCACCGTGAGGAGGGACGTGTAGGCCTCCAGGTACACCCTGCGGCACCGCCTCACCGCCTCCAGCCCCTTCACCGTGATGTCCTTGGCATCGCCCAGGCCCAGCCCGACCAGGTACAGCATTGCTCGGGGAGGCCGCCAGGGCCGCCGCCACCTACCGCGGGAAGGGACACGGGAGTCAGCCGGGAAACCCCCTCCCATGCTACCGACCGCCCCCCGCGCCGAGGCCTCACCCCACCTCTCCCCGCTCCAGCTCCCCGCTCCAGCCCCCCGCCCCGCCGCGCCCATCCGCCGCCGCGGCCCGTGCCCCACCTGCCTCCCGCCTCCCGCCCGCCTCTCTGGCAGCCTCCCGGCCTCTCCCCGCCGCCCCGTTTTGAGTCGATTCGGGTAGTTTCGGGGTGTTAGAGGAGGGGAGAGGAAGGCCGGGGGGTGGGGAGGGGGGTCACAAGGCGTTGCCATGGCTACCGCGGGGCGGAGAGGCGTTCGCCGCGGGGCCTTACGGTACCCAGCGTGCCCCGCGCGGGGCCGGAAGTGAGTGTGCATTTCCGGTGGCCGCGAGCGCGGGGGCGGCCGGGTGTCGGCGTCGCTGGCTGCTCTCCCCTCCGTCCCTCCGGCCGCCGCCATGAAGGACGTGCCGGGTTTCCTGCAGCAGAGCCAGAGCTCGGGGCCGGGGCAGGCCGCCGTCTGGCACCGTCTGGAGGAGCTCTACAACAAGAAGTGAGCCGGGGGGGGGAGGCCGCAGCTGTGATAACACTGGTCCCGGAGAGGGGGCTGCTGCCCTCGGGGACCGGCCCGGCTCCCGGTCGCCTCTGCCGGGTGTTCTGGGGCGTTGCTGGGGGGCTGCGCCCCTCCGGGCGCCTGCCCGGGGCCCAGCGAGTGCCGGCCTGGCTGTTCCGCGGAGAGCGGGGCTTCGCGGCCCTCGCCCGGGGCTGAGTCCGCGGTACAAGCACTGGGCTGAAGAGCCCTCCCCGGGTAGAAGCGGGCTTCTCCCTCCGTCCTTTTGGTAACTTAGTAAGCGTTTAAGCAGTACGGATGTAGCGGTGGAAAATCAGGGAGTTGACTTTCACGTTATTTTTCTTGGGGTTACTTTATATTAGTGCCCTGAGGGGCGGGGAGTGGGTGTCTGTCACCGGTTTCATTTCTCATTTGTCTCTGTCGTTAGTCACAGCAGTTGTGGAGACAGGTGGGCCTAACGGATTTGAGTGTGAAACACAGCATGTGGCAGGAGCTGAGGCGCTGGTATAAAGCGGGAACTCACTGACTGACCTTCTTGTTTTTTAAGACTCTGGCACCAGCTGACTCTGCAAGTTTTGGACTTTGTTCAGGACCCTTGCTTTGCCCAAGGCGATGGACTCATCAAGGTGAAGTGCCTAATTGTTCCCAAGCGGTTTATCTTGCTGTAGTGAAGATGAGTGATGGTGTTTTTGTGCTAGTGAAAAATACGTGTCTGTTACTTGTCTCTGGAGAATTATTAAGCTAGGTGAATTCAGCTTTCTGGGGCTTACGTAGTAGATGTGAGTGTGCAGGATTTGATTGGCATGTGAAAATTCTGCTAAAATTAAATGTATCGATTTTAGAAGATGCAAAAGGATATTTTAATTTCATTCACTTAAATTTTTGGGGGAGAGGGTACAGGTACAAAAAGTTCCCTTTTGTAGCAAGAGGTTTGCAACTGCAAGCGTAGGATGGATTGTCAGGTGTTCACAAAGGCTTCAAAATATTTAGTAAGTTACTTCATCCAGTGGGAGCTTCTTCCAGGTATGAAGATAAGGGTGTACTCTGTCCAGAGTTGCATGTTGTTTGTCTGCTACAAGTGATCATGTGCTTTCATGCTCCTTTGAGGTTTTAGGTTAAAATTCACCTTCCTAAGAGATAGTTATTTCCATGATAAAGAGCCATGGGTTTCTAGAGACAGCCTCTTTTCTGCAGGTGTGCAAAGAGAAATTTGAAAACTTTGTGTCTGTGCTTATTGTACAGTCATAACTGAAGACACACACCACCAGCCCAACCCATAGCAGCGAGGCACTGTATGTATTAGTACCTGCTAGCTTGGAATCCCTCCTTGCAGTTGGGTAGAATTACTTGAATAGCAGAGATAGAATTATTTAAAAAGAGCAATCTTTGGCTCCTGGATTCTGCATGATGTAAAAACTTCTGTGGTGTATGCCCACTACTTCGTTTGAAAAAGAATTGGAACATAGTGAAAAGTGTCATAGCTGAAACAAAATACCTGTTTGCCCTGACTGTCGATATCTTTGTGCCCGCAGCTTTATGAGAACTTCATCAGTGAGTTTGAACACAGGTGGGTTTGTTTGCCTGGAAGTTTTTAGGTCGCCTACTGTTGACTGAGGCTGTTCTGACAGTGAGCTTTTTGTTCTAGGGTGAACCCCTTGTCCCTGGTAGAGATCATTCTTCATGTAGTCAGACAGATGACAGGTAAGTGTCCTTACCTGTTGCTTACAGTATTTTTAGCAACCAATGCATATGCAATTTGACTAGTTAATAGTAACAGCTAATTCTTCAATGCTAAGGTGTTGCCTTTCTGGTAAAATTGAAAAGGAAAAGCGCTAAGTCAAAAAGCATAAATGAGTGCTGCTATCCAGAATAGCCAGTCTACTGCTTTGCTAGGGAAACGGCTGACAATCAGAAAGCCAGGCCTACAGACAGCAGAACCTTTTGAAAGTTGAGCTGTGTACTACAGAAAAAGTATATTCCAGTCTTCATGAATCCAGTAAAAGGAGATATTTTTTCTATATTTCTTCTGTATATTCCACTGGAATTCCTGATGTTGCTGCTTTTTTTTTCCTTTTCTCTCTACTTCAGATCCCACTGTGGCCCTTACTTTTCTGGAGAAGACTCGAGAAAAGGTATTTTTGAAATTGCTCTTTCTGGTAGTCCACCTACAGGAGTAGTTTTGCTTTTGAGCATGTATAGTGTAGCTGAAGAGGCAGATATGTGTACGTTGAAACCTGTGCTGGAAAATACCTACTCCTTTTCTCAGTGAACAGCTCTGTATTTTAGTGCAGGAAGATGGTAACAAGAAATGCAACCAATGCAATCTAGGTTTCAAGAGTCTACCTGGCTGCAAGGGTAACACTCTCTAAAGATGTGTCTTTGTGTAACTGCAGGTAAAAAGCAGCGATGAAGCAGTCATTCTGTGTAAAACAGCGATTGGGGCACTCAAGCTGAACATTGGAGACCTGCAGGTCACCAAGGTGAGGTGATGACTCAAGTAGTTCAAGCGTTCAGGTATTTTGGAGCACCGTGACACACTTCAGCCATAACCACAGCATGGATGTGCCTGTGTCTGTGCCTCAGTTCTGAATGAGAAGTTGATAAATTTGCAGTTCCTGGGATTTCCAGGAAGACCTGGAGTTCTGTTTTACGGCTTGTAGGCCATAACAATGCACATGTAGTACTTACGAACAAATCTTTGATGTTTCAGTAAGGCTATATGCATCGGAATCTTTCAGGTGCCATTGCTTATTGGTGGCCTGCAGCTGCTCACTGCAGCTGTTGGTGTGCACAGCTTGAAAGAGAGGGGGGAGAAAATATATATTCCAGTTTGCAGCTTAGGGGGTCTCACAAACTCGACAGTATATATGCTACTTGTTGGTGAACTGCTAGTGATGACTGAATTACTGTATCATTTCCTTTGCTAAGCATGTTGGTTTTTTTCATCTGTTGGCTTTTTTTAGAACTGTCTCTCAAACTTAAGATGAGGGGTTTTTTTTATGCAGTGCAGCTTTATGTCCCTTAGAGCAAGTACAAAGTTTGATGGGTATAAGTATATATAAAGTGTGTGTGTATATAAATATAGCTGAGCGGCAGGGTTGTCTTTTTGAGGTTTGGGTTTTTTTTCTAACCTAACTACTATGTAAAGGGAGAATGCCATTGCTTTATTTTTAATGCTGTGGTCTCTGCTTCACTACCGGGTGGGTGTTACTTCTGGACCACACAGGAATGCTGTAGCCCTTACAGTGGTAAGGCTGCTTCACAGTAGTGAACTAGAAGGCCAGGAGCACGGAGGTGTGTGAGGTGTTCTGTCATCTGTAACAAGCAGGTTTTTGCCCTCGTCTAGGAGACCATTGAGGAGGTCGAGGAGATGCTGAACAATCTCCCTGGGGTGACTTCAGTTCACAGCCGCTTCTATGATCTCTCCAGCAAGTATTATCAGACGATTGGGAACCACGCCTCTTATTATAAAGATGCTCTGCGGTTTCTGGGATGCATTGATGTTAAAGATCTGCCAGGTAACTTCTCCTTTAGCAAGTATAGAAATTGCCAGTTTGCATTCTCTGATTTATCACTTCAATCTGAATGAATGTGCTGGCAGAGAACAGGTTTTCTCAGTGTTATTTTGAATCTGCTGTAGTTGGGCCAGGATCTAGCTGGAAAGAGGAGGAACCCACAGGAAGAACGGCTGAGTAGGATTCTGTTCCTAAGCTACGTTGAGGTGATGGAAGGGGGGAAGTGCCCCCACCAGAAGGGATAGTTTGTTCTAGTTCCCCAAAATCTTCACCATAGATTGAAAAAGTAGCCTAATTTTATTTTATTTTTTTTTTCTGCTGCTGTGGTTACTGCAGGCTTCTGAATTTCAGGCTTGGGAGAGGATGAGAAGTAGGGCTGGGAGTGATCTAACACAGGTACAGAGAGGAGGGTGAGGCAAGGATTAATGGGGCTTAGGCTGCTGTTTCATCCAAACTATTTTTGTTGGTTTAGGTTTTGTTGTTTTTTTTTTTTTTTCCCCCAGTATCAGAGCAGCAGGAGAGAGCCTTTACCCTGGGACTGGCAGGGCTCTTGGGAGAAGGTGTTTATAACTTTGGGGAGCTGGTAAGTTGGGGCTCTTTTGCTTCAGCTGTTGAGTATCAGGAATTTATTTTACCCTATTAACACTATCCTGCCTGGTTTCTGCAGCTGATGCACCCAGTTCTGGAGTCCCTGAGAAACACTGATCGGCAGTGGCTGATTGACACGCTTTATGCCTTCAACAGTGGTAATGTAGAGACGTTTCAGGCTTTGAAGTCAGCGTGGGGTCAGCAGGTGGGTGAATGAGTTGCTGTATTGCTTAAGGCCTAAGCTCAATATTTGGAGAGGACACTTAGATTCTGCGGATGTTTACCTTAAGAATTCCTGACTCTGATGCACTGGTAGAATTTTAATCATAGCATAGTAATGTTTCTTTCATTTTGATACATATCATTAGTTCTCTGATCTTCCCTCTGTGTCTGGTTGATTGAAAGAAGTGAAATCTCTTGTGATCCAAAGCAAAAACGTCATGCAATGCTGCACAGGAGGATAATTCTGATTTAATTTCCATAATGCCATTCACTCCCAGTATTAAACTGCTTCCAATGTAAAATAGTGGCTTTCCCTTGTGTTCTGGGAA
Source organism: Microhierax caerulescens (assembly GCA_035590215.1). Taxonomy (NCBI): domain Eukaryota; kingdom Metazoa; phylum Chordata; class Aves; order Falconiformes; family Falconidae; genus Microhierax; species Microhierax caerulescens. Next base: position 13,876,878 of record JAVJGJ010000030.1, on the reverse strand, counting down.
GTCTGAGGAAAACAGTGCTGTTGGATATTAACTACACTGGCTGTACCAGAAACTATCAGCACAACAGTGATTTGCAGGTGGGCTTGTATGTCTGCTTGGGCAAGGCCGTGCCCTTTGATAAAAAGTTGCCTACTTTGTGCAGTTCTTAACACTTGTGTTATGGAACTGTTATCAGGCAGTGAGTGGCTTGTAGTGGCCTCCTCCCTTGTAAATGAAGGTAGTGGGTCCCCATGTGACTTGTGTGTAACATGCTGTTTTCCCCTGGGGGGGGTGTGTGTTGGGGTGGGGGAAATAACAATGGACTTACTTGTTCTATTTTATCCTCTTACAGCCAGATCTGGCTGCAAATGAAGCACTTCTGCTGCAAAAGATTCAACTGTTATGTCTTATGGAGGTGAGCTGAGAACTGTGATGTGTTAAATGTGGGAAATGGAGAGGGACTGCTCCAACTACCTTATGGTGGAGGTAGCAGTGTTAAATATTCTGTTCTCTCGGTGGATTCATTCAGAAACTCGTGGGTATAAATACCTGACTGCAAATTTTGCCTCTAGGTGGTGCCAGGAGGCAGTACTGCTTGGGGGAGGAAAAAAAAAAAAAAAAAAAAAAAAGCCCCTTGTTAAGGGTTTGTCTGTAGTTTCAAGAATGTGCTCTTTCAGGCAGGATATTGGAGGTGCAGAAGGGAAGAGCAAGCTTTGCATCTTGAGGATGGTATCTGAAATGATAACTCTTAAAGTATGTTCTAGTTTAACAAATTAACAAATTTAACACTTAAAATCTTAGTTTCCTAAGGACTGAGAATCCTTTCCCTGGTATGTAACCTTAAAGGTTTAAACAGTTTCTTTCCTGTCACTTGAAGGCTTTGGCTCTGTTGTTACCAAATAATACTGCTGTATAAACCTCTGTGGTCTCGGATCTTTTTATAAAACTTAAATACATTTGAGTTGCCTGAGGTGTTATATATGTTTATACACACCCATATACCATTATGTGTGTATGTTAATGTGTATATGTATTCCACTTCTAGTGTTTTATTGTGAATGAGTTTTACCACCTATAAGTACTTCATTGTCTCAGGGACGTGGTATGCACAGAGATGTTTCAACACAGATTGATCAGCTTTATTTGAAGATTAATGTTGTTGCCTAGGAAATTTGCACCTTGGAGCAGTAAGGTGTGTGTGCAGGGAGGAGCAGTACTCTTCCTTTCTGCTGACAGAAATACTTGAAAGAGAAATGCATTTTTATTGAATAGGAGAAATGCAGTTGCTACTGCAGGTGGAGAGCTCAGCAGGGCAGTACGAGGGAGGTTGTGCACACTGTTGGAAAAGACTAAAATTGTGTGGGATTTATTTTTTATTTTGTTTACTTGAATTCAGATGACTTTTACCCGACCGGCCAATCACAGGCAGCTCACTTTTGAAGAGATTGCTAAGAGTGCCAAAGTCACTGTGAATGAGGTGAGTTCAGCTTTAGACAAACTTATTAATGTCTACGTTCTGAAGCTCTAAAAGTGTCTGGATAGACCTCCTCCCATAGGTGAATTCTTAAGTAGAAATTTTCTCCCCTGTTCTTGTGCATTTGAAGAAACCAGCCCGTGGGCTCACCCTGAGTGGCTGGTCATGTTTTTTCAGCAGAGCTATGGCCATCCCCTTTGAGTA
>JAVJGJ010000030.1:13862580-13875121 GCA_035590215.1 Microhierax caerulescens | reverse complement strand
TAGTCTCCCGCGGCGGGGAGCGCGGGGCCGCAGTCGTTAAACATGGCGGCGGCGGCGGTGGCGGCAGGGGGGGGTGGGGTGTGCGGCTGCCCTACGGTGCCGCTCGCTAACGGCCGGCGTATCCCGGTGCTGGGGCTCGGTAAGTGCCACGGCGGAGCCAGCAGTGGGCCTGGCCGAAACTTCGCGCCGGGGACGCCTCCCCCTGAGCGACGTTGTGAGGTGGTGGGGGTCGCCGCCGGGCTGGCTCGTCAGGGCTCGGCTCCGCCGCTGGTCCGGGCCCGGAGCTCCCCGCTGGGGAGCCCGCGCTGAGCTAGGCAGGCCCGGCGCCCCTCCAAAGGCCTGTCTGTGACTGGACGAGCCGTCGTGGCCCTTCGTGGCCCTCGTAAGTGGGGCCTTGTGGGGCCCCTCCTGCCGCCCTGCAGCAAGGCAAGCTGGGGCGCAGGTGCTTTTGTGCCTGGGACTCTCTCCACTCCCCCCACGCTAGCGTTTGGTGGGGTTTGGGGGCTTTTTTTTTTGTTTTATTTTGTTACGAGGCTTGGAGCAGACTTTTCTTTAAAGCAGACTTTCAAGCTGGACTTTGTCTTACTGGAAGTTTTGGTGGTTTTTTTGTCAGTTGCACCTGTTGCCCTCAAAAGCCCCGGTAGGGATCTGGGCTCGGTGCGAGGCAGACCTGTGCCTCGTGGCGGCGGGAACACCTGACCTGTGTGTATGTTGAAAGAATTTAAATGCTGCTAAACCCTGGCAGTGTATCAGAATCTGGTGTGAATATTTTTTTTCCTTACTGAAAACCAAGGTTTGCTGACATTACGTTGACGTTCCGGAAGTGCGTATTTTTGGTTCTTGCTCATACAAAGATGTGTGACACTTTCAATGTGTTCTTAGGGAAAAAAAGTCTGCCTGAAAATACAAAATTGTATGCAAAGGGAAATTCAATTTTTAATATTTCAGATTTTATTTTATTACCAATTGTGCAGTGGGAAGTTCGGCAATACAACTGATTAAACTCTTAAATCATTTGTTTTCTAAAATGTGAACAAGGGGGGGAAAATGGTCCTTAAAAGACCATGTTAGTTGTCTGAGTTAATGTGAGTGGTAGTTCAGGAAAGCTATTGCATTCAGTCCTAGCAAAACAAGACTAAAGGCTAACCAGAATATGCCTCTGCAGTTAGAACCCGGGCATGAAACTGTCTGTGAAATTTGAAGGATCTTTGTGTCCTGTCCCTCCCCCTCCCACACACACAAGGCAAGCAAAGCATTTATTTTCCCTCAGTCCTTTAAGAAAAGGGGAAAAGGATTTTCTTTTTCTACTGAACTGTATATGGTATAAACCCAAGATTGGCTTGCAGCAGAATATTCCTCTTAATTGTAAACAGGAATACCTGGTTTTATACTGTTCTTAATTCCAAATTCATCAAATTGGTGGATTTGCTAATGGTTCAAAGGAGCCAAACTGTTTAAATGATTAAAGGCTGTTTTTCCAAGTCAGCATAGGACCGTGTGAGCAGAGGAGGGTTAATACCAGTAATTCTGTGGTGTCAGAGCACTGTCCATGCTGTACTTAGAACAGAGATTAACTCTTCCAAAACAGGAGTTGTAGCAGAGTGCCTGGAAGATGTGCCATAAAGAGGCAGAACATATACCATACACATACCAATGATGATTGCATACTTCACCGGATCTTTCTGGAATTTTTTTAATAGTTGTCTTTTTATGTAGTTGACATTAATTTTTATTTCTTGTAGAAGTGAGGAATTATTCTCTTGATTGAAGCCTGTGATTCTTTTGGCACAGTATTTGAGCATCAATTTCTCTCTCAAGAGTCTTTCCAGAAGCCTCTTTTATTGATAACGTATTCTAAAACATGAATACTCTTCCCAATCAGTTTTTCATGATGCAGTTTTATCATGGGTCAATTTGATATCCCAGGTTTTCCATTGTTTTACATAAAGAACCTAAGTGCCTTTGATTTCTATGTTTGTCTGTGACACTGGAGTTAATCAGTCATACAAGTATCAAGCTAAGCTATAAAATAAAATGACCCTTGTGCTCTTTTAATCTTTATCCTGTGAGTGTATACTGACTTCAGAGCAATTATTTAGGATTTCAATTAGTATGAAGGAGGACAAAATTTGAGCTGTGGATTTTAGAGTGTATTAAGCCACTTAAGTCAATAGGAGTTGTCCTTTGATTTTAATAGGGCTGGTTTTTCATCCAGAAACTTTTAATTGAATAGAAAGCTTGTAATGCTTGCTTGAAAGTACTCGGTCATTTTAGCTGCACATATTAGTTAAAAAGTCTTAGCAACTCAGCACCATCAGCTAAAAGATTTAAGAAAGAGAAAGAATTTAAAAGTCTACAAGATGCTTTTACCACGTATTTATGTGTATAGACATGTTCATGAACGTCTATGTGTATGTGGGGATGTGTATTCCCAATATATGAATTTGTTATTTTAGTATCAATTAACCTTAAGAATACTTGATGCAGCTGTACCTTATACAGTCCCTATATAATGAGCAAAAAAGCCTATGCTTTTGCTGGGTTTTTTTTTGTTTGGGTTTTATTGGGGGTAAGCATTTGGTTCTTTTAACCTTTAACACTTTTTGCCAATTTAGTTCACTTAGAGATTTTTTTATATTTTTTTTTTTTAAAAAAGTAAATAGTCTTTTTTAGAGAGTGGACTGTGTATTATGTGTATTGTTTCAGTATATGCTGAACTGTATTTTAGACTATCTATAGAACCTCCTTTTTTTTTTTTCAATTGGAGATTGCAATACCTTTCTTAGGTTATTAGCAGAATAAGCTGACTAGAAAGTATACAGGCAAAAAGACTCCTTTGTACTCTCTGCCAAACAGCGTGCCGCTTGCTGTCCTTTCTTTGTGTTAGTAGTAGTGAGTAGCTGATTGTGAAGCCTGAACTCAAACTACAGTAAATAGATAGTAACATATAAGATCAAGAGAATTAAGTTTGAAATTTTCTGGCCCAATAAATTCAGTTTATTATGGCTTTCAAGGAGCTTCTTTTGACTTAACAGTGGTGTCATGAACACCAGGATTTGGCTCTTTGACTTCACTTACCTATCCTTGTATTGTTAGAATAACACTTGACATATTGCTTATACATTCTACAGCTTTTTGAGGATCTTGTAATAGATGGGAACCAGTCAGGCGATCTTAAGAAATCCTTGATATATGCTGCAGAACATTGTGGCTTTAAGAAAAAAAGGGAGGGGGTAAAGAAGCTCAAAGCTTACCACACTTGCATTTCTAGTCAAGCTATAAGTATCATGATATGGAGCCTAACACAATGGGATCTTTATCTATCGTAGGTGTTCCCATTTAACTACTCTTACAAATTAATGGCTTATTTTTGTTACAGCATTACTGCATTAACTAATGTTTGCTATGCAAGAAATTTACTCAGCTATCAAGTAGAGAACTTTCTTCAGTGAGGATGCATGTTCTGCAAGGCCATTTTCTGCAGGATTTCAGATTTGTTTTTTTCTTTGTTGTTTCTTACCCCTCTAAACATGCAGACTTAATTGTTATCTATGAAAAGTCATCTTTGAGAGGACAGATATGTATGTTGCCTCTGTTGCTAGATAATCTTTCTGAAAGCTTCAGAGAGACATAGATACGCTGTGTTAAGATTGTTGTAGCTATCCAGTCATGTCAGTTGGAAGGCAGCTTGGATAGGTATGTAAGTTATTTCCAAATGATGAAACCCCTTTCACAGCAGCTGAGAGCTGAGTAGGAGACATGTAGTGTGTTTCTTGGCCAGAACATGTTACAAGAGAGAGAGTGCAGCAGCAGCCTAGGATAACATTCTGTCAAAAATACCTGTTTCAGTTGTCAAAAGGTGTTGTGCTGGTGGTGTTTTCACTACTTTTTTTTTTTTTTTTTTTTTTTCCTTCCAAATTTGTATAGGAGAAGTTCCATAAATTGGTCAAGGTTTGATACAAAAGGGGAGACAGGAAGAAAGGAGTTTAAGTGGTCTTTCATTAGGTTACCATTCTCTCTCTGATGCTCTGCACTCACACAAACTGTTTTTGGTGAGAAGGATCCATTTCCATAAAAATATCTAGTGATAAAGAAGGATTTGTACACCAAAGAAGGCTATGTAGTGTGCAAAATTTATGATTAGTCTGAAAGGTTACTTGGAATAACATGCCGAATTCTGTGCACCCAAAACTTTATATTTACTTAGGTGTATATTCATGTTCTGTTGTATCTGCCTTGTGTCCAGCAGAAAGACAAGTCTCCTAGCAATGGTAAAACAATTTGACTTTCCTGAGACCCTTACCAATTATTATACAGCAGCCTACCTTTGCATTAGAAACACACTGTATAGCTGAACTTTTCAGTAACAAATAAAAATAACCTGTCTTGTTTATTGTATGATTATAAAAAAATGTTAGTTTTACGTTTCTTGTGGTTTGATTCTAACAATTGTGGTAGCCAATATTATTCATATGCAGAGGGTCAGGCATGTTTACTGTCAATAATTTTCATTACAAAGTCTGCTTTTCAACTGGAGTAAGCTTTAAGTCAGAAATGAACTGGCATTTTGGCACTTGATACAAGTGTGAAGCTATGCCCTAGGGAGTATGTTACCTCATAACGGCTTTAGATTGCTTTGAAAAATGGATATGTTCGCTGTCTTACTAATAAGATAGCAGAAATTCTTTCCATATTTGCAAGACTTACTTTATTACTGTTTTAGAAACATAGGGCAAATAACAGATGTAAAAATTATACTGTTTTAACGTTGGTGTAGTTACACTTTTTCACAGGAGCTATATGTATCTGAGAATCGCATACCTTGTGAGTCTTTTTACTTTAGTACGGAATTAAATATTCTTACATTACCTTAATTTAACTACAGGGTACTTGGCACTTATCTAAAGCAACATCCCCAAAAATGCATCACTTGTAAAATTCTCTTGAGGCTTTGGAAGAAGAATACATACAGTTTTGCTTATTTCTGTAAAGTAGGAAGCCTGCACTTAGGGCTGCTGCTTTTTTTTTTTTTGGTTGGTTGGTTGTTTTTTTCTTCTTTTTAAGTCTAAGGGGTGAAAATGCTACCCTCTAAAGCATCTGAATATGATTTGGTAGCACAAGAGCTTTTCTTCCATTAACTGAAGTATTAGGAGGCTTACTCAAGGTCATGTACCGAATGGTTAAATTTAGCATGGCATCAGTCTTTGTTGGAGGGCTCTGTGATATGAGAGAAACTTGATGAAGTCTCTTAGTGATAAAAAGTATTTGGTTTGTTCATGAACTTCACCAACACGCTTCTCTGAGTGGCTTTTTTATTAAAAAAAAAGTAAAATACTGCTGTGTTGCAAAAGGTCCACAAACTACCAATTACAGACATCTCTTAAGGCTTGTTCTGATTCTCTGTAGTGAAACTATCTTCATCCCCTTGATGTGGCAGTTATATTCCCATTAGAAGAGCGGGGGGGTTGTGTGTGTTGTGTGTCTTTGGTGTTTTGGCTTTTTTTTAGGGACAAGAATAATGAAATTCAGGGGGGTTAGTCAAACAGCATGTGATTTACTTACAAAATGTGCTGGTGATACCAGAAATTGATAGAATGTTTTCATGTAAAGTTGTTTTTGATGTCATCCTTGGCATAGCTAGAATTAATAACAACTTGGTGAGATGAAAAGTTCTCTAATGATCCCCTTCTATTAAAGTATAAGATTAATCGCATGCTAGTTTGGGAAGGGGCTTCAGGACAGGCAATTACTAAACAAAATAACCAAGTCTCTATACTCATTGTGCCTTACCCATGTCACACACAGTGAATATTTTATTACTAGTAATGATGTTCTTTGCAGAAGATTATTCAAGTATAGACAGTGCTGTTACAGTAACTAGGAAAGCAGAAAGGTACTGCTCTGAGCAGCTTCTAATCAAATAGCCAAAGCCTGGGAGGAATAAAAATCAATTCAACTAAATAATATGATGTCGGTTAACTTAAAGCATTGCTACCTTGCTTAAATTGCATTTTTACTGCATTTGTCAGTATATTGCACTACTAGCATGGTAAAATAATGCAAACAGCCACTCACCTAGAATCTCTTCATGCTCAAGGGAAACCAACAAATTCTCTCTGTCCTCATTTTAGGGTGTTGCATATATAAGATTCCTGATAGTCAGCTGTAGCTTTCAGTAAATAAATCATAAAGTAAGTTTTTCCTGACTAATGCTAATTGTATTTTTTAAGACATTACATTATTTGCATTGCGACCATACACAACCTGTTGCATTGTTCCCAGTTCTTTTCACAAGTGGGATTTTTGTGAAGAAAAATACAGAATTGGATTGCTCCACTTCCATTACATCAGGTACTTGTGGATTATTTTTTTTGTCAAAATGCTACATATGACTTGAATGTTAATATTGGGTGGAAGGTTTTTAATGTTTCCTTCCATTATGTATTACTAATCCAGTTACCTACTTTTTAAATATTCATGCTAGAGTTGTTCATTCTTAAACTTAGCTGTGGTCAAAAAAGATCCTGTCCTGTTGGCATTGGAACTAAAGGAGATTTTGCTTTTCAAGTCAATGGCACCAGAATCAAGTGTCATTCTCCACTGTTACTGTCTTTTTTAAAAAAAATATTTTATTTTATTTTTTGTTATTCATGGCTCTTGTTTTCTCGTGGCTTCAGTTCTTAAGGAAATTTATGGAACAGTGGTCCTGATACCAAGACCTATGGCACTCCCTTCTATTAATCTTATCCTGTAATAAGAATTGGCTGTTTATTTCTTTCCTTTGTTTCAGGTCTCAACCATTTTTTTTTTCAATTCTGTTGGGACTTTGCTTCTCACCCATGGTTACCAAGTTGCCTTAACAGCCTCTTGTGATGAACAAAATGCCACATCTATAAATCTTTCTGACTCAATTCATCCACCATTTCAGTAGATCTGACCTTGAGAAGTTGTACTTGAGCTTTGAGGGCCTCCAGATATTTAACTTCTCCAATGTACAAAATGTGGCCATATCCCAGGCAGCTGTGTATTTGTAGACAGTTGAACAAAGCAGCATTCTGTCCTAACGTGACTAAACCTGCTGAGCTCTTTCCCTCCTGGCTTTCTTCTAACTTCACCTACTTCCAGCGTGGGGGTGTTTTATTCATTAAAAAAGACCAAATGCTGTACAAATGTTGTTATAAAGGGTACTAGTAAATGTATCTGGGGCAAAATGCTGGGCCAAGTTTTGCTTGTATGAGAGCATACACAGTACAGAAAGTTCGTAGGTTTTTATCTGGAGGAAATTGCTGCTTTGTCTCTGCTCTGTTTGTATACCTACAAATCTATGAGGACAGCTTTTTATATTTTTGCTGGGGATTTTACCTTATTTATATTTTGACACAAACTGTGATTTAACAGCAGAAAGATAGCCTCCTTTCTTATGCTTTCTGAATTCTTTTTGGTAATCACCCTGTTGCTGATGAATTTTAAATGTCCATCACCAAGTCTAAGGAATAAAGAACAAATTTGGCTTTCTATCACTGTTTAATAATTAAAGCCTTTATTAATATAATCAGAGGCACTTTATGTGTATGCTTTTAAATTTCCTGTTGTCATTAATACTTTTAAATTTTACAAGCTTAATTGCCCACTAGTTGAAGAAATTACTTGTAACCAGTTTGAAATAAACAGAGGAGCAAGCTCCAGCATATTTTAAAATGTTACCAAACTTTTTTTTGGTTGTTTTGTGGTTTGTTTTTTTTTGGGGGGGGGCGGGCGCAAAGAAAGCTGACTTGTATCTTTCAACCTTCATGCAGCAGATTTTAGTCATACTTTTTTTCCTTGCCAGAGTTCCCTGGCATAGTTCTGGCAGCATTGAATGGTGATGTCACATGCCGCTGTAACCTACATTGCAGTAGTTCCTCATGCTTCCAAACGGGAAGGAGGGAGGTACTGATTCCTAAACTTTCTCCTTTTCTTCTAATGTTTATGCCAAGCACAGAGAGCAATACAAAAATCCTCCTTGAGAGGGGAGAGAAAAGGGAAAGACATCTTTGTGGCTTTACATCAGTTTTATAACTGTGAGGTCTGTTCCCCGGGCTTAATGCCTGAATGGAAGTGCTTTGCATTCTAATACATACTATTCTGAGGTTGAATGTGCAATGTGAGAGGAGGGGCTACAAGAAATGTTGTTTGTCTTGGAAACCTTGAGAAAATACATTTAGATGATGTGAGGGGGGAAGAAGCATTTGATCAGAAACATTCTTTATTGTTCAGTTTTAATATGCTCTACGGATAGCTGGGCTGCTGCTGTCCTTTGAACTCATGAATGCAATTAGTTAGCAGTGGGACACTGCAAGTCTCTGACCTTCCAGTGTCACATGGTATTGGAGGAGTTAAGATCTGGTCACGATTCACAATTGCGCTTATTCTGTGAGTAGTCTGGTAGGTATAAAGGGCACTGCTGTGATGTCAAAAATTAGTCATCAGATTGAACATCATCTTGAATTAGGATCTCACAGTGATGTGTTATTGTACGTACATTTTCATCTTGTAAGCTACAAGTCACTATAAATTGCAGTTCTTTTTATAATCTTTTCTATAATGTTATCTTTACAGTTCTCTTAAGTGTTTTTTAATTACTGGTCTCATGATCCACCACATGTTTAAAAATTGCAGTCCCTCTACTTAACTGTAAGTTATTTACATATTTTATTTCTAAGTCAAACTTTCACAGCAGAAATTATTATGATAATGTCCTACATAAGTACAGAGTATGGATTTAGTATTTTTTCCTTTTTATTGTTCTTTGTGGAAGTTGTTTGGAGGAGGAAAAAAATTGTCACAGTTCTGTCTCATTTATTGTGAAGTATTTCCAAATGTCTAATGCTGTTAACCAATTAATGTAATCTTTGTCAGATAGTTTAAGGAGATGTATTAAAGGGGAGGAAAAAAATTATTTATTTGCTGTAGATGGTACATATCCTTATTACTTATTAAGTTAAAAGTTCTATCAAGGTATGATCAGTACTAGAAGTCATTTCAATTGAGTTAACAGAGGGAATAGAATGAAAATAATTTAAAACTGGTTCACACCAGCAATTCTTTGTGCACTATTAACTGCTAGGATCTAGTCACAAAACATTATTCTGAGAAGAAAAGGTTTAGTGAACCCTAGAAATTGGATTTGATTTATGCCAGAAAATCTGCCTTTTCACTGCTTGAGATTTCTATGGAAGGAAGACACAGTCTTTTACCAAATGGTTTCTAAGGTTACATCTTATAGCAGAGCATCTGAAACCAATTTGGTTGTTAATGAGAAATAGTTCTCACGGTGGTGGGAAAGAGTGGAGTGAAAGAAAAGGCTTCAAGATTTGGCAGTCTGTCTGTAAAGGCATTTAAATAAATGTGTGCTGCTGCTCTGCTTATGAAATTTCTACATGGATTACACATTCATAATTGCCTTTCAAATGTATAGGTCACTTCCCAGAGTTGTCCTTCCCTACAAAATTTAATTAAGTTAAATGATAATAATATTTGTATGCAACAGCTGAATAAAATTTAAATAGCTGGCACTTTCCAGTGGAATCCTCTTTACTCCTGCAGGAAAAATATTTGCATTTTTTGGGTGATAGTGTATTTTTGCTGCAAGAAATAACATTAGTGAATTGGTGCCATATCAGAGCCATAGCATCCCCCTGATGACAGATGCTACTTGCAGACTTTCTGGGCTTGCTGTGAGACACATTCTGAGAAGTTCTTTTATACCCCTTTTCTAATGTTCTGACTGGATAAACAGTAGGTCAGTGACCAGAGATACATGCTCATTTTACCTTGGATGATCTAAATATCCTTTACAGTCAGAGCCTCTTTGGGATGGAGGGAATAGAGTGCTTCTGTCAACAATGGCTCATTGCCATTTCTTCCTTCCTCTCAGGAAGAGAAAAAAGCAATTCTGGCTTCCCTTTCCCTGGATACATAATAAATATGTAATGGCTCTCTCCTACAATTTTGCATTGCGACAAAACTTTATTCCTGCATTCTGTTCCTTGGTGCCTGAGTAGAATTGCAGAGTTTAAAATCATGCTTGCCTACTTCTCTTTCTCATGTTATTGAATTCTAAGTGCCTATTCTGAGTCACACAGGAGAAAAACAGTCCCACAGTGACTGCTTTGCACTAAGCAATGTATTGTATTTAGCAAAAAACAAAAAAAAAGAAAAAGAAAAAAAAAAGAGAAAACTTGTCAAAGTAAAACATGTATATAAAAGTTAATATCCATAATCCAGATAGGTTTTGCAGAAGCAAGAGAAACTTCGTTTTGTAATCTCTAGACTCTGCATAGGCCAGGTCTATTAACAGCACTTCATTAGCATAGTGATATTATTTGGGAACATGAAAATACCACATCCATACTGTACAGCTGTAATGCCATAAAATATGTGTAAATACAACAAAGACCTCTATCACCAATTCTTTGATTAACCTTGTGCCAGTATGGTGTTACAGTATGGAAGTACCTGCCTTACTGTGGTGCTGGCAGGACAGTCTTCGCTGTCCTTTGAGGCTTGCAGAAGCAAATTCATGCCCATACTTCAACTACTGAGGCTTATGTTGCACCGTGTTTGTACATATCAACTTCTATCGGCACCTGTTTATTGGCATTACAGCACTTCATTGGCATTTTTGTGCTGTAGCCTCACAAAATGCAATTATTTGTGCAACTTTTATATAGCTTTGATAGCCTTAAATGACTAAGTTTTAGATAAACCTGTGTGCTACTTCAGTTCTGACCAAAGCTTTGGTTATATAAGTTTGCATAGTGCCTTTCTGTTGGCATTGTCCTGCTGGTTCTTCTAGAAGCCCATAATCTCTATAGGTTCCATTTCTGCAAGGGCATCTGCTCCATTATGTATACATTAAATGCCATTCTTGCACTCTGCATAAAATGTCCAAGTTATTTTGTAGAACTTACTGTGATTAAATTTGGATCCCATGACTTGGAATACTCTGTAGCCACCTTATGAAAATTTTAAGTATAATAGCCTCATAAAGAGCTTGACTTCATTTGATTTCACCTGCTGCAGAGGAAAGCCTTGCACTCTACAAAAGAAGAGAGGATGCTATGAATCCTTTGTCATGTGATAATAAATATGATTTTCAGAATAACTGACCTGGTTAAGTAAAAACTATGCCAAATTATAGTAAGTAATGCCAAATTATATGCAGTAAGAACGCTGGTTCTAGTGCTGTGGTTATAGAAAAAGTTAGTGTCACATTACCTGGTTGTCTGAAAGCAGCTCTAGGGATGGTGTTGGGGAACATGATGGAAAGAAAGGCTCCAGAGGCAAGTTCTTGGAGAGGGTCTTTCTGATCACTTGGTAGTTGGCTTGAACACAACTGTGATTTGATTTTTGTTTCTTGGATTTTTTTCATATTTTAATAAAAACACTGAATATGTAGAATCATTTAGCTACTTCTGGTAAACAGGGAATTTTTCTTGCCCAAAATTTTCTTGCCCCTTGCCTGAAATAGTGTGTTTTTCCCTCTGGGCAGTTATTAAAGTTCATTGATAATTCTAAAACTATATACTTTCTTGGCCATTTTACAATCTGAATCAACTTGTCAGAGGATCATATGAATACAGAAGTAGGTGAAGGAGGCAGTAAGTCAGTAAGCAAGGACAGCAAGTAAGGATTATCTGTCATTGAGCAATTCCATAGAAGAGGCTTATGGATTAGCAATAAACCTTGAGATGTGTTATATGTTCATTTGCTCTATGTATAGGCAACACTTTGTTTTATTATCAAATTTTCTCATAATTTAATTAGCAAAATCAAATTGTATTGACAACAAAAACTTGAGTATATTCAGAAGATACACTGTGTGGCCCTAATATTGATGTAATGTTGAAATAATAGAAATAAAACTATTAGAACAAGGTATTTCAAGCCTAATATGATACACAATGCCATATATACACAATAAGTTTGTAAACATTGATAAAAGGATGTTTGAACTTTTGCTTTTAAGAGTTCTTAAATGATTACTTGGAGAGAAATCAGAAAAGGAATGGGCATTTTTGTAGGTATGTTGTTTGTTAACTGTTTTAATGTACTGAGCACTGATGTCAAAAGACCATTAATCTCTGATAGGATCTCTAAATATCCTATTGTGGTTTCACTAGCAGGAACTCTTCTGATGTAAATGATTCCATCGATTTCAAGTAACCAAAGTTATTCATGTCACAGAACATTTTTATATACTCAGAGAAATAGTACTTTCATATTTCACAAAGAACATGAAGATATGCTCCTCCACAAAGGGAGGGAGAAAGCAGGAAAAGTAGGTCCTGATTCTCTTTTTAAAAACGGCTGGTGCTTTGTGTCTCTGTCTGTAGTTCTGCAGCTTCCATGAAGGACAGAAAGTTTAATGAGGCTGAGGGTCAACTGAGATGGTGCATAAAACTGTGAGGGGGGGTAGTATTTTGGTGTGTGATTTGTCTTACATCTTAGTGGTGGGTTTTAGGGTTTGGTTTTTTTGGGGGGGCAGGAGGCAGGAAAT
>JAVJGJ010000030.1:13822516-13862557 GCA_035590215.1 Microhierax caerulescens | reverse complement strand
GGGGCTTGGTAGTGTTGCTGGATCAGGTTTTGTTTGTTGGGCTTTTTTGTTGTTTATTTGGGAGGGTTTCCCCTCTGTAGCAACTGCATTGTGAACAGGATTCTGCCTTCCTAAGAGTCTTTGAAACTTTCTTTGGATTGTCAGAGCACATTTCTTATCCCAGTTTTGTTAGCAGTGTTTTTCAGGATATCAAGAAAGTGATGAGTAATCATGACAAAACCGTAATGTAACTAATTAAGCCTAGTTTTCAATTGATATGTGTCCTTTGACCTGTCTGTATCGTTGTCTCTACTAGCCACCAATTTTCACAAAGTCTGTATGAATGTAATTAACTTGGACATCTTCAGATCTGTCAAACTTAGGTTAGTGCAGTCTGCGAGAGAACAGTGATGTTCCCCAGGGAAAATAAGTTAAAATACTAGCTAAAAAATAGGGAGCTTTTCCAGACTTATTTATGTTTGACTTCATTTATTAAAAGGAATTCCTTCTTATTAGAGAATCAAAATACATTAATTCAGTATTTTTTAGAAACAGTAAGGGGATGCAATGGGTGCTAGTTCTTATTAGTTTTAAATGTGAGATTGAATTTTGTCTTTAAATGTACATGCACAGTGTGAATTACATCTCTGTGAACAAAGGATAATCCCAAACATGTAAGAATGTTAATGTGTTCAAGTCATGTTAAGCCCAGATTTAAAATTTAAGTCAGTCCACCTTCTTTTGTCACCCTTCTGCATCTATGAATTGTAACGTAAGTCTAGAAGCTGTTATGTTGTTGCATAATTAACTTAGAAACCTGTTGTTTATTATTAAGTTGGATTGCCAAGTGGTAATATTAAATACTTGTTAAGCATTCTTTTTAATTACTGTTCAGTGCATCCCGAGTGTTGTAGTACATTTTTAGGCATAGAAACTGAGATAATTCTCTCCAGACTGATTTTGGTCTCTATTTCCTGTGAAACAAGTGTGCTTGCCATCACTGCTTAGGGAACAATAACAAAATTATTCTGAATTTTCCTTCTTTCCCGTTCTTTCCCTTTAACTTAAAGGGGTTAATTTTTTTTTTAAAAAAAGTTGTTTGTCCTAAATGTTCTTGCTGAAATCCATTATGCATGAAGAGTCTGAGTCCATTTGCAAGACCTCTAAATGAACTCCATTCATTCTGTGCTTAGAAATGTCCATTCAGCCAGAAACAGACACAATAGTTACAACCTCATTTATTTGGCACCAGTACCAGCTTATTAAAAGTGAAGGGGTGGTTATGAAAAAGTATAGTAATTTGTCTGTGCTGGTTATATAATTCTTTAATAAAAATCCTTTAGGATCTGAATAATAATTATATGTGTATTCTTTGCCCATAGTTGCAATATAGTAGCAATGCATTCATCTAAACATTCATCAAGATTTTGAAACGGCTATTTTTAAAATGTAAGTTGATCTGGCTTGACTTATTTTCACGTAAAACAAGTTATAGGGATATCTGTTTCTAGGCGACTTAGAAATTAAGTCAATTATTAATCACAGTTAGTGGCTATGCATAAAAATGCTTTGAAGTTTTGTCTTTTAAAGCATTAAAACTTTACATTTGGAAGGTAAAATACTTACAATACACATGTCAAAATAGTAGGAATATAGTATTATAATTTCATCACTTTAAAATCCATGAAGATAAAATCAAGGATTCAGTACTTTCTATTTTGTCGGTCATAAACATGAAGTGGGGATTGTCCTATTGTGATTAACAGAATGTCATTATCCTCAGGTGTATGTGTGTGATATCAGTCAATATAATAAATACCTTATTTATGATTTGGAGCGGTGAGCAAGATTACAGAGTTATCGTTGACTTTCCTTCTAGGATTACGAATGAATAAATATATTAAGCACTTAGGAGAACCTGGCTTGCCTTACATGCAGGTAGGACTTTTGCAGTTTGTCATTCTTGCTTGTATTGTTACAATGCATGTGAGAAAGGCATTCAGATTCCTCTGGGTGTTCTCCCTCCAGTTCAAGTATGGGAGGTTCCAAGGATGAGTCTAAAGTAAATCTGTGTGCTTTCATTTGTTTCCTTTTTCTGATAGTCTGGGAGGCCATATAAATTTCTTAATTTCATAATATGCAGGTAGTGTTTGATGTAGAAATAAGTATAATGTTTGCAGGGAAAGAGAAAGCTAACAGCACATACAGATTTTACTTTATATTGTTGTTCTTTCACCTGGAGTCCTTTATTTATTTGGACTCAGCAGTGGCTGAAGGCTGTGTTGCTGTCAGCTGTCACAACTGTAGCAGGGCCCTTCTGAAGCTGGTGACCATTTGCATGCTAGCTATTGTTTATAGTACTAGGGCCTTTAAGTACTAATCATCTTAGAAGGTGGCTTTGGTAGCTGACTGGAACTGACTGAGCATTTTGTCCAACAAACTGTAGAAAATACTGTTTGTGGGAAGTGTGTGAGTGAGGGTGAATGGGTGAGGGCCTCATGGCAGGAAAAACAACTAACAGGAAAGGGTAAGTAGAAACATCATCCTCCTTGCTCTCAACCAGTTCTTTATCTGACGGTCCTCCTGCTGGTTGCTTTTCCTGCTGAGTCTCCTCCTCCTTCCGTCCCCTTGACATGCAAAATACACATCCAGAGAATACATACACAATGAGGGTCAATACTTTGTTACTGAAACTCCCTGTATGCCCATTCTGTAACTCTTGTGTAGGATTCCATTGTTTTGGTGGCTGCTGAGCTTGACATTATATGAATTGCACCTGCAGTACGGTCAGGTCTGGAGTTGTACAATGCAATAATAACGTGAAGCTAGCAGATGTTTAACAGAGTAAAGGTTTCAGGATATGCGTTCTGCAAAGTGAATTGCTTACATTGTATTTAATTTTCTTTTTGTTAGTATTTTAATCTCTAAATGTGCTCCTATATGAAAATTAAGTGCCATATACTAATTTTCCATAAAGTATGTGTTTTATCTTTGCTGGTCTTCAGCCTGAATTCTGAAATAACTTCTTTACAGTTAAATGTTGTTGATATTTGATTTTGCAGGATTTTTTTTTTTTTTTGAGATCACTGTAAACATTCTAGGACTTTGTGTGTTTTTCCAACCTAGAGATCTATTCGTTCCCATTTCTTTACTATTAGGAAATCAAATGAGAAGATTCTGTGGCAGTATACAAAAAAAACCCCAAACAACCTCAAAATTAAAAAGAATTATTAAATATGTCCCTCAATTCACTGCTGACAATTGACTTTTGATTTTGTTTGTCTAGGTACTTCCCATCAAGGTGGTTATTCCCATGATGCTGTAGTCCATGCATTACAAAAATGTGGCATTCGTCATATTGACACAGCAAAAAGATATGGCTGTGAATCTCTCCTCCAAAAGGCCATTGATGAGAGTAATGTGAAGCGAGAGGACCTCTGGATAACTACCAAACTGTGGCATAGTGATTATGGCTATGAAAACACAAAAAAAGCCTGCTTGGAGTCATGTGAAAGACTTGGTGTTGAATATCTTGGTATGAACCTTTACATATAGCTCATTAATTGTGCCTTCCATGTGAGTATTTGCAAAGATGAATGAATTCCTGAACAAAATAACGTAGTACAGATGGATCATAGAAACCAAATTCTCCCTTTATTTACACATTTGCAGATTTTTTGTTCTATTTGTTCTCTAGGAAGTTCACATACATACAGTTGAGAGCACGGGATTTTTTTGTTGTTGCAAGTGTTTTAAAACAGATCAATGTATGCCTTCTAAAGGTATGTTTCATTGTTAAATCAATTTGAGGAACCACTACATGAATTTTATATATTTTGCTAAGAACACCCAAAACCTATGAAACAAGGATTCCGAAACGTTACAATAATTTGTTGGTAGCAGGGTGACAAAAATGCCCAATATCTTCTGTGGTCTGTTAAATCTCAAGGAATTGGGAGTCCTTTCTAAAACTTATTTTGTAGGTCTAGTAACTTAAAAGTCCTGAATAGCTGCCTTTGGTTTGGTCTGTCTGATGCAGTATGCTTTGGGGAAAATGTTAGGAGTATCAACAAGACTTTAGAAAACTAAATCTAACTAACTAATTAATTAATTAATTAATTAGACTTACATACTTTTAAACTTACCCTGATCATAACATTCTTGTAGTCAAAGATGTGATATTGTTACTCCCTTATTAGACAGGCAGAGCTGTAATACTGCTGCTAATTAATTCTTTGCAACAGGTCATAGGAGAGAAGGTACCCAACAAAAAGAAAAGGTATTTTTAAAAATGCTTTTGCTACTTCTTCCTTAGCTAGAGTAATGAAAACAAAGTGGAGGTAGAGGAAGATGTATTTAAAGTAATAATATAAAATAGTGATACCAGTGGAGATAGTGTTTATGCAGATAATCCAGGAATAATTGACCTAACCATCAGACATTATCTGTCAGTGTCCTGAAAACCCTCATTTTGCTTCTCTTTCCTCACCCTGTCCCCCTGTTTCCAGTAAATAAACTTCAAGTAAACAGGTTTTGTGAATTATATTTTGTGAAAATAAACAGATTTTGCAGAATTAATAGCATATAATATTAATGTCAACTTTGTGCTGTATTCACTTTTTTTTTTTTTGCTTGGTTACTTTGCAAGAAAAGCCCTTTATTTGTTGAAGGCTGAGATACTTGCATGCACATCTTTGGCTCAATTATTTCAGGAAATGTCTCCCTTAACTTCTGCACAGGTACAGAATAATGCAAAATTAATTAAAATTATATTTTTGTCTCTGGTGTGTAGATACAGGTCACTGCAAGGAGACTTTAATAAACTGAGTTTCAAGTCCTAACTTTCTCCTCTAAATTAAGAAATAACATGTTTCCTCCTCTGCTTTCTGCTTGTTACTTTTTGTGTTTGCTTGCTTTCTTCTGCTTGCTATGACACTGGTGCTGAATGTTGATGAGAGGAAAACTTGACTCACTTCCAGGAAATAATTTTCAGTGATTCCTTTTAGTACTGTAATTTGCTTTTATTTTCTCAAGTACTAGACTGTTGAAAGTAGGTGCTCACACAAATACTCAGTTTGCCTATTGCTGCTAAGCAGAAATATGTGAAACACATTTTTAAAAAATCTGAGAGCAAGAAATGCACAAATACTGTTACCATGTGAGTGAATCCTTGGGCTGACATAAACAGATTTTCAGTTTGTCTGATAGGTTCAGCTCTGAGACTTCTTTTGCTCATATTACTAAAACAAATTAAGGAATATTCCAGCTGACTGTGCAACTTGCCTCCATACTAGATTTTATTTTTGTTTAATACCATTACCCTTCTTCCCTCCCTTCCTCACCTTTCTTCCACTGATGTGTAGATGTCTGAAAAATTTGTAAAGCTCTTCCTGAACCACCTCCTATTCTGACATAGCAACCTAAATCAAATTGGCTTCAGTTGCTTTAACTTGATGATTTGTAAACTGTGATGGCTTAGGAAGTACTTCAAATGCAGCTCACTGATCTGTCAGTGAGGATGGTGACCTCCACAAGAAAGATGGGATGGCAAGTGGAGTAACAGTTTTGGCTGCTTGAGCTTGATCTCTGTTGATCAGTTCCACAGACCATCTTTGTTAAACACAGTATGATCTGCACTATGAAAGAGAGAAGTTCTATCTTTAGTGCTATGTGTGGTGATGAAGTAGAGCTTTAGAGGAGGTGCAATATGTGGTGTGTTTCCTGGGGTTCACAGAAAGCATCGTGTGCTGAGAGTCCTGTACCTCCTTTCTGAAAGCACTCAGCTGGAAGGTGCTGTTGGAAGCATTTTCAAGCGAACAGTGCCAATATGTTGAAACATGAACTTGTCAAATGTTTCAAGAATGCTTAGAGTAAGAGCTTTTTGTTGCAAAATGAGGCTTATTACAAGTCTGACAGAAGTAACTGGAATGCAGAAGATTGGTTTGAAAATATGGTTATAAGCTTGTAGAACTAAGCTTAGATATCCTAGCTGTTTTCATTCATACCTACATTTTTGTGTCCCTTTTCTGCTGGCCAGCCTGTACCATAGATAGGACATTAAATCCATCACAAAAGAAGACAGGCTAATAACAGGGCCATTTGTGCCCAAACTTATGTATGGAAGTAAATTCTTTAGTTACAGGCAGTGTTGAAGCTGACAGTTTTTCTGTGAAATAGGAATGTGAAATAAAGGTACATGAAACGTACCAAAATCAGCATGCTGTGATTTCATTATGTGATATTAACAGAATATGTGAGGGGTTCTTAGCATTTTCATAAAGATATTTGGTTCATATAGAAAATTGAAAGATCCTAAATAACATATCTGTGATGTTAGACCTTTATGTTGGAGGGAAAATTAGTCATTCAGAAGACTATAAAAATAAAAAGATGTTAGAGCCCTAGCAGCTAAATGTGTAGCTAAGCTTTCTGTTTCAAGAAAGGTCCTGTTAATTTTTTTGAGTGAGCTTATGGGATACATAATTTCACAGACTGAATTAGAGACATAGGAAATAATCTAACTGGAATTGATAAATCTGTGCATTAACAGCATATAGAATTCCAGCTTTTGAAACAAGATGAACTGTTGAACGCAGTCACAGGTTTTTAAGAGGAAAAAGCGTTCCATATAAAATATTGTTATGAAACCTTTTTGAAAAACACTTTTTGGGCAAATAGTACTGGGAGAACAGTGTTCCAGGATTTATATTTGAATTGGTAGATTGCATATCTTTGAGAAACTGGAAATTTGTATTATGTGTGGGCAGTGGTTGTAACAGATATTCTGCTCCTTGCTTTTTCTAAATGTGGCCCTCAATGGGCAGTCACGGTAAACCAATATGAATTGGCAGTAGATCTTACAGGTTTGGCAGTAGCAGAATACGTTCCTTGGGATTTGGATCAAACCTCCGAAGTAGTTTCTTCTTTGCAATTTGTGGTTTACTGAATTCATAAACAATTTCATTTTCCTTTTGACTGTTCCAAGTCTATCACATTCAGGCAAATCTAACCTATCACAAATCCTCAACTGGAGCTGGACAAATGTTCTATCAGCATATTCAGTGTGATAGATGAATCACATGAATTATGATAATACAGCCACTTCAGATTGTGTATTAATTCAGAACATTTTGGAGGTTGCTTCACGTTGATCCTTGTTCCAATAGAATAAAAAACAAAACAGAACAAAAATCAGGTGGGAGAGAAATAATCATTTATGTAGTAAGTGCAGTGATGATTGAGAAAAGCAGGGAAAACAATAATTGCATTAAGATAACTCTGCAAAACAATGAAAAATATACTTTTGCTTTTAGGTTTGATGTGAGCCAGGGCTGCTTCTTCAAAACTAGGTTTGCTTTAGCGAATTTTGACCTTTTTTTTTTTTTTTTTTTTTCTAATATTGTGTTATGAATTTGAATAAAATTGCACTTTTATTTCCGTGACAAACGTGCTGTTGGCTTTTGAATGTGTAAAATGTCACTGTAACCACTAAGAAGTAATAAGCCACTCTATTTTAAATGCCTGTGTGAAAGTAGTTCACATGTTAATTTTAGTTTTCCTGCAGAGCTATGTTTTGACACTTGAATGAACCTCAGGCCCTCACTTACCACTGTACCACTACAGCCTGATTATCTGTAAAGGATGCTTTAAAAAGGTGATAAATACAAAACATGATTGGGAATGTTTGGAGGCTTTTTCTTTTGCTCAAGTGCATCTTTATACTGTGAAAGATTTGGGGGTATTTTGTTTTGAGTTGAGATTGTTTTTAAAAAAATACGGTTGGGAGACATCTCAAAGCATTAATTAATCTGTCCCATGCTACAAAGCACAACCTCATCATTCTCAACAGATTAAAATGTAGTCTGTTCTTAATAAGCTCCAGTGATAAAGTTACACTTTTCTTGATTACTAGAACCTTAAGCTGTTTTGACAAGTGATTTAAAACTAATTTCTTATTTTTAAAATGAAAATAAGATTTTTTGTATTCTTGTAATCCCCCAGGAGGGAAAATATTCTAAGCAAAAGAAAACATATGGGTGTAGGTATGAATGTATGTACAAACAAAGATGAAATCATAGACCTTGGTTTGTGAGGTGCTTACTGGTTTTATTGGCCTTACAGGTATTGGGGAAAGTTTTCTAACAGATCCTAATTCAAAATTAACTGTGCTTAGTTTATTTAAATAGGGTGGCAGCTCCACTGCTGATTGCAAGGTACACTGTATTCCTTCAGGTCCTGGCTGTGCTGGGGTTGTTTGTGCATGAGTGGCAGAGAGACCATTCTACTCTATCTCTGAGATAAGGTACCTTTGCCCCATATCTTCCACGAACACTTCTTGCAGTCAGGAGAACTGCAGTTTGTGATCCAGCAGATGCTTTCTAGCCCTAAATGTGTGTATTTCTAACTGCAAAGTAATTCTGATTTCAACCAAAACCCTAAATTAAAATAAACATAGTAAGATGATATGGATATCACATACCTGATAACATAGTCTTTCTAAAATAAAGGACCAACATGTTTGCATTGAAGAAATATCAGACACTAATACAAGGAAGGGTGATGTACTGCTTTTTTTATGTATCGAAGGCCAGAGATCGCTCAGTTGTCCAATCTGTTAAAAGTCATTCTTCTGAGTGCTTCAGTTTTTTGGCTGAGTACAAAGTATCTTTGTATGTGGAAATCCATGATGTGGCTATTTCTGTGAACACTTGCAAGCTGTGACATCTAACTGAATATTCAGGCTTTTGGAAAAGTAGCTTTTGCTGAAATTTTGCTGAAGTTAGTAATTGGTTTTTTGTTGGTGCTATATGACATGTTTCTGCATAGTTAAGCAGTTATTTTTAGTCTGATCTGGAGAACATAAAAAGCAGCAATTAAAGTTATGTAAATCTGCCATTTTTAACTGAGGTAGATATCAGATACCAGTAACTTATACCTACTTATATTATGTACTTGCTTTATCCAAGCAAAAAAATTAAAATGCGTCAGTCTCTATGCAGTAAGTACCACCAATGGCATATATGATTTCAGATCAAAATGAACACTTGATACTAGCAATTCCTAATGCTAATCCTTGGGATTGTGTCTAAGTAGTGAAAATTTTAAAAGAGGCTTTATTGGCAACAGAATTAGAGTAGTCCTGAGGCTTCTACATAACCTTACCAAATTCTTTAATCAATTTCCTGGTAATAGTTTTCACTTAAATGTTACAGAAATTGGTATTTATTCCAATACAATATATCGGTATTTATTCTTAATAAATACAGCTTCTTTTTTTCAGAGCAGTTAGAGAAAAAGTAATTATTCACAGATATTCATGAACAGGACTGCACATGTAGTGGGGTTTTTCTAATCTTTTATAAATTGGAAGTGTATTTTATGTATGTAAGGGCAAAGAATGAGCACCTTTTATTTTAACTCTTCAAATGTGACATAAATCCAGATGCTGCAAAGCGTTATATATGTGTGCTGTTCACTTGTCTGAGCAATTATGTTTAAAAAACTAATAGGTTTGCACTTTCTGATATCAATAACCCAACTCATGATTTTTTTGAAACATTCAAAATAATTTTCCTCGATACATGTGTAATGTATGTTACTGTACAAAATTCTGTCCTGTTCTAATTAGACTCTTAGTCTAAGGAAGATACTTTCTTTAACAGTGTTGCAGTGATGTACCCAAATGATAACTGGTGTTTTATAGTGAATTTCATGTTACCTTTTCCTCTTAAATTGAGATTGAATTTATATTTATAGAGGTGGAAAACTAATATGCTGGCCCACTGGTATAGTAATCATTAGTGCAGTCCTTAAATGTGAATAAAAAAAATTATGGGAGAGATTCTGTTTTCACAAAGAGGTTCTGTAAAAGAATGGTGCGATGTAACGAGCAGAGTTTTTTGTTAATGGAATGCAAACAAGTCCATCTTTTTATTTCTTAACTCTCTATTTGAGCTGCCAAAAAAAGGAATATTATAAAGTGCGCAGACAATGATGCACATTTCAGTCATGCATTTATTTCCTTTTCCTGTTTTGTGTCAGACTAATGAATGTGGCAAAGACCAGCATCTCTTTGACTGAGATGCCTACAATTATCTGTGTAAGTTGCTGTTAGAATTTAAATACAAATGTAGTTGTTTTCAAAGTAGTTCCTAAGTTTCTCCTTCATAATATCTAGCAGTGTCTACAAAATTATAAAGAAGTTACAGGTCTTACAGTTTTTGAAATTTAGGTAGTCTGATTGGGACCTCTGAGTCCAATGCATGTAAATTTCTCAATTTTGGTTTGTTGGAAATGCTTCCTTTTTGAGTAGAAGGGTAGTCTTCTCTTGCATGGAGAGAAGACTCAAAAAAGTGCTTTCCCAAGACAGCCAGTTTCAGTAACTACTTGGATAATTTCATCAGCAGTAAAACTTAATTGTGTTTGAAATCGTGCTAACGTTTCATAAAATGTAGTAAAGAGTAATTTTGTTTCCTTAAAATAATGTTAAAAGGCTTAAAAAAATCACAAATGCTGCCACAAATTTTTAGCAAAAAAACCTGCATGAAAGATGTGCTGTAATTTCCAACAGAAATTCATAAATGGAAGTGTCCTTTAGAAAGGAAATAAACCAGACTCGCTGCTGAGGTGGTAGAAAATATCTACAGAACTGCCAAACATATTTATCTTCCATAAACTTCAAGACTTGTAGCACTTCAGCAGAAGTCCAGTCTTAATCCCAGTGACTAAAATCCTTTTGATTTAAATGGGGCGTGTTATGTGTTGAAAGCTTAAGTGCAGATGTGACCAAATTCTGATTACAGTGACCTAACGTGTGACATGCGTGCAACTTCTGCTACCTTTAGTTGTTAATGAGGTGTTGTAGATTTTGTTTGTTAAGACTAAATGGATGTATACAGTAATGATCATGTAGTAGTAATTGTAACTGTTTTGATGATAATATGTTAGGGTCCATTATGAAAGGAAAATGCTTTTTAACATGGTTTGATACATATATTTTTTGGACACTTTTAATGAGTAGTCTGGTTCTGTTTCTTTTTTAGATCTTTATTTAATACACTGGCCTGATGCACATGTTCCGGGTAAAAGCAATCGAGAGGTCCGAGCTGAAACCTGGGGAGCAATGGAGGAGCTCTATGAGAAAGGTGATATAATAATAAAAATCTATCTTAGAAGAAGGAGTTATAGTGCATTTTGGGATTTGGGCAATTCAGAGTGAGAGATGTTCAAAAACTCAATTTGAATTGGTTGCTCATATTCCAATGGGATATGTGTCTGTGAGTTATGTGAATCTCTTTGGAAATTGCAGCATGAGCATTATTGGAAGTTAAATAAGAGAGCTTTGTGTTGCTTGTTACATTACCAAATTCTGCCCACGAGTTTAATGATACTTTCTTGAGGAGATCTACAGATTGCACTGAAATCTATATGCCACTATAAAATATCTTTGTAGTAGCCTCTGTTTTAAGTACAAATTATGCTGTATTACTTCCTTTAGATTTTTTTTTTAATTGTATGATGCCATTTGCCAATTTATCGTGTATTGTGGTACTTTGTAGATCCATTTCTGTTTTAGAAAAGGTCAACAAAAAACGGTTAGATGAGGAAAAATACTCTTACAGATTCTCTGGTACTAAGTTTTTTTGGGAAAAAAAAATCAAAGAATGGAGCTATACTCTCAAGCTCTGATAACTGTCGATTTGATTTTTGGTGCACTGCAGACTTCAGTTTACATTCATAGCCATAGGAAGAGTACTCTGTCCCAATCAGAATTTATCATGTAGATTGAAGAGGTGGATTTTGCTCCTGAAATATGCAGTATTATTAGAAATAGTGTCGTAAGAGAAGATTCTGTCATGCAGTTCTTAGGCAATGTGGACCACCCTGTTTACAGCTTCAGAGGAGTTTCACAGACAGAGAAAAGACTTCTTGTTTGCTAACCCAGTTATTGAAATAGTGATTGTAGCAGGAGGGTTGTACAAAGGCAGTTATGGGCTGTATGGCGCTACCAGTTTTATCAGAGCAATAAATAAACCTGTTTGTTCTCTTACACTTCAACTCTTCAGTTACTTTTGGGCTGCCTCTGGAAACACAGAAGTAAATTATCTTTGATACATCATTTGTTGTTGCTTTTTATATTAAGCATAAGGGAAGTTGCAAAAAGCGTTTTCTGCCATGTAAGGGATTACAACATTCAGTTTTTAAAGAAACATTACACTGATCTAATATTTCAAAGCATCACTTTTTAAATTTTTAAATTTTTAGGGGTTTAGATTTTTAAATTCAAAGATGGATTATTCGACAAGGTACTTCATCTTTCCATTGAGAAATCTTTTTCTGATGAGTATTTAAGTTAATGAATTTCATTTTTCTCTCTTTCTTTCTATCTTCTTAATTGGAGAGACTGTGAGCTATTCAGTGGTTTTCCAGTATAAATGGAAATACTATCTCTAGCCTCACAGGCAGAGGAAAAATTACTTCTATTTTTTTGTTCCTATGTGTGATACTGCTTTACAGATTACTCATGTTATATTTATTTTTCCTGAAGTTGCATTTCTTCAACAGTGTTATCAATTTGCATGTTGCTACCCTCAGTCTTTTTCTGAATTTAAGCGTTCTGTAGACTCATGATAAATTTTCCAGCTCTGGTTGTCTAAATTACCTCAGTTAGATCATCTACAGAGGAAGGAAAATTTGTCTCATTGAATTGAGTGCCTTTAGAACATTAACCTCCATATCTTTGCTTTAGGGGACGCAGACTTTGGATGTCCTGACCATAATAACTATGTGTTACTGAAATGACACGCAGATATTAACCACTCTGGAGATGGAAATGCAATGATTCTTGAGGAAAATCTTAAATAACTTGTTTGCATGGTTAACCACTAGACTTTCCACTGAAGATTAAACACTTGCTGTGTATCTGACTTGCTATGTGTTATGTGAGCAGCATGTTAGCCATGGTATGAATTGATTATAAGCTTTGGTCAAAATATTTACTGAGGGGAAAAAACAATCTTAATTTATTGGGGGGGAAATTGTAAGCTGTGTACTAAACAGGCAAGTTCTTTATCTTCTCTGAACTTGACGTTGGTTCCAGTAGTCATTGGTTCCTGTTTGAATCCTTTTACTCACCCACCCCCCATCCCCACCCCAGGAAATGTTTATTCTGGAGAGAAAAATAATTAGAAACTAAAAGCTTCACATGTAAGGATTAACCATTTATATGAATAATGTGCTTCTGCAGGCAATTCATGAAGGAAATATTGAAATTATTCAGCTTGCTAGTGGGTTTAGCAACTAGCTGTGTCCGCATTGATCAGTGTCTGAGAGTGCAGTGATGATAAACACTGACCTCTGTAGCAAATAAATACTGGTTTGTATTATGGGTCAGATAATGTATATCTATCTGCAAGAGACTTAGGTCAATATTGACATCTTCTAACTTTTTTATAAGTCATTGGTCTGGCTGAAGTTAAGATTTTCTTTAATCACTTATCTGTATTCACAGCTCATTTGAATGCAGATATTTGAAGATCTTATTTGTTCAACTTCATTTTAAATCAAGTTAATGTTTATTCTGCAAAATTTCACTTACTTGGGGTAAGCAACATTTTAATATAAAGTGAATTATTAATAGACTTTTTGTTACTGTCAACTGCCGTAGGACAAGGGTAAATAAACTGTTAGTACCCAAGACCATAGAAGTATTTAATGTAAAAAATTTTTTGAGGTTGTGTGACTTTTTATATTGGTCACAGTGGTCAGAAGTTGACACAAGAAAAATCCCAACTGCATCTACATTCATAGCTTTGAGTTAAATTTTTTAGGTCATGTCTACAAAGATAGATTCAGCCAGGTTCATGTGAGAGCCAGCACATAGCAGCTGAGACACAGAGCTGCAGTAGCACAACTTGCAAGGCTTCTGGCCTGAAGTATCTTTTCACCCAGCTAAATGAGGAAAGGCCAGAGGTTCTGGGTCTGTGCCCCTGTCAGGATCAGCATGTGCTAATTTGTAAGACTCTGCCCCCAGATAATAAAAACTCTTGTATGACAGGTTAAAAAAAAAAAAAATTGGAACTAACTGTCAAAATTATTGCATAAAACAATAAACAAAACTCCTCAGATTGAGTCCAATTCTAGTAAATTTCAAAGTACCTCTGGCTGTAGAAGAAATAGCAGGTTTATTGTTACTTGAATGCAGCATGTGCCAATGAAATTGTTGGGTAAACTGGTAGACATGCATTCATTGAGATGTCTGGGCATCCTTAAATTTGCTGTTTCTTAATCCTTGACTGCTTAGTAGTGCTTCCTATATATGCTCTTAATGAAGATTTGGAGTTGAGCTGTAACATTAGAATATTCTTACAAATAGAAAATAATAGATTAGAGAGATGAGAGAGATCCTTTGCTATCACTGAAAAATCCCCACTGTGGCTTACCACTGTACTGTTTTTGTATTTCTTCAAAAGGAATTTGAGGTTAGCGTTTTTCAAAAGAATCTTCTGCTCTGATATGAGTTCAGCTGGAAACATGAACAATTTGAAGTGAGAATCTGAATAGAATTTGTTAGAGGTCTGGTTGCCCTCTCCACTTGATTACTTACCATATTGAAATTTTGGTCTGCACTCTTCGGATCTGATGTGCTTCATATAGTTAGAAGCTAAATAGAATCTGATTACTGTCCCAAGAGTGGGGTCTCAGGGACACACTTCAAAGAAGGATTTTAGCACTCTCATCCTTGTGCTTGAATCCTCTGTTCAACTGCCTGAAGCAACTGAGGAACTGTTTCAAGATCTCACTTTTTCTTGGTCTTTCATGAGGGAGACTATGACGGATAAGAGTGTGCCCAAAACCACTCATAGACATTCTGAAGCCACATCCTTTAGTGTAACAGAATTATGTAATACATTTATTATCTATGTTAAAATAACAAACCCTAAAAGCTTTACCAACTTCAGGTGTTTTAATCCCTCTGAGTTGTGTCTGAAACATTGTCTGTGTCTTTCTGGTTTAGCCTTGAGCTACAGAATGTTTGGCTAAACATGCTCATCTTCCCCCTACCTCTGCCCCAGCTAAATCCTCAGTGTGTTTCTTCTAGTCCATTAAAAGTCCTACCAGCTTCTTTCTCTCTTTAACCTGAAATTTGTAGATTTTTACCCTCTGTCCTTTCTTTCCTAGAAACAAGACAAAGTTATACTTCTAGTTTGCTTTTTTTTGGTATTCCTTCCTTATGGCAAGAGCCCAGTCATTATATTTGTTAGTTTCCTTCAATATCTTTCCAGGGAGAAAGTCACACAGTCATAATAATAGTGAATTACAATGCTGCTTGGTTCATGAGACATTCACATTCTGGTTAAAAGAGGATTCATTGCAGAGATTCTTATTTGTCTTACAGGCTGTTATTTTTCATAAGTCTTCAGATCCTGGGATTTGCACGTGTGATGCCCAGCCTTGCTTCCAGAGGGAATTGTGCCATCTGTTATGGTAGCTCAGGGATCAGAAATCTGCACCTCATCTTGGTAGTCGGCCCAAGTGATCATGAGATTTTTCTAATGGAGACGTTCCTGAGGACCTGCAGCAATTCCCACTGATCAGTTGTTGCAGCATCTTTAAGTTGAAAATCAGGAACAAATGAATGGGGGAGGATAATTATTTTATTTATTGTTTTTAGAATTCTAGTATGTACCTGACAGTATAGGATAAAGGCACTACCTGCTCTAAAAACTCCCATCTAAAAATGGTGTGTGAGTTCTCATAGCTCTCTACTCATAGCAAGAAAGATCTTATTGCTAAACTGATTTCTACTAGCTGAGGACAATCTTACAGTTTCAAGAATTAGTTTCTTTAAACGCTTTTATGCCTGAGAATATGGGGTGTGTGTTTGTTTTTGTTTGGGTTTTTTTGTTATCTTCTGTGACTTAATCTACTGTAGTTGATTGAAGCTGTTTCACAGGAGCCAGGTGACTCCTTTGCTGTATGTGCATCTCTTAAGGTCACAGTCAGAGTAAAGAAGTGTCTATCTGTACTGCAGTGCTGAGGGGCAGAAAAATCTAGATGTGTGTCTTTGTTCAACAGCCTGCATACACATTTTCCTTTAAAGAGTTATGGAATAAACAGTGCTGAGGGAAGAGGGAAAAAAAAAATGCTTAATGTTGGTCGGTATGATATTTGTGTATAATAACTGGTTCTTTCTGTTGGAACAGCTGAGATCAACAAGGATTCTTGTAATATCAAGGCTATGGTTTGAATTTTTGTGGTCTCATATGTTGTCATTTTGTGGAATTATTCTCTCCAATACCTCAGGGCAGAGGCCAGACTGCCTACAGAATCCATTCCAAGATACATACGTTGAGTCAAATATTCCCTTGACAGCTGCAGCATGGTTGTATAGGCATTTGTCTGCTGGCAGATGAAAGCAGTGTGGCAGGCTGCTTTGACATCATGAATAGTCATTATATATGCTCACTGGTAATCGGTCTGTTCCTAGCAAAATGACCCTTTCCATATGCAGTGTCTTTAATGACCTTGATTTTGGCATTGTGGCTAACCCATCATCTCGGCAAGCTTCTCATACACACATGCACATGATTACTTGTCCCTCTATCTAAAAATGCTGGGAAGAATGAGGGCTTCCAGCCAGCATTTGCCTGAAGTTGGCAAATGTAGCAATGCAGTGTTTGTTCTGGGTTCAGATCCTACTGGAACTTGGTGCCATTTTACTAAGAATAAAATTTTTTGCTTCTGTTTAGTGCAAGCAGCGCAGCTTTTGCTTACATGAAGTATTCATATTTGCATCAGAAATTCCTTAATGTGTTAACATACAATTTTGTTTAAAATAGAGCAATGTTCTTAAAAGAAATACAATTATTCCTTTAATGTCAGTTTAATAATCTACATGTATGATTTGAAGGGAGTCCCATAAAGTAACAGAAATTGTTTAGCCCAGTAATTGAATCCATGTCACTATGCTATTGTGGAAAAAAGTTACGTTTTTGCCTAATTCCAAGTAAGAGGAGAAATCTAATCAACCTTAACAATATTCTTGTCTATTTCAGCTTTGGGCATAGACCAGTTCAATCACCATTTTTACTTCCTCCATTTTCTATCAGCTCTTAAAAGTATGAGTGAGAGTTCAGTAAACCAAATACAGTTTTTGTGTAGGTGGCACAAATTTCTAGTACATCCTTTCCTAGATGACATAGTTTGCTTATATTCTACTAAAAAATTACTTTAAATCATGCTTATATTGTCAAATGATGAACAGCTGACAATTCAAACATTTGTGTTACAGCTCCACAAAATATTTGTCTCAAGGGTTTATGTTGGTAGAAGTCTTACGTGAATGTGTTTGTAAGTTGCACTAAAGTTTTAATAAGTAAAGGCAAGTAATTAACTTTCCTATCAACACATCTTTTTCACATTGTCTATACTATTCTCTCTGTACAGACAAAAATGTCTCATGGGCTTGTTATTATCAGAAATGTAGTTCAGAGATGTGTTTTCATGGGTTGAAGGTGGCTGCAGTTGGTGAGGATGTTGGTTGCACCACACCCTGTTGATCAGATAAGACAGCAATTAGACGTATGCAAAAAAAAAAAAAAATTACTACACATTTATGTTAAAGATCATACAGAAGTCTTCATAATGTGCAGTATCTTATTTAAGAATAAGAAATTGCCATAGAATAAGTAATTGTGGTGCAGGTATAAAAGTGAGAACAAATCTAAACTTGCTTGAATGTCTATCCTAATTTGTTATGTTTAGTTCTTTTTTTCTTTTTCTTCTTAATTTTAAGGACTTTATGGGTAATAATAAGTGTAAAAATAAGCTGTTTTTGCTTAGCTTGCTTAAAGCAAATCTATGTGTTTGTGTACCCACACAGAAGTGCCTAGATGTTCCAGTGTGAACATAAGAACTCTTGGGAAGAAGGCAATGCTGAAATACATTTAAAAGGAAAGTCCATGTTGGAAATAACTTTGTCTCAATAAATAATGTTCATGACTTGGGGAAAAGGCATCATTTGTCTGGTTTGCATATGTTGAATTTCAGCCCTAGATTTTTAGCTACTGTTAATCAGTATTGCTTTACTGACATCAGTCAGGTTGCTGTTATTCATACTAGGGAATCATTATCCTCTCTGATATGGAAATCCAAAAAGTATCCCAGTTCAGGAGACTGTGCCATTATAGTTACAGGGTCAAAGAGACAGAATACATTAAGCTAGTATTGCTGCATTATGCTGTTTAATAGTTTAATCATTTAACAGTTACGTAAATTGGATGTTTATAATGAGTTTTCAGTCACTGAAGTTGACAACTTCTACTCATGCCTCCTCTTGTCCTCACACTTCATCTTCATCATGGTTCACAGGTGATCTGTGGCAGGAGTGGTCATAGAATTGTATTAGCAGGAAGGTGGTTTCAAGGCAGATAAATACATGTAATGTGGCAATGGATAGGATAAAAAGAAATCCTGTCGGGGAGGAAGCATGATTTTTGTGTTCTCAATTCTGCCACAGTCTTCCTGTGTGTCTTAGGATACTTAGCATTTTGGTGTCTGTGAGGGGGTTGTTGTTGGGTTTTTTCTCTTTTTTTTTTTTTTTTTTTTTTCCCCCTTGTGTGTGAAGTAGGAACAAGTGGTGTTTGATATATTTATAACTTAATTCCTTATTGGCTCTGTCTAAGAGTCATCTGCTTTATTTATCAAGGCTTTAGCTTGCAGTCTGTATGGGGGGCGCACTCAGCCTACAGCTCTGATTTAGCAAGCTGTGCTGAAATCAAATCCTGTATGGTTTCTATGAGTAATACCATTAGCGTGCATATCAGAGAGAATGTGGACCTTTCCAACCTGTGTAACCTGCTTTAAAAAAGATACAGTTACTGCAGTTGACCTCCTGGGAAAAGTGGATGCATTTGTGTTTTTATTCTGTGGCCTGAATAGAAGATATAACAGAATGGGCACTGTTCACTGGACGTGGGAATTCTCCCTTGCTCTTACTCATGTAGAGCAGTAGGGAGGGGAAGGAAAATGGGCTTCACAAACACAGTATCCAGTTTTGTAATTTAAAAAAACCCTTTTTGATCTGAACTTTGTGCATTTAATATTCCAGAGGGTATTTAGAAGTTTGATAACAGTCCATACTAGTGCTAGAGAAAGATAAGGCTTACTATTGTACTAAAACAATGTTGTGGTGCCAAGACAGTATATTTATGTTTTTTTTGTTGCAAGACTAACAGCGCCCATTAAACTTTGTATAATTTGGTATTATACTAAGTAAAGAAAAAAATAAGTAGTCATTCTCTAGGTTGCCATAAAAAATGCTTTAAGCTTAATACACAACTACATTGCAAACCAGTCCATTATTGTGATGTATTGCTTCTCAACAGCTGGGAGTAATACAGTGTGGTGAAATTACCAGTGTGGTGGAGGCCAAGACATTTTGTGTGGAATAGAAAAGATACTAATTTTTTCCCTGCTGTAATCAGCCATTATTTTGCCAGTACGTTTTCTAATGTGTCTTGCAGAGTTTCATGGTAATTTTTCAAAGTTGGATGAAAATTTCTGTTCCATAGTTGTGGTTGGTCAAATTTTAGCATGCATAAAAGAAGCATCATGGCCCAGTTTTCCTTCAAGCTTTTGAAGTCAGAGTTGCAAGGAGTAGGACAAAGGCTCAGTAAGCTTGGGAACCTAATGGGGAGTTGCAAACTCTTTGTTTATTGCACCTGGCACTTAAATCTTCTTCATAGGGGCCAAACCACTCATTTCCTCAAGCAGATAAGGAGGATGCTTTCTCTCCCAGAGTCAAAGCTTTGTGGCTTTGTAAATAAGGCAGTATAAATGTGTTTTTAAAAGTATACTTTTTAAACATATAAGGCAGTATAAATGTGTTTTTAAAAGTATACTTTTTAAAACATTTTAAAATCTAGAGGGATTGTGCCTAGCACATTGCAAACTTCTATTTCAGACCTAAACTTCCGCAGTAGTTAAACCGGTCAAGTTAAAATGAAGTATGGACTTTAAATCCACTTGTTATCACAACAGCTAAGGCATGAATTGTGCCTGAATCACCTGAAGCGGGATTTTTAAGCGGGTAATTAAACTAAACAGGTATTAAGTTGAAAATAAATGCTTCTTCCCCTCCACCCCAGCCTTTTCAAAAGCATTCTGGTGGTTTTGAGACCTGCGGCACAAACTCTGGGGTATCTACCTCTGTTGGAGCTCCATGAGAGGAAATATAAGGAAACGCCCCCCCTGTATCTGTCATGACCCTCCCTCAAGTTGCTTCAAGGCAATGAGTCAGGACCCTTCTACGCATGTTTCTCAATGTGTAGGTTTTTGTTTCTCCTGCTGATGTGATCATTTTGTGGATCTTGTTTGATGTACGTAGTCACAAGTGTGGGTCTGTCAGATAAGGCCCAGGAGCTAACCAGACTTTTGCTTTCTTGTCCATCATTTTCTTACTCTTAGGAATTGATCCAGCAGATGTAAATGTGGAAATAATTGTCTAATCTCCTGCTTTAAGGCAGTCTTTCCCAGACTTGAACAATGCAGAGCAATGGTGTTAATCTTCCATCAAGCAAATGGAAGCAATTCTCTAGAGTAGGATCCATTGATTGACTGTTGAAATATAAACTCTCTATTTTTCAGGAAATTCCAGTGTTTTAAATTCATGTTTCTACCATGCATTGAAGTAAGATTTTTAATACAGTCAGGCTGTGCAATTGTTTTCATATTTACTATATTTTATATTGTAGTATAATACAAAAGTCAAAAGACTTTAACTTTCATGTGTTAGACTGTAACTAAAAGCAAAACAATGGAGTTGAAATGAAGGGTTCTAACTTACCAAAACTAAATATGTGAATTTAATGAAAAAAAAAGTTTTATTTTTATTCCCTTAAAAAAAAATCTAAATTTTTTTTAAAATTAAGAAAATGCTGGTTCCACAATAACATCTAAATTCTAAATATTGTTTCTCCGATGTCTGGGGAAATGTTTACTTTCTTGGCACCTTTGAATTTAGTTTACGTTGTGTGACATCACCTTAAACGCAGTAATGACATAATACTGATTTTAGGAGGAGTGACTGATGACTTTTAAGACAAAACATAATGGACCTGAAATTTCTGGATGGGAAATCTAACAAAAACCATGTTATCAGTGAATGCAGTGAAACTATGAAACAGACTTAAAAGTCTCCTATGAGAAGTATGCTAGAAGCAAACCATCTTAGATTATACTGTAGGGGGAAAAAATGGAAGTTTTCTGTGGAGATAGAAAAGTTTAATAAGCCCTTTCATATTTCACATCTGTGAATTTTGTTTTATTTCAGGCTGAAATAAAAGCTTTATTCTTCAAGGGCAATTAACAGCATGGTTTTTGTAACTCCTTGGCTTTCAACAATAGAGTATAATATTTTGGTTCACCATTGTGTTAAAACTGCAAGTGTTTTTCTGACTTCTTTGGGATAATGATTTATTAGTGTTGACACTCTAGGGTTGTTTGTCAGTAGAAGTCAAAAGCTCAGGTTTCGCTCCTTCTGGCAGATTACATATAAATTATGCAAATTGCTACAGTGCAGGTTATAACCTGATTATGTTCTACATCTTGAACAGTGATAATTTCTGTAAGGGAAAGCTGTCTAGCATTGTAGTTGCTAATGTTTTTTGTTCTTTTTTTTTCTTTTCGTATTCTATGAAAGAAACCACGTTAAAAAGTGATAGCTAGTATGTGTGCAGGTTTTGCTGCTGTGCAGCTTATCTGCTTATGCTGCTGAAACATGTGAAAGCAATGTAGCAGTCAGATTTGGTTATATTTATATGGTTAGTGGCTTTTCTAATGCAAAACTGGTGTGGTGGTGGGGTCAGGGTTTTAACAACCTGTTTATAATAATTAATAATAAATTGTAATGTAACTTACAGACTATCATAGAAGACTAGGAAAATTGCTTTACTTCCCACCCCTCCCACCCCCCAGGTAAATCTCACCTACAAATTCAAAATAGCTTGTATTTTTATATGCCAATTTATAGTCTACTTGAGTTATTTATTTTTTTTTATACATAAAACATTTGCATTTTAGGGATAAGTACTTGGTTAGTACGTTTTTCTCCAATGTTTTCATCAGCTTTCACTTCAAGTGAAATTCAAATCTCTGTTGCATTGATAACTGCTTTTTATGTGTCTGTATTACAGCTCCACATAGTTATCTACTGACCTCAAGAAAGTGTCAGTTCTAACTGTGGAGTGACAGCAATTTCAGAGCAGAAATCATTCCTTTGACATCAAATGGCTGAAATTGCCCAAGGACTTATATTTTTCTGAAAAAATAACCAGATAACTTTGAGCATAATTCCCTCCTTTTTTTTGCTATAGATATTTGTGTGCATGTAGCACATGCATATATGTTATATAGAATTGGCCAGCACAAATACTGGATTAACAACAGCGATTGGACTTGTGGGTTCACATACCTTCAGACAGACTTTCTATCTGCAGATCAAGACAAAGATCACATATTGAAGAAACTAGTCTGATTCATAGTCCACAGCCTATGCAGCCTAAGGAGACCCCTACTAGCCTGACCACGGTTGGTTTCCCTGTTAACGATATTTGGCACAGAATGAAGACCAAATGTTCAAATATACATCAGGGTTGAGGATGGTGGCAGGCCAGTATGGGGAGTTGTGCTTTATTGTATCTGAGGGTTGAAGGAAGACATCTGATTTCGGGACTGTAAACAATTTATACACATACATACATACCTAAGACTTATTTTAAAAAATAACCTTCATATCACCTATGTGCCATTTAACGTCATTTGCATGTCAACAGGACCTGAGATATCTAGCTACATTTTTAAGTTCTTGGTTCTTGTTAAATACTGCTCACTCAACTGAAGTTTTTATGCTGAGTTTTATGTAACATCTTGTAGTGATCTAACAGAAGTATAAGCAGTGCTACATAATTCATTTGGGCTGTGTGTCCTTGTGTTGTATTGCTCACACCTTATTAGTCTTCAGCAAATGTTCCACTTCAGTTTTGGCAAGCTGCTTAAAACACCATTTCCTTCTTTTCATTCTGGTGAAGTCTAATTGTTCTTTGCTTATACTACGTTAGCTTTTCCCAGAATTTAGCCTGGAGTTTTTGTACACTGGGGAGTTTCCAGTGTGTTTAGATTATAAAATGATTTCCTAGTGTAACTGTGACGGAACCATGCTTTCAGATAATACTGTCCAACTAGATTTTGGTGCTGTTTTTCTGTTTCTTTTCAGTGTTTCACTACAAAGAAATGATGCATAAAATCATTTTGTCTCTTGAAAGGGATATTTTTCAAATCATCTTCCCAAATAGAATTTTCCCAAAAACTTTTCCTGTTCTGTTTCTCATTAGGTTTGTGTAGATCAATTGGTGTAAGCAACTTCCTTATCAGTCATCTTGAACAACTAAAGGAAGACTGTGTGATTACTCCACATGTTAATCAGGTGAGTGAATAAGTATATTCAAAGTGTCTGGGTTGGGGTTTTTGCTTTGGTTTTTTTTGTTAATAATCTTCTCCCCACCCCTATACTTGAAAGACTACACCCACACTAACCTTAGTCATACATTTTCTTCTCTTTCATTTCTATACACATATTGAAAACTATTCAGAAAGGTGGCCTGAGATTGGGGGTGGGGGAAAGTCCTTTCTTTTCCCTAGCTTCTCCCAGGCTACTTTGGCTGCTTTTAAGGTAAAAACAAATGGTCCATGTGCCAGGTTTTGACAATAAAGCAGTTCAGAAATAAAATTCAAGGAGCACTGAACATTTAGCGTCTCCAGAGTAAACAAGGTTTTGGAGAGCCTGTGTTCAAAAACCATATACAATTACTCTAAGCAACACCTCTAAGCAACACTCAGGTGATTACATGTCTGTGCAAATGTGCTTTTCCCTTCCCCCCCGCCCCCCCAATTCACATTCATATTTCAAGATCACATTAAATTCAGTGCAAAATTCTGGCAAAATTTTTATGCTGCCCTAGGCAGAAAAATGGCCACCTACATACCGGCAGACTTCCACGATACTGACAGCTATTCCCTTGTAGTTTTCTGCCCACAGCTGTGCTGGAAGTTCATGCTCCCATTCCTACCCGCTCCCATCAATGAAATTGTGCTTATGCTAACATAGAACTGGGAACTGGAATAGATGAAGTGCAAGGCACATGATTTTCCCCTTTGTACAGGTGGTGAGGATTTCTGGCAACTGTTTATGGTTTAGTGTCATAAACAGCCACAAAAAGGTTGCTCAGAATGCAAGCGTCAGAATCTAAAATATTTTATTTTTCCGATCCACTAGACTAAAGGTTACTAAAGGACAATTAGGAGTAATGTTAAATTAACATAAAACTATATAAAATATTTAATTTCAGTTATTCAAAATAAGCCATTGATATATATATATCTTAATATGGGCAGGTTGATGACTGTTTAAGAATTGGTAAGTTTGCCAAGGGTCAGTTATATCTCCTTTTCAGAAATACACATCTGCAAAGTCTTGCTGGAGTTTGGCGTAAGTTGTTACTGTCTGTTAAATTGAGAATAGCCTTTCAGTGTTCTACTAAATTAATGCAAGGAAAAAAAAAATGATATCTTTGATTTTTTTAAAATTTCCCCTTACCCACAATGTCAAAATGTTACCGGTCTTACTGTGTCAGTCATGTTAACGGAGAAAAGTTTTTTCTTGGTACTGTTTGACAGCATCTCATTGTCTGTGGCTGAAAAAGAGGAGACAAAAAGCTGGGACAGTAGTGATATTGAGGGGTGGGAGGGTGCCCCTGCTGTATTCAAGTAGTACTTTCATTAAGGTGATGCAGAGCAATGTTCCAAATCAAAACCAAAAAAACTAACAGTAAAATAGCCATGCCACTGCAAACTGTTCCGCTCTGAACAGTTTTGTTATAGCATTAATTTACACTTTTCAGAGTTACAGGAAACATATGAACCATAGTTCAGGTAACAATGAAAGGAGTATTTATTCTGCTTTTTGCTTATTGTTGGAGAGTTGCTGAGTCTAATGGTGAGATTACTTAAGCACTACCAAATAACTAATGAATTCCTAAATTTAAATTTGGAATTAAAGTGCTATATTGAATTCTTATTTCACTATCCAAAATTTATAATACAAAAGATCTTTGCTATATTCATGCATAAAGTATTGTAAGCTTTCAATGAACTTGTTTCTAAACAGAAAATACTTGCAAATAATAATTGTATACAAAGTCTAAATATTTAAGAAAATAGTGGAGGGAAACCACTTCCCTCTTTGTGTTAAACTTGCATAAAGTATTTAGGGTGCTCTAACAATTCCAACAGTGCTTATGATGTTAAAACTTGAAAGTTTTTTTTTCTGTGAAGAGGAGGAAGTAGGAGGACAGGAGAAAGGAGGTTCTTTATTAGGCTTTTTTGATCTTTGCAAACCAGGTAGTAATACTTCTGTTTTACAAGTGAGATTGCAAGTACAGCCTCTCTTCTTGGTTCCTGGAAAAAAAACAGTGTCATCATGGCTTTTTATATAGTAGGAAGGGCCTGTCTTTTCAAGAATGTAGTATTGTTAAGGTATTTAGTAGTAAGCACCTTTTAAAATAACAATCTACTATTGAAAGTACTGGTAAACACTGTGTAATATGATGATAAGTATTTTATTCTAGTGCCATGTTGAATGAAACCTACAACACAGAAGTTAGAGGTTTGTATTCTGGAGTTTGTAGTTGACTTTGTAGTAGTAAGTTTGAGTTTATGCTCAAGGAAGTCTTTGAAGTGTCTTTGAAGGCACTTAGGCGTTAGGAAAAAAATTTACATTTTACAAGAACTTAATACATGTTTCATTTAATGAAGTGATATGCTGAAACCAAATATAAACTGTTCTCCAAACTCCATATGGGAATGCTCATCAGTACTTTTTTCTACTTTTATAGAAGCGCAAATCACTGAGTAATGACCTCTGAGAGACTTGGTAATGTTGTTAACATTGTCATTAATACTGAGCACCATTATGTAAATCTGTACAAGTAGAAATTTATTTTAGTGTTTTGTGGCATTGTAAAATGAACCCTTTGTACATGAACTCACCTGAACTGTTCCTCTATTGAGAAAACATTTCTGGGCTTATATTTCAGTTTTATAGAGATAAATAACTGTAAGACTGTGCATTTCCATTGAGAAACTGACTGAAGTCCAGATGCAGGAAAATCTTACCAGGTAAAAAGAACCCTCAGCAGGGTGAAAAGAATTAAGGCTTTTGTATACCATCATCCAAGGTATGACTTCATAGGTCTGTGTGTCAGGATTGTTATTAGGCTCAACTTTTCCCCATTGCACTATGACTGATGTAAAAATTGGTGTTTACTAGGAGTTCCCCTGTGGCTAACCAAGTAGTAGCTGTGAAGAGTTCTGTAATGTGAACTGTGAAATGTTTTATTAAACAAATATCAGTTTTTATGCACAAATCACTCAGGGTAGAGTGCCAGAAAAGATCAAGATCTTCCTCTACCACCATATGACACACAGCCCTTGCCTGAGAAAAATTTGGTGACTAAAATAGCAAGGGTGGGGCAAGCCAGGAAGTAGGAATTATTATTTTGAGGGGAAGCACATGCTGGCCACTCACCCTATGCCTCTTCTAGCTCAGGATGCTAATCCCTTGCATTCAGATGCTGCTAGAACATTCCAGAAGATTTTCACAAGGAAAATAAATTCAGAAGTGTTTACTTTATTTTATGCATTTGATTATTTTAGCAGTATATTTAAGAAGAAAAGTACTTGCTGCTACCAGCACACAACTGCATGTGTCAAAATTCAGTTCACAAAATTTGGAAGTCACTTGGTTCAGTGAAGGGTACAAAGTATAATCTTCCCAGGTGGGAAGTAGTTGTTGCTGTGTATTCTGCCTATGAAGCAGGCAGGTGACATCTTGGCATGCTGTTCTTGGTTTAAATACTTCTGGTGTAACCTGGAACTGTGCTGCCTAGAAATCTTACTAGACCAGCAGGTAAATTCTGCTTGCAGTTATATTTGTCGTAATGTTGAATAGGTCACCTGATGCCATATAGGGGTACCGCAGATTTTTCAGCATTTGATCCTAAATGCATTATTCTTTATTAGATAATTCTTTATGTAATTTGTTACACTTAAGCAATGTCAGTAGGTGTTCTTTACACTATTACTATCATAATAATCAAGTAATATACCCTGCTTGCTTGTTCTTTTTTCCTCTTCGTAATTTTGCATAAAAACAGTGAGAATGCTTTCCAGTCAGTCAGCTCGGGTGCAAACAAGTGAATAACTGTATGACTTAAACACTAGTCTTACACATATAAACATGAAATACAAAGGCTACTCAAAGGTCAAGAAACATCAAAGGTTGAAGACATGGATGTCTGCTGCTTGAACCTTGTTCCCGAGTCCACCTAGTAATTTAGATCATAGCAGCTTTAGGCTGACTCAGCCCAGCCTTCGAGGGGCCTGGTTTTTTTTTTTTCTTAGTGCATATTGAATGACTGCCAGCCTATTGTTCCTGACTATTATTGTCTGAAAAGACAACATGTACTAAAGATGAGAAACAGGAAATGTTCATTTTTCCTCTTTGTGGCAGAAGAAATTTTCCAGATTCCATGTGTTGAGGTAATTGTTCAGAAGAGTATTTTTCTTCAAAATGCGCAAGACTTGGATCAATGGAACAATGGTGACGACCAGTCACAAAAATACATCACATGATTTTGTATTTTGTAAAAGAAAACACTACCCATTTTCATCTGAATGCAGAGGAAGGTATGCTTCTAGCAATGTATAAACCGTGAAATACTTATTTAAATAACATGAAGGAATATTACAGAGGTTGTCTTCTGCCTTTTGTTACATGCTAGAATACGTGCCTCTTCAGAGACCCTTATTTTTCAGTAACTTCTGTTTCCTTTTTGCTTACAGCAACTATGTCTCTGTAGCTTGTTACTTTTCCTCTTTTAACTGGGTCTTGGCAACTTGTGTTCTTCCTTCCTACAAAGGGTCTCCCTCACACTTGGTTCGGCAGTGTGATTGCTTCCCTACGTAAGCTGTTGGTGACACCACGCACAGAATACAGGATTTTCCATGTACAGAGCATGCCAACAGGCTTTGCTTCCAAGGTCAGGCCCTTATCCTGAGC
Source organism: Microhierax caerulescens (assembly GCA_035590215.1). Taxonomy (NCBI): domain Eukaryota; kingdom Metazoa; phylum Chordata; class Aves; order Falconiformes; family Falconidae; genus Microhierax; species Microhierax caerulescens. The sequence continues at coordinate 13,834,401 of JAVJGJ010000030.1, read as the reverse complement.
ACATTGTTCTGGTTGGTCTCTTGCAAACCCAGTCCCTGCCCAGCCCCCTCCTCTTGCCTGGGCAACTCATAGTAAAGAAACCGGAATGGAAGTAGATTTGGGGAAGAGAAGGCAGTCTCAAATCACCAGTAAAAATGCCCTGATATCTGCTTCCGCTATGCTTTTGCATATATTTCTCAAACGTGGAGCAGAACAAGCATGCAAGTCCAACTGCAGGTAGTGCAGACAACTGCTCCACGTACCTTACTTCTCGGAGAAACATAAAATAGGTAGTAAATTGTTGTGCTAATTAATGGCAAAATGGCTTGGGGATTAATATTGTTCATGTATCTTTGATAACTTACATCTGTCTCTCTCACAGAAGCATGATTTCACTCATCTTGTGTTCTAAAATGACAGAAAACATACTTTTATTTATCAGTGATGTTTTCTACTAAATGTTCTCTCGAGATTTTTAGTAAAAGTTTATTTTTCTTTCAGGTTGAATATCACCCTTTCCAAAGACCTCAAGAACTGGTTGATTATTGTAGGAGCAGAAATATTGTTTTTGAAGGCTACTGTCCTTTAGCCAAAGGTGAAGCACTCACTCATCCTAGTATCACTCAGCTGGCAAAGAAATACGGCAGAACTCCAGCACAGATTTGCATACGCTGGAGTATACAGGTAATGGAGGGTGGTAAAAGAAGTATGTCTCCTCTTTCAGGAAAAAAATGGAAATAGTTTGGGTTTTGTACATCAAACCAGAATTTACACAGAATGTATTTTTGCTTTCAGTGTTTTACTAACTGCACTGTACTGGAAATTTGGAATGTAGTACACAAACCATGGCGGTATTTTAAATATGCACGTAGTCCGGTTGTAGAGAATTACAAGAACCACCAGTAAAAGAGATGTTTTCAAACTAAACGTCACAAGCAGTATGGGGCATCATTCTATTTCTGTTGCTCAGAATGCAGTCAAGTAGTGTAGTAAATTGACATAAACAACATAATCTGTGTTGGAATTGAATGTAGTGTATACAGCTGCAATTTAAAATGGTTTATAGAAATGTCAGCGTCCTCTGAAAAATAAAATTTAAATTTTGGAAGACAGGATAAATGTCTTGAAATGTTTTGAAGAGAGATAGTTCTCTTTGAAACTATGTAAAATTTAATTATGAGAAGTATTATGTTTTTCAGAATGGGATTGTCACTATTCCAAAGTCCACAAAAGCGGAAAGGATACAGGAAAACTGCAAGGTAAGTTATGATTATGTACTCAGGTCTGACTAACATCCCAATTACTGCTTCTAATATTTTGGTTTGCTTGCTCGTTTTTCTATACCAGTTTTACACTGGGCAACTCAGCTAAAATTGGCAAATTATAGTACCATAAAGTTATTATAATATATGACAAAACCATGTTTCACAAATGCCAGAAACCAACTGGAGAGCTAATCACTGTGTATTAAAAAAAAATAATCCACAGAATGACCTTTCATAGTTGATTTTTATTAATAATAATTTTATTTATTGATTGCAGAACATTCTTATCTGGTTATAGTTAGGTCCTTTTTGCGATAGGCATATAGGTCAAATGGAAAGAGTTTGTATGCTATACATGACACATAAACCATAAAACTCTCTTGGGGATATCGAAGATAGAGACCTAAGGAAATTGTACTCCTGCCAGAGCTGGCTCTTCCTCTACCTTCTCCTTTCTACTTGACTTGCAGAGAAGGTCTCAGCATGAAGGTGACGGACAGAGAGAAGTGGGGAACAAATGAGGATTGGCAGTGTGATTTCTGCCCCCTTTCCCCTCCCAGTCCTTGTTTTATTTCCTTTTCATACCAAATGTTTTTAATTATTTTTTTTTCCCTCCATTTCCCTAATCTGAAAGTGCTTTCTTTGGGGGAGAAGGAAACCACAACAACGTCATTTCTAGTTTTGTGACTGGTTCTTGGTTTAGTTCTAAAAAGCTTGAGCACTGAGGTTTGACTATAAGGGTCATTCCAAGCAGACGCTGATGGCTGGAGAGTGCAGGATGGGAGGAGCTCATTTGGCAGCAGTTCAGACTCTGCAGGATCTTTTTACTGAGTATGGAGGAGCTCTGATAAAGGCAACAGACAAACTTAAAGCAACTTCAGTTCTGAAATGGTAATGTCTGAATAAGACACCTGCTAAGAAAACTGTCACAATCACTCATGTTGCAGGTCTCACCACAGAAGCTGGTGGCTGTAAGAACCTATGCATTAAGCCCAGGTTTCCAAAAGGTTTGCAGCTGGGGCACTTAGATACCTCTGGCAGCGACCACATTGAGTGCTGTCAAAACCAGCTTTGATAATATCGTGTCTTGGAGCCTTGCCTGTGGTCGGAGTGCTATGAAAACATCTTAACAGAGTGTACAAATAAAAATGAGTCACAAAAGGAGAAAAGGACCCAGTGGAGCCTGTCAACTTAATAGAGTATTTGTCTATGACAAAATATAAGAAGAATTTAGAGAAGGCAGAGTACAGAAAAATTCTGTGTCACATTTAAATGAATCTTGGTCAGTTGACATAACAGAAACACTCCTGATTCTCTTATGTTTGTGATGTTAACTGTATATGCATTTCCATAGGTGTTTGATTTTGCACTAGCAGAAGATGATGTTGATGTTCTGAATGGAATGCATGATGGACGACATGTTTCCTGGGACCCAAGCCTTATTGTGTGAATGAAGGTTTGAGCTTTTTTCCTTTGTCAGTGATCAGTGAGTCACACCATATAATTTCAATTCAGGGAAGGTTGCAGTACGAATATAATTGTAAGATTAATGCCTGGTATTAATAACTTATTTCAAATCCTTAACACTGATAACAGGCAAAAGATATTTTTGGGGGTAGCACTTTTTTACAGAGATCTTGCATTTCCATTTCAAATCCTGATCCGTAGTTCATTGGAGCCCATGCAAAGCCTCCTGTTTATGCCATTGACCCTGCATCAGGCCATTTAGTCAAAGAAGAGATAGCCCTTCTTTAAAAGTTTGGGAAAAAATGCTACCTACTAGTGTACAACACAAGTGTTAAGTACGAAATAATTGTTCAGGTTCTTTGTTAGAAGGATACAATGTATGAAGAAAAAGATAAGTGAAAAAATATGTTGATACCATTATTATTAAAGTATTTGTACTGTACAATATACTGCAAATCTCCATGAAAACCTTAATCTGGCTTTAATAACCAATATCTGAGCACCACCATATGCATATCACTGCATAATAGTAGTATTGAGCCAGAGAGGTCTATGGCTATTACTTACTAGCCTGCAGATATAACAAAGCAGAAATTTTTCCAGAGAACTCCATGTACAAATAAACTATCTGCATGGCTGAGAGTTGAGCAGCAAGCCCTAAGAGACAAAGAGGCATCTTTGTTACTGATCTTTTTCTCTTACTGGAAATTCTGGTGAGTTTTGTGTAGTGCTTAGTGGGGATTAGTTTCACTTTTGTTTTGGATTTGTCCAGGAAATCTTATTAAGATTTTATACTCTTCCTCAGATTTTCTTATAAAATATATATGTAGATAGATAGGTATGGATACATGCAGTTTACAGAGCTGTTTTGAAAAATAGGTCTGCAGAGTCTTATCTGCTGAGTATTCAACTTCTGGTCACGTTGGTTTGATAATTTAGGAGTTCCTGTGTCTAGAAAGGTATGGAAAACCTGACTATGATTTATATTGTGTGTGGACTTCCTGAGGCAGTTTTCACAGTGCTGTTCTGCTTTAGTCATATCATGAAACAAAGCTCCTCGTTTTTTTATCAAGAAGTGACTTACAGGAATCCCATATTCTAGCCTGCGTTGTTTGTCCTCAAAGTAGAGCTTCTGTACAGCTTGGCTAAAATACAGACAAACCTACCTGTTTGGTAACAGCTCCTCAGAATAATTGGCTAGATTTTCCCGGTAAATATTTCCACAAAAATTTGTCTAGATCTCCTTCTGGAATCATTAATGTATTATTTTAAAATAAAAGATATTGTATGTAATGCTGTGGTCACCCATACCTGTACAGCATACTGTTCCAAGAAAGATATTGCACAGTAATGTTAATTTCTAGAGTTTCAAGTGTGGCTTGCAGTTTGGGGTGCTTCAGTATCTGGCAATGCTACTTTAGGTGTCAAAGAACAGCTATGTACCTGGCTTTACTGGTGCAACGAGGGGTTCAATAGTTCCAAACAGTAAGTCTCATAAAATCAAGATAATGTTTAGGCTTTTTTCTTTTTGGCTTTTGCAAAAAATTATAGCAATGACTAAGTGAAAATTGGAAAGATTGCCCAGAAATAAACCTTTCTACCAGAGGTCATCAGTTAATCCTGCTTTTGAAAAGTCACTTTCTAGAACAATACCTTACCAATATGAAAAAAACTGGTTTCTGTGCTATTGAGGGACTCCTTGTTTCACAGTGTACCTGAACTCGTAAAACAAGAAGTGAATCATGTGCCCAGTATTCACTTAATGTGGCACTTTGGCAGTGAAGACGCTCACAAACTACAAAAGAGAAGGTAGAGCATCACCTCTAGTTCTCTCCAAAGAAACAGTTCTCACATCAGCATACTATTTCCAACACAACTGATGCATACGAAGTGAACCAAAGAGTTATGTATGCTAGCAAATTCTAGCTTCAGTATTACTAGAGCAGTTATCCGTTAGGACGAGCTATACGGCTGTAAGTCCTGTGTTGGTCAGAACAGCTCTGGGTTTCCTGCACTTGACCACCTCTCTGTTCTGAGCTAAACAGAACTAAACCAGATTTTCTTGCTAATCCCCTACATAGATGACTTCAGGCTACAATGAAGGTGGCTTCCTAGTTCATTGATGTATTTCATTGTTCCCTCTGTCAAAGAGATTTTGCAATGGTTTTGGGGTCTGTGTCTGCTTTTGCTAGGAAGTAAAGCTGCTGTTTTCTCTCATCTAGATATGGTATCTAAGCAGTACAATGAGTAATGGAAGGAATCATCAGATAGAAATAGTATTGCTAAAAATGCATTCTTCTTGAGCGGTTGTGGCAAATTACAATTTTAATCTGATACTTTCTTTCCTAACTACATTCTGACTTAGTTATTGGTTCAGGACTTCTTTCTATTGGTTTTTTTTTTTTATTTTTTTTTCATCTTTCCTAGCAATTCCTTTGCTACCAGGTAGTGGCTTTTAGAACTATGGAAGAGTTAAATTTTAACTATGTACACAGTCAAGTGTGATTTGAGGCAATATAAGCTTTCTAAGTGCCAGGACTCAGCTGACCCATCCTATCTTTCTCCCAGGTGCGATGTGCAGTTTCGCACATTGTGTCATCACCAATAGCTGTTGTTTTCTGCTAAGAAGCTATTATTGCCCCAAGAGACTGGAACCCTCGTATCTCCTGTGTGTTTGGGATGTATCATTGGAGCCTCTTCCTTTGAATATGGTGTTCACGAGTTTTATACCATGTTAGTTAATTTAGAGTCATTCAGCAAACAGATTGCAGAGGGGAAGACAGACTGAGCAGATTCATGTTTTATGCACCTCTTTGCAGCTAAATGGATATTGGGCTTGTGGCAGATAGTTTTCTTTTTAAGCAAAGGCTGCTGAAAAATAAGTCCACATCATCTCATCTAAATGAATGTTTCTAAAGTGCCAACAACTTTGATCATAGTACAAAGAAATAAGACAACCAGTAAGAAATTGGAAAGTGAACAGTAGTGAGATTTAGGGGTGGCAGTAAGGAGTGATGTTCTGCAGTAGAAGCAGACCCTAGAAGACCAAAAAGATATAGAAGAGCTAAACATACAAAATCAGGACATTTAACTCCATTTTTTATTTCTTCTTTGGTCAGTTAGCCTGGAGGTGCTCATTTTTTAAGACCTTTTTTTTTTTTTTTTTTTTTTTTAAAATCAGAATTATCCCTCGATTGAATTCTTGGAATTATATGCATATTCTTCTCCAGGGCTGAAATTCTTCTTGCCCATATTCCTGTAAGACAAGCTTTCTCTAGAGGGAAAAATTTCTCACCTTTCTACAATGACCATTTTTAAGGTACAGCAATGCATCCTTTTTATCAATGTTAACCCATCATCATGCCAATAAGAACAGGGAACACACTTGAAAATTGAAGGCACTTTTTCTTCCATAATATTATGTATGTCCTTTATGGTAGTGACTGATTAGGGCACTCCTTTCTAGTTGAGATCAACCGTTATTTAAAATAAGGTACAATTTATCAGTGTTATCTACCCAAATGCAATCAGCTGCCTTTACAGGAGCACTATGACTCTTAATGGAAGGGAACTCCCTTGAGAAAAATAAAGGAAAATAAGTGAACTGAAAGTCAGGAAGGGGATGAGGCCATTTTCTGTGCAGCCAGGTAGCTTCCTGACTGACACTGAGTGGCTTCCTCTCCTTTTTCTTGCCTGTTTCTGAATTTCATCTTTTATATTACTGGAAATGAAGTCACTTAATGTTTAATAGGAAAATAATGGAAATGGTTTTGTAAAGTGCGTATTTCAAGAAATATTTTTTTAATTGGGCTTTGGAGGTGTTTCTACTGCACCTGTCCCCCAACATAATTTTCAAGACATTATTTTCCTGACTATCATGTGTAATAAAATTGTAATACTAGTAGTGTTCACAAATCTACTAAGCCAAGCATACTGCACAATATTAACCCTTTGTTTTTTGCACAGAGGTTTAACACCATCTGACAGTGTTTTTAAAATGGCAGTGCTGAACTGTTCTGGCAGGAAAGCTGATGTTAACCCCATGTTTTTGAAAATGGGGATAAAGGTGGAGTAGCTCTTGCTGATGCTAATTGAATCCAAGCAGTTAACTCGCTCCATGTTGCCACACCCCTTCTAAAGCTTTGAAGCTTATCTCTGACTATAGTGTTTTGGGTAAAAATAACAGATAAGCCAACCTTCTGGCAATTTTTCATGCTGCTGTTCTGGGAGTCTTTTTATATGCTTACTCTTTCAGCACTTTTTGCAGCCTCCATTAAGATGTCTGCACTTTTGGAAGAAAATGTCAAGTATTTACACTGCCTTGTTGAGAGCCTGTTATGATATAAATGATGCACACTTACTATTTGTCTTTATGAATGGTTGCTTATCCATCTGCAGCATCACATAGGACTAATTAAAACTGCCAGGACACTGTAGAACAGTAATGACTTATAAGGGATGAGAGCATGGGAACTGTCTCCAAAACTTCCAACTACTCATTGCAGGGTGGGAAGAGGAGCAAAAGCCTGAAATTAATTTAAATCGGTGACACCAATACTTCTTCCCAGTGATATGACACGTGTCACTGCAAACCATTGCAGGCATGGCCAAAATTATGGGATGTGCTTCTCTAAGCAACTTTGCACAAATCCATTGTACCAGACCTCAATCACTGCGCCCAAGAACAATATTTATGATCTTAATAGTGGCTTTGCTAGCTAGTGCCCTTTGAGAAACGTTCTGTAGCTGAACTACTTACAGGAAATTCAAGAGTACATTACCAACATTATCATCCTGTTAATGATTGCTGTATTTTTTTCTCCAGCAAAACAGATTTCCAGGGCTTTCTAGATGAGGCTTCAAAATTCTAGTATAATGAACTAGTGTGAAGTTCATAACTTGGCTGTGAAATTTGAAGGGGTGTGTGTATACAATTGCTTTCACAGTTTTCTGTTAATAAGGAAAGCAGAGATTGTTGGGTTGTTTTTTTTCTTCATGTTTGTTTTTCTTTTTTCTATGAATTCATTCTTTCTTAATGGTTCTTCATGACCTGGATTTATCCCATTGAATATCTATAAGAATAATTTTGTTAAGATTAATTTACAGTAAATCCCTTGCTTTGGGTGCAGAATAAAGGTGGCAAAAGATTAATCTGAAGCACAGCTGTCAGTCATACATATGCTGTGGTACAAACTTACTTTCCTGATGTTGAAAAATATAAATTTAATGGACTGCTTATACTAATGAAACAGCAACCAGCTATTTTTATCATATGATTTGTGAGATTTCTTTTGCATGATTATCATGAATGCCTTGTAAGCAAGATATAAGTAACTTTGATAAATCTGAAAAACTATCACAGGTTGGTTTGGGTTTTTTTCAGGAAATGGTTATTTTACTGTTGTCCCTGTTGTCGTCCCCCCCAGTATTGCAGGTAAGTAGTATGGGTAATCTGCAAAATAATTGCAGATTTTCTATCTAAGACTTCTGTTTCTTCAGAATAGCATGTTAAGTTCAGTTATGCCAATTAATGTCTTTAGTTTACTCTAGCAGAAAACATACAGTAGTTTAGTTCACTGATCTGTATCACGGGAATAAAAAATTAACCTTCAGAAAGTTTTCTAATGCTGCCTTATACAGTTCCGTTACTGTAGACCTTCTGGTATGGTTTAATATGTATGAAAAAAACATTTATAATTTTTTAGGTATATTGAAGTGTGTTATGGTTTTGGGTGCAATGATATCCAGTAAAATTGTTGTGTGTCACTTTCTCAACTTCAGTTCTTTATGTTTGGACTTAAGCTTTTCTTGATGTTATGTTCATCTTAATGATGTGAAAATAAAGTACAAATTCTCATAAAAATTAATATAATTATTGTAATCTTATTCTGATAGCCTTTTTTAAAAAAAGGCCATTTAATATTAAAGAATTGTCACTATCAAGAATTTAAACATAAAAAAAAGGAGTGACTAAATTATAGAATGCTAATACTAAACAACCTATGTGTGCTTTAGTCTTTGTGATGTTCTCATCACTTTTTTTTTTCCCCTTGTCTAAACCAGGTGTTTGATTTTAATCTGAGGGAAGAAGATACGGAATTTTTGGACACTATGAATATCAACAGCATATTAATTCATATAACTTTTCCACTGTGGAAAGGATAATTTAAAACTAGATTGTTCTATACTGCGAAAGGGGTGCAACTGAAACATTAATTTTAAACTGAACAATAAATCTAAATTGTTGTCTTGAGTACTCAGTGTACCTAATATCAATGGAAAATCAGTATCAATGGCTTGTATTTACTGTTACATTAACAAATTAATAAAGTCATTTGGTTTACTCTTTTCTTTATTGCTTTCTTTCAGAAACTCCTACTTCCAGCATTTTCTCTGCTTTCTTAGAACTTGCTGGTGTATTCTCCCAGTATGGATTGAGCTATCTCACAATACTATAATTCTGTCTGCATGTGCTTAATTTACAGTGTCGTTTTAACTTGTTTGAACAAATTAATTTTGGGCTGGGTTTTTTGTCTTACAGAATTTGAAAAGTATTGGTTACTTAAAGACACATGTAAGAGCATGCTACAGTGCATGTATATCTTGAAAAATTCTTAAAAATATGGAATATTTGTTCTGGGATTGCAGCAGAAATCTGACATTTTACACAGTTTTTTACATTTATTCTAGTCATGAGAATTTGGGGGGATTCTGCAGGCCACTCTTGGTACTTTCTTGGTAAGCAAACTTCTTCTTTTGGTACTGTTTTAAGTATCTCCTGTCTTGACCTTGCACATCAAGGAGGAATGGCTCTGGTTTGTGGCCGAAGTTGCCTCGGGATGAATAAAAGTACTTTTTGCTGATGTAGATAAAGATTTTTTGAAGGTGCAGAAGAGTAAATGTGTTGGAGAAAAATCCTTTGCTAATCTGTCTTGCAGGGATCTTCTGTATCTTCAAGGTAGATAATGTTCAGACACTCCTCTGATGCAGCTGTGAGTTGTCCAGGAGTGCTAGCTGTAAGTGTGGTGTTCTGGTGGTGTCAGAGGCCACCAATTAATTAGTATGCAGGCTTTGGGAGGACCCCAGCTTGCAACTTCTTTTCTGACAAGATCAAAGCGTTTTCCTGCAAGGAAATTGCCCTGTGACTAGCCAGGTTTCTGAAATTCCCCCCACGCTAAGTTCCTATCAGAAGTTCCACAAGACCTTTGGTTGTCACAGGCAGGCTTTTTTTGTTGTCGTTACCATGCCCTAAAACATGAGTTTCTGCTCATCCCAAAACCTCAAGTACTTAAGAACACAGACTTATTCAGGATGCCTGTAAACAGCAGGATCCATCTCTGTATGCTTGTGTGGTGTGCTTGTGGACATGTTGCAGAAATTTTTTATTTTTTGTTAACCAGTTTATCCAGGTCAAGCAGCTGTTACGTGTCAGTTTGTTGTCCTGAGCTGTGCAGCCCTCCCACTGGCATTCCACTGAGACCTGTGTTCTGGTTGGTTTTGAAATGATGCATGAATAACTTTGTGTTGTCCTTCTCCTTATTCTGACTGTAGGCAATTCCAGAGTCAAGTTCTCAAAGGAGCTACCTGTACGTTGAATTTATGCAGTGTGTTTTGTAGAAGTACAGGTTTCCTTAACCCTGGACTGGCAGTTGGGGAGGTACTGAGAAAAGACTTCTTGTTCTGCTGGTGAGGATGGAGAATAGCCCTGCTGAAAATCTCCTTACTAAACACTTACCAGCATACATTTGGCAGAATTGGCTGGACCAACCTGAATTTACCTCTGTTTGTGTTTCAGCCCTTGTAAGCAGGCTGCAACCTGCACGGCTGAGCCATGTGAACCTATCGTCTCTGAAGTTTTAGACAGCCTACAGTACAAATCCAGCTAATGTGGCTTAATTTGCCTGAGTATGAAGCTGTATTTGTTTCCTCTCCGCTGAGATGTTGAGGGCTATAAATGTGTATGTCTGATTTTAGTGATGCTTTTTGTGATACAAATCCCCAGCTCTTTGGAATGGAACTGAAACTGTGCAGGTATTTTATACAGGCTGTGACAAACAATTTGTTGGATGTCACATCTTTGAGTTGGAGCCCTTTCAGTTGGTTAACCTAAACACCAAAGCCTGTACATCTGACGGCTGAAACCCTGAGTCATTCTATCCTTTAATTAAAGCATGTTCCTTTTAATATGTTCCTCTCGCTTAAAATTATGCAAGAATTATTTCCTAGAGAAAAATGCCTAGTTTAATGCACTTTTATTTAATATTTTCTATGAATTAGCTAAATAAGGGGGAGAAGCTTGAAATATCTAAGGTATGTCAGGCAGTTACAGGGGATGCATATGTCAACCTCAAGTATGATTTATCTTACATGCCTTTTCTGACAGTTGTAATTTAACGGCTGTATTTTCCTCCAGGCTCTTGGGAGGCTAAATATCTTCTCAAGTTTCTAGCTTTGTGGTGGAAGAGTAAATGTCTGTTTGCCAGTGTAATTTATCTGAGTCATTCTGGGAGAGGCGTGGTGCAATTGAAGCGTGACTATTAGCATAAATAGGAGAGAGAGACCCTCTTCCTGAGGGGAGAGTTACTCCTGCCATCTTTAGAGGAAAGCTGCTTCCACCTCCGCACTGCCACTGCTAGTGGGGAGTGCGTTGCTGTGAACTAAAAGACCTGATACACTGAGCTCTGGTCTGTTGTGATACTCTCCTGCATTTCGGTTTGGAGTCAAAGGGAACAGAGCAAGGAAGGAGGAGGCAGGTTTCTGCAGTAAGCACAACAGGCGTTACCACCGCAGGTAGCATGTCCCACTGAGGTGTTTCGCCTTTTAGAAGTTTGAAGAGAGAAGGGATTGTAAAACCTAAGCTCACTACTTTTGTCCGTCCCTAGGTAATAGCACCGTTACTGCTGTAAGTACTTGCCATTGCCAATTTTGTTATAAAAACATTAATTTAAAACTTTTCTTCGTAATTTCAAACATGTAGGCATCCTGCAGCATTCTCTCAGCAGTCAGAGACGGGTTTTGTACACGGGTACACCAGCGCAGGGCGAGGTTTGACAGCGGCGAGCGGCGAGCAGCGAGCTCGCTGCGGGCTTTGCGGGGGCGTGGGCGGGGGGCACAGCCCCTGACCCGTACGGTGGGTCTGGGGGGCCGCGGGGGCCGGTGCCCCCCCCGCGGTGG
>JAVJGJ010000030.1:13811064-13821845 GCA_035590215.1 Microhierax caerulescens | reverse complement strand
GGCCCGGCGCGGGCCCGCGGCGTGCGGGGGGTTGCGGGAGGCAGCCGGCGGCGGGGCCCGGGTGGGAGCGGAGCGGGAGCGGGGCGGGCTGGAGCCGGGAGCGGGGCGGGAGCCGTGCCCGCTGGCCTCGCACCTCCGGCTTTGCCCGGTTTAGGCTGCAATTTAACAACTCTGCCGGTAGTTCTGGCCTTGCGTCGTTTTGCATCTTTAATTCTCTTTAAATGTCCACGAGAAAACGCGTACGTGCGAAGGGAGTTTTCTCTGTACCTCTGCTACTTAACCATGCACATCTCAAGAGCTTGCAATGCCAATTAATCGAATGCAAGGTGGGGTTTTTTGCAATTCTTTGTTGCAGACCCATGGAATGGGCTTGCTAGCTGGCTTATTTACATACTTTTCTCGATTTTCTGAGCTTTTTACTGCTCCAGGTTTTGTAAAGTGTGCTCTTAGTTTTCTGTAGCAAGGGCACCCCTTTCCTGTTTACAGCTTTGAGATGATCTCTTGCTTGTATACAGGAGTGAATACACCACTGGTCAAGATGGCATCAGTGAATTGCATAACTGCCCCCTTGCAGAGTGTATTCAGACTTTATTAACAGGGGAGAATACAGGTCTCCTGTCAAGTAATTTCTGTGCTGGCTTTTGTGCATTTGCAGTTCAATTAAATCAAGCCCTTTCCCTTTCTAGATCTCTGCTGTTGTATTATTACAAGGTGTGTTGCCTACTGAAGAAAATTATAATCTAGATCTTACTGCTGGGGATCTTTGAGATCTTTAGTGTTTGAAGTCCAGTAATGCAGCCCTTGCTGACTGCAGTTTACCTGTTCAGCCCTGCATGGCAGAACTTTTTTTGTCCCGTTAGCTTTACCTACTGAATGCGCCTGACCGTCTTTTAATAGTCATTTTAGCAGCTGAATGAAACTGATTCCTGTGTGAATACATCTGTGACTACGATACACAGTTAAACTAGCAGATTATGTCTTAAACCCTTTATCATTTGTTGCGTTGATTGCCTGTCTTCTTTTAACTCTGGGCGTTGTGCCTCTTGTTCGCAGGGCTGCGGTTTCTGAGGCTGTGCAGCAGTGCGGGCAGGCTGCGGGGCAGCCGCTGGGTTTGCGCTCGGCGTCACCGTCCGGTGGCTGCTGGGGAAGCGGCACCCAGCTGGGCACCATGAGCTCTGGCACCACCGCCCCGCAGAAGGTCGTCAGCAACCTCGCCAACATTGATGTCAACTATGTCATCAAAGAGCATTATAATTATACGGGAAAGCTAAATGAGAATGCGGACAGTGGAATAAAAGTGACGTCGGTGGTTTTTATTATCATTTGCTGCTTTATAATCTTAGAGAACATTTTTGTCTTGCTCACCATCTGGAAAACCAAGAAGTTTCACAGACCCATGTACTATTTCATTGGGAACTTGGCTCTTTCAGACTTGCTGGCTGGTGTGGCTTACACTGCCAACCTCCTGCTATCCGGACACAAAACCTATAGCCTCACCCCCTCCCAGTGGTTCGTAAGAGAAGGCAGCATGTTTGTTGCCTTGTCAGCCTCTGTGTTCAGCTTGTTAGCCATTGCCATTGAGAGATACATCACCATGCTGAAGATGAAACTCCACAATGGCAGCAACAGCTTCCGCTCCTTCTTGCTGATCAGTGCTTGCTGGGTTATCTCCGTGATACTTGGGGGACTCCCGATCATGGGCTGGAACTGCATCAGCCTCTTGTCCAACTGCTCCACTGTGCTGCCTCTCTACCACAAGCACTATATTCTCTTTTGCACCACGGTTTTCACTGGCCTTTTGCTATCCATTGTCGTCCTCTACTGCAGGATCTACTCCATGGTGAGGACTAGGAGCCGCAGGCTGACATTTCGGAAAAACATTACCAAAGCTACTAGGAGCTCAGAAAAGTCGCTAGCCTTGCTCAAGACAGTGATCATAGTCCTGAGTGCCTTCATCGCCTGCTGGGCTCCCTTGTTCATCCTACTTTTACTGGATGTGGGGTGTAAAGTGAAGACCTGCCCAATCCTCTATAAAGCAGAGTATTTCTTAGTACTGGCCGTTCTCAATTCAGCCACAAACCCTATCATCTACACCTTGACAAACAAAGAGATGCGGAGGGCTTTCATCAAGATTCTGTGCTGCTGCAAATGTCCCCCAGCAGATTCTGGGACCAAATTCAAGAGGCCGATCATCGGAGGGATGGAGTTCAGCCGGAGTAAATCTGACAATTCCTCCCACCCACAGAAGGAGGAAGGCGACCATCCTGAAACTATCATGTCTTCAGGCAATGTTACCTCATCTTCTTAGGAGTAACCGTGGGGGTGTATTTCAGAGCCTTCCTCTGAAATCAGGGAGCTGAGATGCCTCCTGCTCATGGCAGCAGTGTTGGGCTAAGCGAGCAAGTAGCATTAGTTCTAATGAGGCAAACGGTGCACTTGCAAGGCTGGAGTTCAAGAAATGGGACAGACTGTTCTGGCTTGAAAATCGTTTTCCCTGGAGCATGTTTTGTCTTTGCACTGAGGCAGCTCAGGATTGTCAGGCGTATTCATATCCTGAAATCTCCTTAGTAACTCTGAAAGACTGATGCCTTGGTGAAATGATGCCTGGTGCGTGTGAGAGAAAGAGAGAGGGGGAGGAGGGAGAGGGAGAATGAATCTTTTTTTTTTTTTTTTTTTTTTTCCATGTGAGAAGAATGTGAAGTTATTTCTCCTTTACTTGCAGCAAACCACTGACACAAAGATCTTCCTGTACTGAATTTAGTGGTGGCTCTGGTATAGTTGGTCAGAAGTGTTTAAAACATAACAAGGAAAGAGATCACACCACTATAACTTAGACCACATACAACCATAACTTGGCATCACTTTCTGGAGTTTTTAGTTAAGTCATACGGTTTTACTTGCAGAGTCCAAAGCTGTTGGGATTTTATTTAGCAAGATCATAGCTGTGAATTTTTGCTGTTGGTCCATATTACATTTGAAGACCATGAGCCAGACTCTGTGGTTACTTTCACCTGTACAGTTCCTTTGGCTGCGTCAGATTTTATGGAGTAGCTCAGAGCAGCATTTGGCCCCATATGCTGATTGCCTTGTTACTCTATAGCATTAAATAAACTGCATTATCATGACAAATGCAAGGTAGAACTAAAGGTCATTTCTCTTTAAGATGACTGAAGTAAATGTAATAGTATAAGATACTATTGACAACAGCAGGACTTTGGCCTAAGAAGAGTTAAAAACTGAAGGGGGCATTTCAGCGTGAGGTTCATAGTCTTTCCAAAGGTAAAGATCAGTTGGAAAAATCTGAAAAGAGTACCGTGAGTTTCAGAACGATAAAAGTTGAAGTGAAATGACTATAGATAAATGCACTTCCATAACAAAATGCAATATGTTTTGGCACATTTTATTAATGTTTATAATTTCAGCAAAGATGTCTGTATTTTATCAGTTCATGGAAGAAGTACCTGTCATTAAATTGAATGTATTTGTTTTACAGCGTCATTTTTACTCCTCTGTTTTTCTAACCTGTGCTAATGGGGTTGAATGTGTACAATGTAAATAAGTTAATAAGACGCAGGAGTCTTCATGTGCCTAGGGTATTACTATAACAGAAGTGGTATATCTGGGATAGCTGAGAGCAATTGACTGATTTACAGTTATTGGCAACTCCTAGAAATGGTATTTTGTAAAGAAAATGTATTGCCTTTGTAGTAAAATTTCCAGTGCAATTAAACTGTTGGGTTTTTTTTTCTGGTTTAAAAAATAGTATTTAAAATGTTTCTGACTTTTATTGTTCAATTTGCACATAGCTTTATTGACTTCTAAACATTAATAAACTGATTTTTTTAAAGATTCTGTTACCAGATTACTAGTAGCTTTGTACTGTTGGGGTGGGTTCAAGCCAGGTGTGGTTTCTTGTTGACAGAAGTCAGTGAAAGAATTCCTTGATTTCGGTACGTGCTGGGATTAAGCTGATTCTGTGGGGATATAAGATGTATAATGCCACTTACAAGATCATGTAAAATACAGAATGAATGCTAGAATATACTTTATCATCACCACATGCTGTATTGATGAAATGCCATTAAAAGAATCTTTACAGTAGCGATTCTTCTCCAACAGATAACAAAGTACAAACAGAAGAAAAAACAAATGCCTGTGAGTTTTACCATGATTGCCTAGAGTAGAATAAGTGAAATCATTCACTTACATGGCGAATATAATTTAAAAGTTTAATTCTTACTTTATTGCAAACATCAAGGAAGTTTATGAAACATAGAATGGTGGTCTCAGCTACATAACTGCTGCAGCTCTGTTGGGTCCACCAGCAAAGACTGGCAGCGTGGTCGAATAGGTACTGCGTTACTGCTTCCAAAGGCTTGACTTCCATTTCCTCTCTTGCGGCCATTCCCTCTCAGTATTGCTTTTAAGTTCCATAGAGCTCATACAGGATGCAGTTGGAGTGTGAAGATAAACCTCACCTTCTCATACTGTATGTCATCGCCATGCAAGGTTTACTGTGGGAAACGAGAGCCTACACACCGAGGAAGGCTCTGGGTCATAACCTCACTTCCTGAAGGAAATTCCAAAAATGCCCTGAAGACAAAAGAGTGGAAACAAGCTGGAATTTCTCTCCATCTGTCTGCCTGTAAGGAAGGAATGATTTCATGTGTGCTCACTTCCTAGGATTTTAATTAGTGACCTGAGCAGAGCTGGAAAAAATGTCAAATCTGTATTTGTGCACAAGATAAAAGTCCCTCTTGGCTCAGGCCTTCATTTAGGCAGGGATGGTTTACGCCGGGTGCTGACAGTCATGAGGGAAAGGGCTGCTTTGTCCCAGGGATAAAGTCACTTCTGCGCAGAGCACCAAAATTACATAAACCACGAAAGTCCAAGTTAAGCCCTCAATGTGCCACCAGTGAGTAAATAAAGGGCACGTACAGGGATGAGGCAACGTACAGGGATGTCTGAGTTTGTAGGGATGTTTTTATTTAAAGGATGAAGGTCGTTCCGCTCTTGAGGCCTTAATAGGTATTAAGGTTGTTTGTCTCACATGGGGCTGAGATCTTGTGACAAGGGATGAGCATGGCTGTGTCACTGGTCCCTCATGACTACACCACTGGCCCTTCTGTATTCGTAGCTGATAGTCCACAGGTGAGTCACTTCGTTTTGCCTTTGTTTCTGGGCTCCTCGCTTATCTATCTCATTTAATTGCACTGCGGGTCTTTGCGGAAAATGACTGTATCCCCTATGGAGGTGACTGTGTGATGGAAGCCCGGTTTCGGTTGGGAACTCAGAGCCCTACGTAATTCACGCGATACAAGAAATGCAAGCACCAGAGCGTGGCACTGCGCCATGGGAAGCATTTCCTATGCTTTTGGTCATGATGACTGAAATCTGTTTCCTCCACAGACGGGCCACATCTATGCATGTAGACAAGATTCAGACAGAGAACGATAACTCTAATAAAATAATAACAGTAATAAAAGTAAGGGTTCCTGCAGGGGTGGGGGGAAGAGGCTGTTTTTGCTGTTCTTCACTTCCTATGGGGGAACTCTGCAGCTCCTTGGCCATGGCCATGCATTACCGCGCACCAGCAGGTTAGGCCAAACGTATGGTGCACAGTTCTGAAGCGTGCAATGCAGAAAGCACCTTCCCAGGCCCCAGCCTGCCTTCTGCGGCTTTTGTTCTGGTGTTGGCCATGTGACAAATGGGCAGAGAAAATGCACTGAGAACTGAAAAGGCGCATTATACCAAATGTCTATGTGAAATAAAATAGCCTGAGTTATCCAAAGTAACCTGGCCCTTTGACTTATATTCTTTTTTCCTAGCTGTTCTTCCAGAGTAAGGAATACGGTCATGAAATCTTACTGTTGCTCCCCCAGCAACCCCCTGATTAGGTATGCCTGTGTGAAACCCAGGTACGGCCAGGTGTATATTGGGCAACAGAGGGGCTGCAGCCAGAACACCCTGCAGACAGCTCAGCAGGAACAAACCTTGGGCTTGCTGTACAATGCAGGCAGCCAGGACCCAAAATAGGGGACGTAAAATACTGTTATCCATCGTTTACTTACTCTGTCAAATAAGAAATACGGGGATTGCCCAACTGTAACATTTCCTGATTTGGCCTGGAAGATCTCAATACTGACTGCATTTTGTATGGGCAGAGGCATTATCTGATGTTGTAAAAAGGGTCAGATTGACAAAGCATCCAAAAATGTGGATACGTAGACCAGAGCTATGTAACCTCCTCAGTTCTGAAATGCTGGAAACTCCCCAAGGACAGGCTTTGTCATTTATGGGGTTCTGAAATTCCCCAGGAAAACATCTATTGTATTTCAATAATTCCCCATACTCTTTTTCTTGGAAAATGAAATTAATCCAACTACAACTGAACCTTCAAGGATTTAAGAAACTAATGAAATCCATCTAAATTCAGTTCCTATAATGTGCTTTCACAGACTTTTCTAATCCCATCTTTGTGTTTACAGGTGGAAAGAGTTTGCTCATTCACATCGTCTAGTTTATTCTGGTAGAACCTTATTTCTTTTTACATAGTCTGCAAGAATCACATAGGGTCAAGAAATCTCCTTTCAATCATTATTCTATGCACAAGATTTTCTATGATAATTTACAGTAATCAAATTCACCCTGTACACAGGAGCTAGATATAAGAACATGTGGTACATATGATATAAGAACATATGTGGTACAGCTAACTTGTTCCAGTACAAGTTTTCTGCTGGAATAAGAAATACCTAGAGAGATCTGAAACTCAAGCGTCTAATATAAATAAAGATAAAAGTGTGGGTGGGTTTTTTTAAGTCAGGAACATAATTAGTGTAGACTTATGTGACCCACTGAAGAGAATTACAATGTTAAGAACACTCTCCTGTGCAGGAACAGGGTGAGACATTTTTTGTGTCTCCCCTCCTTGTCCACAAATTCTGAGAGATGTATCAATGCAGCAGTTTCCAAAGAAACACACAGAGCAAAACTCAGCATGGCCAGATCTCTTTACCCTACAAAAAAAAAATCTCATACAGGAGTGAAGAGAAAATAATTTCCTTGCCCTCAGACCCTCCGTGCTACCTTCGTGGGGCAAAAAGGCAGGAAATCCCATCAGCCACACCCAGGAACACTCCGGCATGGAAAAGTCCTAATAAAGCAGGGCTGACAAAGCTCCGCCGACCCTCTGTGAACCCTCCACCAAGCCTGGTTTAGTAGTCACATAATAGAAACCCGATGCAAAGGCCAATGTTTATTTTGACCTTTTGTGAACGATTGCTTGGAGAAGATCCATTTATAAATACATGGTACAATAACTATACATCAGAATGGCTCATCGGAAATGCATGAGACCAAAGCCACATTAAATATTGACATGTCTATATAGCAATGGTAGTGTTTATTTGGAGTAACTCTTCTCAGCTAAAAGCAGGCTCAAAATACAGACCACGTAACTTTTGATAACTAATGAACATTTGGAAAACACAAAAAAAAGCTAGGAAAAAAATCACTGAATAAATACTGGGTTAAAATTATCTGCTAGGGTCCATGAAATCATCAATGAAAGCAGCATCGCTACCTGGGAAAAATCTGACCACTCATGCTTTCTGGTGCTGACCTGAGCTGCCTGCTAAAGGCAGTTTTGCTCTCTTAAGCATAGATGTGCTTGGCATAAGCCAAGACTTCCTGACTTAGCAGGACACTGGTATAGATTACTGAAATACTGTCTTGGACAAATACTTGTTCATATTGAGCGCCTACAGTTGTATAATGTGAAGATGGGAGTGTGAATTGCTATAAGGAATAGAAATAGAATTTATATGGTTACAGAGAAAGCGCAATAACAATTTATATGATGTGGAAATTGGATTTGGCACAAGACTGTGACTGAATGC
Organism: Microhierax caerulescens; assembly: GCA_035590215.1. Classification (NCBI taxonomy): domain Eukaryota; kingdom Metazoa; phylum Chordata; class Aves; order Falconiformes; family Falconidae; genus Microhierax; species Microhierax caerulescens. The sequence goes on along the minus strand of JAVJGJ010000030.1, from coordinate 13,813,944 downwards.
GTAAGTTTCAGGGACAATTTGGGACTGGTGGGGGTATTAAACTACAGTCTCGGTATTTTTCACTTGAAATGAAGAGAAGGAATCCTTCCTAGTAATACAGACAGAAAGCTGGGGATTTTCACTTGTGAACTCTATTCTTAGATCTGCAATTCTTTCTAGAGCAACTCTGGGCAAGGTCTTACAAATTTTCACCTTCCCACAAAGATATATATGTATAATATAAACACAAGGAGGTTTACAAGTGAATATTTTGAATTTTGTGGTACTATTCAAAGAGCTGGTATCTCTGGCATTTTGAATATGGGGGATGGTCTGCCAGATCATTTATTGCCCAGCTACTTGCAGTATTTCCTTGTGCTTTGATAAGCTGGATGCTGCTGTATCACAGTTACTGCAGGATAGGAGAAAATGAGATAATTTCTAGCAGCTATGTCCTCATGGTTGGAAGAAGGATTGAGGTCTTGGTTGAAAAACACATTCTGAAGAGGTGCTATTATTGAAAAACAAGTCGCCGAAGTCTGCATTATTATCTGCCTTGCTTTCAGGGAAGACACAACTATGGTCTAACGATTTCTTCTAATCTGGTGACCATTCAAATGCCTGTTGCAAAAGTGAGCTATTTCCCAAACACCAGGCACTTTTATATGTTTTTATATATATTTCTTTCTGATTCTCCTCCCCATCCCTCTGGGTGAGGGGAGAGTGAGTGAGTGGCTGCATGGTACTTAATTACCAGCCTGGGTTAAACCACGACACCATCACAACTCCCACCTGTACTGCTGGTTTAGGTGCAGGATAAGAAATTGCATGTAGCTAATGTATAGTTCCTCTCTCTGATCAGGGTTATTTGATCAATGCACCTTTTGAACAAATCTTTTACGTTGGCACAGAGACCTTACTTTAGAGTAACTCCAAAGTTACTTTGCAACTGTGTTCCAAAAAGTGTTAACAAGTTGTTTAGGGTCGTCCCCCCCGCCCTGCTCCTGGTCTTGGAAATCCAATACATTTTGTTATTTATTAGCTCTCTTTCTGTTTTTTATAGGTCTGACTGCAAATGTTGCTTGAGGAAATCCTTGAGGTTAACTTTCATCTCAGAGACTGTCCATCTCCCACGCAGAAGTGGTTGTATTTTGTTTTCCTAAAAAATAGCATAGGTGTGAGGGAAAAGAACTTGTCTGCGTAATTGGGGTGATAACGAAGGAACACGGAATCTTGCAGCTTGGAATGGTTCATCAGTGGAGGTGGCTCCGCTCAGAACTCTTTAAAGATACAGGGTAAAGTCCTGCTTTTCACCAAACTCGCTGAGAAAGGCAGCGGCATTAAAGAGGGCTCAGAGGACAACAAAGCAAGGCGCTTTAATGGGATGAACTAACATAAAAGGCTCAGTGAGCAAAGCCTTTTCCCACCAGAGAGACGAGAACGGGGCAACACAATACTCGGCCTGGCAGCTATGCTATGGAAGGGCGCTGGGTGATACAAAGAACATTTTTAAAAGCCCCAGGCAAAGACTCCGCCTATAGAAACCAGAACCAGTTAAACCATGGAGTATTTCAAACTAGGAGTTACCAGAATGTTGGTGTTTGAAGACTCAAAGAATGCATGCAGTATTTCAGAATATAATGAACTCCGGAGGTTTTTTTCCTTCTTTTACGCAGCACAGCTCCTGTATCTGATGGTAAATCTCCCTGCGCCCCCCCCCCACCGCACCCCGCGGCCGCCCAAGATGCCGGCGGGCGGGCGGGCACCAGCCGCCGCGGGGACGAGCGCCGGCACCGCGCCCCTCGCCGCTGTCGGGGAGCGACGGCTCCCAGCCCTCAGGACGATCAGGAGGGCTCCGAGCCGCTCGTTCTGAGGAGGAACCCACCCTCTCTCCCTCTCCTGCCCCTTTTCTAGGCCACCGAAACCCGCTGCCCTCGCCCCCCTCCCCGTGTGCTGTTCCTGCGCCCCCCCGCCCCGGTTTTCCTGCCGGCCCGGCCCGGCTCTTCCTGCGCCGCGTTTCCCTTCGCTCTCCCGCCCCCCGCGCCCTGCCCGGGCCCACAGCTGGGCGCCAATGGCCGAGCAGCCCCCGCCGCGCCGCAGCGCGGGAACAACAGCAGCAAACCCCAAAAGCAAAAAAAAAAAAAAAAACCGCCAAAAGCGAGAAACGCTTGTGTGTGGGGGACAAGCAAATGCACACGAAGCGCGTGCTGCAGCGGCGAGGGAAGTTTCAAAGGCCCCGCAGCAAAAAGCGGCGGGTGCGCTGCCCGCCCGCCTCGCAGCCCCCCTGGCTCACAGCCCCCCTCGCCTCGCAGCCCCCCCGCCTCACAGACCCTTCCCGCGCCGGTAATCGCGGCTCTTAAAAGGTTAAACCAGCCCCTCGGGAAACCGTGAAAGGCCGCCCAGCCTCCTTGAGCGCTGGGTTAATGGGTGCTAAGCCCCAGCCTTAAAGGTGAGAATTCAAGCGAAGCCAGCAGCTGCAGAGCAGCGCTCAGGCCTTCAGAGTCAGTGTTTTCGTTGGGAAGTGCTTAAACGCTGCTACTTACTGGTTTATCCCGCCAGGAGCACCCCATCGACCGCCGTACGCCAGGCAGCCCGCAAGGCGCCGTGAGGGGGCCGGGGGGCAGGTGTCCCCTCGGGAGCAGCCCGGGGGTCCAGCCACCGCCCCCGCGGTGCCTCAGGCGGCGGCGAGCCCGCGCCCCGGCCCCTCCGCCCGGCACCCCCCCGCAGCACAAGCGGGCAGCCCTGGGCGAGCTGCCGGGGCGCTGGGAAAGCATCCACTAGTTTTGGGGTGGGTTTTTCCGTGGGTTTGGTTTTTTTTTTTGGTTGGGTTTTTTTTTTCGGCAGAAGTGCATTGCAGGTCTTGAGTTGTTTATGACAGAGTTCTTGTAGAAATCTCGATTT
>JAVJGJ010000030.1:13779735-13810964 GCA_035590215.1 Microhierax caerulescens | reverse complement strand
CCCGCGCCGTGCGCCGCGTGCAGCCCCGCGCGGTAGGTGGGCGCTGGGGCGGGCGCTGCCTGAGGCGCGGGGCGCGCAGCGGGGTAACCCGCGGCCAAGGGGCGAGCGGCGGGGCCGCGGGACCCTTGGGGCGGCCAGGGGGCGAGCGGGCAGGGCTTTGGGCCAGCGCAGGGAAGCTGGCGAGGTGGGGTAGCGTGCCGTGGGTGTTGTGGCCGAGGGGAAGGAGGACCTTGGCGAGCCTGGGTTAGTTTCTGCCCCCACAGCATGGGGGGCTGTGGTGTTTGCGTGGGAGCGGTGTGGGCCTGCGGTAGTTGTGTGCTTAGGTGTGCACGTAAGCACCTGTGGCTGCGAGACACTTCCTCCGCTGCAGCGTGGTGGGGGAGTAGTTGATGCTACGTGAAATTAAAGCCCTAACTAATGAAGCCTTGGTAGCTGGAGTCAAATTACAAAATCCACTGAGCACAAGTGCAAAAGCTGTGGCACAGATTGTAGACAAAGTGCTTATTTCAGTCTTGCCTTTACAGTAGTCCTCCAAATTACCGGAGTATTGTCTGTGATCCACCTCTGAGCAACCTTTTGGGAACAGGTTATTAAAAGAGACAAGGCACAGAACAGGTTGGTACCACCCTAGCTTGACACCTTGGGAATTATGATACAAATTAATGCTTATTCAGTACCAGCTTTCTCACACAGGTTATCAAGCAGCCTTCACGCTGGCCTCTGTTGGTCTTGTGTATGTTTATGCAGATACTTTGTTGATAAAATAACCGGAGTTTCTATCTTCCTGAAGAATTTTCCTTGCGACTTGTTAATTTCATCAGGGTGTTTACTTGCAGAGATAGAAGAGACTGCAAACAAACAAATCTGCTCAGGTATGCTGAAGAAAGCATAAATATTCCTAGAGGTCATGCTTTTCAACCCAATTGACTGTATCCCTGTGTAAAATGAGGTTAGCATGGCTCTGAACCATGCTTGGCTTCAGAGTGAAGTGGAACAAATTTTTAGCTGTGTTTAAAGGCACTTTGATAGGTGCCACTTGCAGCTTTAGCCTTGTGTGTGGCCTTTGGTCTCTTTCTGTTATGGGAAATCGACCTGATAAAACCCTCCTTCCCTCCTAAATGAATGTCATTGTTATAATACAATGAGTCAGAAAAGAAACAATATTAACCACAAAGTAATGGCTGTCTAACCACCAGTGTGAGTGCTCCCCCCCTGTCCATCAATGAAGTGCAATGCCTTAATCGTGTTCCTCATTGTGATCATATTTTGGCAATAATTTAATGAAACTGAAAGTGGAGGAGTTCCCACAAATCAGAAGTAGGATTTTCACTGGTATAATTGTATGCATGAGGCCACCTATTCAAAGCGAGGGAACTGGAAAAACTTGTCATCTATGAGCATGGCCTGGATATATCAAGCAGGTCCATGTCTGCCTGGGTTTTGGAGGTAGTACAGTGATGGCTTTAATGTATTCAGAGTTTTGATGATATAATTAATGAAGCCTATGACATTTTACGTATGATACATAATCTGTATTGAATTTTAAAAGCCTACAAAATGCAGATTCTACGTTTTGTTGTGCTGTCTGAGTGGAAAGGATGCCAAAATATGAATTCCTTATAGGAAGGCAGAAACAAACATGTCCTGTGTTTCTGCATGGTTCTGTCTCAGGGTAGCTGGCTGCTGAGCTGGCTTTGGTCTGTGACTGTGACCCTGTTTGGCACATGGCGTGCTAGCCTGGAAATGCTCTATTTAAATTGACAGGCCTTGGAGGTTGGTAATGCTGTGCTGTTAGCCCTGCTGTTGGAATTTTAGATGGAAGTGGAGGTAGCGGAGGGCTCAGACAAGCCCTGCAATTTAAATAGTTTTGGTCTAGTGGAGATGGGCACAAATGTAATTCATAAGGGGTTCATGAACAGATTTCCCATGTTGTCAGAATGATATTCAGGGGTTCAGTCACACTCACACTGATTGTATGTTACTGTTGTGTGCATTATGAAGAAATGTCTGACCTGTTTGACTACTTGTGGTTGAAGTACAGCAGTTTCTGTTGCTGATGATACATGAAAGGAGAATGTAAATAAACACTGTCAGTCATTTGCCTTTGACTCCTCATTCTGAACAACTGTGTGTGAATTCGCATTTGAGTTAAATGAGAGTGACCTGGAGAGTGATTTAGCAAGAAGGCTTGGACTTGTGTCTACCTTGATCCTAGCAGTCTTTATAGCACTGCCTCAGTTTCCTGTGAGCTTATTAGAGTTCACAGAAATGAAGTTCATAAGTGAGGTAAAAAGCAGAAGACCAAAATAGGCTGCTCTTCTTGTTTCCACTTGTAGTGATGTGTTTGTGGAGGTTTGTGTTTGATTTTAATTTATCTTTCACATGGAAGGTATGTCAAATGCAGACACACCTCCTCTGTGCTTTGACCTGGTGATCCAAGCCTGAAAGCTCTATGGCTGTGTAACACAAGGCAGCCTAAGCTAATGTATCCGTGTGGTTTACTAGGTTCAGCAATGCTAACGTGGCTAGCTGGTGTCTGGACTTGATCTGTCTTGCATCCTGCCAGCCTTAGATACTCAAATTTATCTGCCCCCAGGCATGCAGATGTACCCATAACTGTTTTGATTGCAGAAACATTACTACAGTTCCGTTTGTGGTTGCTGTCTATATTTCAAAAGAGAGCTTTTATATGCAAAGTGATGGGGAAGCTGAAATTGCACTGTTTACTTGTCTTTGCTGGAGAAGGATGAAAATTTACGCTTTTGTCTTGCTTTTCTTCAGTGTTTTGTTGTGTTGTTTTGGTTTGGTTGTTTTTTTCAGCGGGTCAGGCATCATTCCCCATTACTTCTTGTTCAGTGGTCTGTCACAGGATCCTGCTGGTTGGACTCCTAAAGGCACATTTGCTTAGTCTTTGTTATTATACAACAGTTAATTAACAATGGGATTATGAATGGAAAGCATCGTAAACAGAAAGGAGACTGCAAGAGTTGTACAGGGATGATAGATACTCATTCAATGCAGATCCTATGCTCAGATCACATTTGTTCTTGGCAAAAGGGGGTGAAAATTCTATCAAAGTCGTTAAAGGTTCAGCCCGCTTATACCAGATCTGCATCAGACCCTCTCGGTGGTCACAGCCTAATACATTGGTGCTGGCCCTGGGTCAGACCTTGAACTCTTGCTGTCAATGAAAGATTTACCATCAGTTTGCATGGGAGTGGTGTTGGAACGGTGGTGAAAAATGAATGATTGTCGCACTTAATTTTTCCTATGCTTGCCTTGCATGCTGGCTCAGTTGTTGCTCCCAGCATGAAAGGGAAATCCTGCAAATCATGCCTGCAAGTTTCAGAATGACAATGTGAGATGTTCAGAAAAAACAAACTTCAGCCCCACCCTGCCAGACATGGCTGAATGTTTATTTGAGCAAACCCAGAAAGTCTGCATCAGCAGAAAGTAAAATTTTGTTCATGCATTCTTGAGAATCCAGAATAGCGCAAAATGAGTGAATGGTAGCTGTGCAAGTGTTTATTTCTCTTCATGAAATGGAATTTGTGTCACAGTCATAGAAGTATTTTGTGAAATAATATTTGCCCCAATTTATGGTACAGAACATGCACTGTGAATGGTGTACTTCTTCCTCTGAAAGTACTAGTACTTTCCAATTAAGCCCTGAGCTAACTCACTCTCTGCTAACTCTGTTAACTTACACAAAATCATAACCAGAAGAATGGGTGGATTGGGGGCAGGGGAGGCTGCTGGGGAGCTGAAAGTTATACAGGAGATCAGAAGACAGAGCTGCTTGGCCGGGACAGGTTTTGAGGTAAAATTCCCATGTATCCACACAACTGGAGTAAACTTCTCTGCAGAATTACATACAAGATTTAAAAACCCACACAAATTATTTTATTTTATGTATGAAACCATGGATTCTAATAAGGTCTGGGTGATCAGTGCTATAATGTGCTTTCTGTGTACCTCAAAAAAAAAAAAAAAAAAAAGTGGGTCAAAACTCACATCTTGTAAGACATTAAACATTTAACCTAATAGCAGCTTAGGAAGTGAAGTTGAAGGTTTTCCTGTGGATCAAGGGCATCTATACCCTCTTTCTGTGCCAGATGGAATTTTTCTGTCTCAAGTCTTCATGCATCATGTGAATGATGGGAATATCCACTTAAATGCATTTTAGTTTTCTTTAATTTCAAAGAATGTGCTAACATCTTTGGAACTCGGATTTTGGGGAAGATGAACCACTTCTGAGTCTGTTGAGATTTTGCTCATTCTTAAACTTAGGTGATTCCTGGAACTTGGCTACTGTTTTTCTTTCACTTTTTTGGACCTTGCCTTTGCCTTGATGCTTCCAGGCGTGAAAGGAGGAATGGCAAAAGTCCTTGAGAAATGAATGTTAACACAGGGTTATAGTGTGACTGGACATAGGGAAAACACTGCTGTGTGTTCCACTAGGGATCAGTCAACATGATCTACAAATTTGTATGTTATGAAACTCACAATATCACAAAAGTCTTAGTATTGCATAAAAGCATGTAACGGAAGACAGAAAAGTCATCTAACATGCTGTTGTACCTTGAATTATAATGAACATATAAGGTCATCCTAGAAACATTTTTAACTTGTTTGTAAAGATATTTGTGGGTGAAGACTTGCAAGTTCTTCAGGCCATCCATCCTAGCACTTTACTATCCTTACGACTAAAATCCCTAAAATTATTTTTGCAGTTTCATCAATCACTTCTTATTCCATCTACTCTGCCTATAGAGGTTAGTCTTCATTTGCACTTGTGGAAAGCTTTAATGTATTTAAAACTTGGCAGGTTGCCACATCATTCTCTTCATCTTTAAACTAACTGATCCCAATTAATGTTTTTCTAGACCTTCAGTGATTTTTATTTTTTTCCATCTGGATTTTCTTTAATTGGATAATATTTGTATGTGAGCAAGCATGTAAGTGTTTGAAGAATAAACTAAAAGGTCTTACAGCTTTGAACAGATAGCATTGTCCACAGCAAACTATGTCTATGTGAAGACAGTATATTACTAGTTTTAGAGCTGTCTTTAAAAATTAATGAGTATGACCCCTTTTAACAAGCAATAGTGATGAGACTATACCGGATCATTCCAAATGTTGCAGACTTTTTCATCAGCTTATCAAAAGCTGTTAAAAATCTCATTTCAGGTGAATGAGAAATACTGGTTACTTAATGAGGACAGTTTTCTAGTAAAACCAGAAGAAATGTTCCTGACTGTGTTTGGATTTATGTACACATGCTCTCTTAAAGGGTTGTCTGTTCCTTCTTGGTACTTGCTAGTGAAAACTTTGGAAATTCTGTGCTAGTATAAGTGAATCATCTCTCTTGGTTGGTACTTTGCTTGCAGCCTGTCACCTGTAGAGACTTGTGGAGAATTTGTTTAATCAGCCTAGTTTATGGCAACTTAGCAAACAGGGACTTCCCCTGTCTTCATTGTTTTAAGCCCCAAAATCTAGTTTAAAACAACATTCCTCTGTGACTGCTGAGGGCAATGGAATGTGTTTTGCTATGGATGTGTGCTCTGTGCCTGCCCAATGCAATCATTTCAGCTACCCTCATCTTTGTTAACAGCCTCCCTGGTATCTCAGTGTTTCCACGACAACCAGGTTAGGGAGAGGGTTCCTCCAGGATTCATCAGTAGTGGCAGCTGGAAGACCCCACTGCTTCAGGATCTTTCTGTTCCTCCTATCTTCACTACCTGCCTGCGCTCACCCCTCTGCTTCTAGTCTGTTCTGTTTCTCATTTTCCATTGAAAAGTGTTTTCTTTCCTTGGCAGAAGAAAGCTGCCAGGAAGGGGTGGGGTGCTCACAGCACTGATTTGGAGGGAAGATAGAAGGGAAGCTCCTTGCTGTCCTGGAGAGGGGAAAATGGTCCTACCCCAGAGATTCACTTTAATGTGAGCCTGAAACAGTTGTTAATGGTCCTTGTCTCATTTCTATTGTATCCTTAGTTTATCCTCCCGCACCTTCTGAGTTCTGCCAAGGAGCAGCGTTCAGTTTGACCTTACTTAGGTATCGATAGGCCAGTTTATACCCCCGGACAAAAAGAAGAGTTAATTGTTGAGCCTTTAATGTGTAATCAGGTAACAAGTGGTTACTGGATTAATTAGTTCGCTTCCAAGTTAATATCACTTACGTATCTTAGGTGCTTTAGTCATAGTGTCTCAAACAAGCTCTCACCACAACAGCAGTGATGGGGAGAAGAGCGAAAGCTTCACTGCCAGCCGTGCGTGAGAGCAACCCCAAAGATCCGGGGGATGCTGGAACCCAGGGAACCGTGCGGGAGCAGAAGTGTTCAGGATACTTCCCAGTACGCCTCGCCAGCTTCCCGGGTACATACGAGAGAGGCGACGGCGACCCACTTGTCTTAGAGCCAAGTTCCAGCCCGGTGCCACAGCCCGCGGATGCTCCCGGCCCGGCAGCCGAGGGTCCCCCCCGGCGGGGCGCCACCGCCACCTAGCGGCTGCCGGCCGGCTGGGACCGCGCAGCGCCGCCGGCGGCCTCGGCCCGGGCCGCTCGCTTTCGTAGGTGGGTGCTTGCCAAGTACTTGTTGGACACAGGATATTTAAACTTTTCCTTCTCCTGATTCGTGTGCTTGAGTACTATTAATACTACGGGCAAGGAATTCTGTAGCACAGTGACTTGGTCCCGTGTGATATTTTGGTTAAAAAAAAGCAGTGTGGCACAAAATCAAACGCAAATAGTGAAAGGATTTATAGTTAATATGTCATAAAATATTACTGCTCATAGGGGAAGCTTTCAGACTTCTGTTCTTGGTCTTACAGTATTTAACGTTTCTGTTATTCTGACTATCCTGAACTAGTCAGGAAAAGAGGGAGACGTGAACAGAAGAGAGGATTCTGTTCCCAAATATTTGTTTGTAAAGGCAACAGAAAAGTTGGGATGATAGTTTTTGTAAATGACCTGTGGGGCTGTGGCTGAAAAATCTACTTCTAGATTAGCCAGAATGTGCTACTGAATCTTACAGAATCTCATCAGGGACAATAACTGTCCCAGATTCCTAGTATTTTTATGGAGACTCTGTATATGATACCTAGATGCAGTAGTAAACTGTTAAAAATATATCAGCTTCATGTCTCTGCTAATGATATTTCTCAGTATTGCTATGGGCCACTGCTTTCCTTGAAAACAAGTAATGTTCCCATTGGAAACAGCAAGAAATAGTGAAAGTGGCAATTTGTAGTGAAATTGTCTGAAATTAAATTTGTCAGCTTCATTTGCTGGAAAAAAACCCCACCAACAACCCGTAACCACAAAAAACCCCAACCTTAAGCTATGTAGAAAAGTGATCAGTTATGAACAAATTGCTTTTAAATGTTACTTATATATACAAGTTTAATGAGTTTTAAATACATAGAAGGGTAGTTCTACTTTTATTAAAGCCAGGGCAAAAATAGACCTTGAATTTTCTAATGGATTAATTTCAATTAACCCAATCTCCAAATTAGGAAGGGTGTAGGAAGCTGATTGAGTGAAAAAAACCCACTTGTTAACTACAGGACAAAAGAACAACCTATGCACAGGGAAAGATACTAAAGGCAAACAATGAAGGAAAGCATGAGAGATGTCAGAACTTAATCAGTTTTAGGGAGTCAGTAGTCATTGTAGTCAGTGCAGATATATGGCAGTACGAAATCCTGTACGCAGTATCCTTCTACCAGTCCACATTCAAGGAATATTGACATGTAATGATCAAACCCCAAAAGAGTACACTCTTAGCCTGAGAGTTTCACACTGACTAGCAATTATGTTAGGCTTGCTGTGTGATTCTGAACCTGTCTGAGCATCAGGTGGGAAGTGTGACAATGGGTTAGTTGTTAGTCTGTGTTAAGTCAAGGTTGGCTGCTGACTGACTGGGCAGACTGCATCCAGTGCTCTGTCTCTGCAGCCTCTCCAGCTCTGTCCTCCACAGAGAGCTGGAGGTATGTTGCCTACTGTGCCTCTGCAGAGCTTCTAGCTCATAAACAAGTTACTGCTGCTGTTCATATGGATGAAAGAAACAGTGTCTCTGAAACTGTTGTGTGTCCCTTCCCTCTAGAAATTTTAGATAACCACTGCAAAAATTATAGCCTGTACCTGAGAAACCTAAGACTTCACTGTCCTGACATTCTCTGAGAGAATAGATGCTATTTTCTCTGAGACCCTCTTGTGTATGCACACTTTGCTCTTTTAAAACCTATTTACATAGCAGTCCTTGATGTGTACAGTTTCTCTTCCCTGTGTGCTGAAACGTGGAAAATTGCATATGCACAAATAGAGGATGGTGAAGGTCAATAGGATGCAATTAAAAAGGGGAAGTTTAAGCTGAACACCAGGAAAAATACCTTGCTAGTGAAAAGTATTCTGTAGTGAGTCCAACCTCCCTAGGGGAATCGTGGAAGTTCCCTCTGCCGGAGTACTTCAAAGTAATGTAAAAGTCAAATAAATATGCAGTAGGAACAGTTTTGCCTTGGCAGTGAAATAGAGCAGATGGCTTAACAGATATCATCCATCCCTAACATCTATGGGTTTGTCTGTAAGACGTTAACTCTGGAAATGTCCTGCACAAGGCTTGTGTCAATTGAAGCTGTACAAGCCATTACAAAAATCCATATCCCTCTGGGTTTTATTTAATTTTCCTTTTAGAACAGCAGTAATGGTTAAAGTACAGAGCATACACTGGAGATATGTAACTGGCTGGATTTAGTGATGCTTGGTTGTATGCTGTGCCATCAGTTTGTGTCAGCTGATTGTAAGTTGAAAGGGTATGACTTCTGCCTCAGCCATTATGACTTAAAAGAAGATTTTCCTTCCTTCCTTCCCCTCCTGGATGCAATCAGCCTGTAAACCTCATGTGCTGACTTTGGTCAAAAATTGTCAAGTCATGGGTTGGACATCTGTCGCTGTTTATATATATATATACATATACTTTGATTGCCCCAGACATACTTGGCAACAGCTTAGAAATGTACTGCTATAATAAACAGTCTAATCTAGTATTTCACAGAATTGTCCTAATGGAATAAATCCCCACTAGACCCTAAATCTTCTGCTCAGCGTCACCCATCAGTCACATCCTGCCTGTCTGCAGAGAAGACAGGGTCTGCATTGCACCCTAATGGTTGCAGATTAAAAGGGAGCAAAAAAAACCTCCCCAAAAGTGAGGAGCTCTGCTGCAGGATGTGTTACTTGTGCAGTGTTCCTTCTGCATGGAATTTGTGTGTGCCTGTAGCATTAACATGCACAGACATGTCTTGCTGATTTGTGTATTGTACAGCCTGCAGTATCAAAAGATTCAGTGTGTGTGTGGGGTTCTGCTGCTCTGAAAGAGTTGTTAACCTGAAATACTTAATTTTGTTAGCATTCATTTTTATGGCAAGGTTTTAAAGCTTTACACTGGAAGTTAATCTAGTAGTGAAAGTAGTGACAGTACAGAATGCTTCTGCAAAATGTGTGTATGTTTCCCTGCTTCTTATACTGCTGTCATGTATTGTGCAATTACACAATAAAGGCTACCTGGATGTAATGTTAAAGTTGTAAAGCCAAACACTGAAGAAGTCAGAAAGCCCAGAGTATCCCTTGCACCACAGCAGACCCTTGACCTTGACAACTTACTCCTGGCAAGTCCCACCCTGGATGTTGCAGCCTTGTTTGTAGGCTGGTGGTTTTATGGTTTCATTGCCTGGTATGAAGTGCTGGGATGTGTTCAGAAAATTCCACTCCCAAAGTCTATTAAATTTTTACTGAACTAGCACTGGTTAAGGTTCTGGGAGGATTTAATCAGATTTTGGTGGTGACAAAGCATAATGAAAATATGCTTTCATGATGCAAGCATCCCTGTAGTAAATGAAAGTAGAATGTTTACAGTTTGGCAAATGAGAAACAGCAGGAGGGTTTACACTGAAAAGACAATTGCTAAGCAGTGTTGGCTGTATGTTTTGGCATTTTTCATTTACGTATTATGAATCAAGGACCTCATCCTCTCCTTTTTTGTAACAGAAGGCTTCAGTCATACAGAACAGGACCATAGCAGCGTAGCTAGCTGGTTTTTGTTTGTTTAATATGTCTGTATTTTAGAATAAATAAAATATTAGGAGGAACTTTCTAAAATACGTGTGGTAGATGGATTCTTAACTGCTCTTTGCAGCTTTGAAAGCCTTCTGTTTAATACAGAATCCCTTTCAGCAAGCCCAGAAGGCAGAAATGGATTGTAATCCAAAGCATAGCTCGACTACACATTTAGAAGCTTGTAAAAAGGAAGAGCATCATAGTTGAAGCTGATACCAGAGATAAACGTGAATTACAGGACTTCTAAGGAGAAGTGTTGGCACTGCATTTAAATTGCCCTTTTAGAAATGCTTTTAACAGTATGTGGTAAGTGTATGTTTAAAGGAGGAATGTATCTGGGGTAGGAGTTGATTAAAAATTAATTTACAATAACAGCATGAAAGGTAGAAGAGGACAGGCTAATGTTTTATTTAAATGGCTTTACCATCCTGTCTTTCTCTAGTGTAAGTTCTGTTATGAAAGTGAAGCCCATAGGATGCAATTCAGTCAAAGCTTCCACGGGGGGTGAAATGTTTCTTTGAGGAAAGCAATTAAAAAACCCTCCTCTCTTACAGATATAAGACTAGCAGGATCAAAGCATCATGTAAAGCAATAGAATTAGGAGACAGTTGTGTTAGTTTTGAATATGATGTAATTTTCCATCAGTAAGAAAAAAACCCACAATTGGTGAAGTCTTTCACTAGGTGAAGCCAAGCCAAGCCTAGGAAAAATGCTTCATGATGGCCAGTGCAGAATTTCAGCATTTTTCATTATGATAAAATAGACACCCTTTGAATGCTGAAGATCTGCTACTACATATGGACTAACTGAATTAATGTAAAATGCATATATAGTGAAGCACCAAGATTAATGCTGCATATATGCCTTATAATCCTAAAAGTTGTCTTTGGAAAAACATCTGGGCTTTTTGAGGTTTGGTTGGTCTGAATCAACTTATAAGAGGAGATGAGCTAAATGCAGAGAAAGCAAAAGCAGCAGTGTGGTTTTTAGAATACAGTCTGCATGCTAATTAGTGGGTTGTTTCTGGTAGATTTAACTAACCATGCTTTCCTATATGTTAGCTAGAATTCTGGGTTAGGATGATGATCTAACAGATGTTACAGCTGGACCTGGGTTAAAATAAAGTAGTAGTACTGCAAGAAAATCTTCTATCTTGTGACTGCTATCACTAATAAGTTATTGCAGAATTGCTGGAAACACGTATGTTTCCCTCAGATGCTTGAAGCTCTGCATGAGCCTTGCTTTAAAAAAAAAAAAAAAAAAAAAAAAAAGCTAAAGCAACTGATGTAAGTCAAGAAAATAGAAGCAAATGCTTAAGGAAAAATAACATTTTGTGATAATGTTGATTATGGTGAGGAATAACTTTAGAAGAATGGTAAATGTCGTAATGGGGCTGGACGTGTTTAGTGTTTTTGGCAGGTCCTTTGCTTCCTCACTGCCCTAGGGGTAGCTGGTATAGCACAGGCCTCTAATCCTGGTTTTGATTAGCAGCGTCAGTTGCTTTCTGAATGTTGTTTTGTTGAGCCATCTCTCTTCTTGTGATCTTCACTTAATCTTTAAATTAATCAGTCATTCCTAATGATCCTGTAATGTGTATGTGGCCAGTTTTTGTGAGGAAGCTGATTGGGCTCAGGTATACACAGTGTCTGCAGAAAGTTTTAAGAAAAATTGTGAATAATAATAGTATTTCTGGCAACTTTTTAAAAAATTATTATTTTCAAGAGACTTAGGATTTCATGCACTTGGATCAGTACTGTATTCTCACAGACATGGACATAGTATTTGTGAAGTGCTTTTATCTGTGAATGTGGCAATCCATATTTTACCAGGTACATTTCTAACAGTATAATTCAGCTTTCATTTATAAAGTTTTGTAATAGTGTAATTCCTTTGATTTCCACAGAGATACTTTTTATTTACTCCAGTTTAAGTGGGATTAGATTGAACCCCAGCATTTATATAGTAGAGTGAAGTCAATACTAGACAAATAAGACAGAGTTTATTTTAACTAGGTACATTGAACAAAATCCAGCTTGCGTGTAACTGCTGAATCCATGATGAAGTTGGTTTGTATGTGGACGGGGGACTGGTTTTGCATTGTGTGGGTACGGCAGCGCTGATAGTGCTGTATTTTTGCTGTGTGTTTCCAGCAGGGGGCAGATAAATACGTCTTTTTCAACCTCTGTAACATTTGTAGAGGAAAGTTCCACTGTAAGAACATGAGCGGCAAGTTTTATATATTGCAGCAATAAATTATGAATCTGTAAAAAGAAGAAATAAAATCAAAACAAGCTTTTCATATAAAAGCAAAGACAAACAAGAGCCCAAATTTGCAACATCAGCTTTTCAGTTATTGCTTTAGCATGATTTTTTTTTTTTTTTAACCTTACTCTCAGTATATTTAACCTTACTGTGATGGCATCAGCTGTTTTCTTTCCAGTTTTTTCATCTTTGGTTGGTACTATAATTTTCTAGCATTATATAAATTATACACAAGAAGGGGGAAATTATATCTGCTCTCTGTGTTCTCTGTTGTGCAAGGTCAACTCTTTATTTTTCCTTAGCTGCAGATTCTGGTTATCCACAAGTTTCTTGCCAGATTTCTTCCAGCTGGTACTGCAGCACTCATCGCGTGACCCAGGCACAGCATATGCTTCTCCCTTGGACACCCATTACTTCTTTCCTGAAACAAACTCTGAGTAATCTCTAGATCTGAGAATTTCAGTTTGGTTAGTTGTAAGCAATTTATCTGACCTGCCTTTTCAACATCTCACCAGACTAACCATATAACTGGCCCTGGTGTCTTCCATCAGAGAATCTATGGCTTCTGGGAGGGTGGGCATATGTCTCTCTTGCAATGACATTAATTTACTTTCAGTGGAAAACTGATTCCCCAGCCAGGGAAAGTCCCTCTTCAGGACGTGACAGAAGAAACATGGTCATGCAGAGAAATTTCAGAGGTTCATTTCAGCCCAGTGATATCTGCTGCTTACATCTCAGTCAGACTCCTTGTCTTTTGTACGCAGACCACGTTCATTTTGCTGTTATCTAATTAGAAGGCCACGCAAACTTCAAGAATTTACTTTCAACTTTGAGAAAATATTCTGGATAAATGTTCATCTCAATAAATTTGCTGTTTTCTCATATGCAGGTGTAGCACAAATGCATACAATGGAAGCACTGTGATTTTTATGGTATCTGTGTAGTTTGCTTCATATGTCCTGAAGTGGACATGTCCTACCATTTCTGGGACCTAAGTCAGCATAAGAATGCCCATGTGATTATTTTGTGTTTGAAACAGACCTGAAATTCTTGTTAGATTTTAGCTGACAAAGATATCACAAAAAGAAGGTAGATACTTGACCTGCAGCTCTTTGAATGTCTCTATGCAGTACAGTTATATTTTCCCTGCATTTCACGTCTCCAAGTGGTATCCAGGGACTCCAGATCAAACTATATTTTATCACATTAAAATAATTCTGTGACATTCTGTGAAGTAAAAGTGTGTCAGGTCAGTTAATAGCTATTGTTATAATATTGATAAGTGAGAGAGAATTCCAAAACCAACTGGACTTTGCCACGTTTGTCTGCATAATGATGCTACTACTTACTTATATCATCATGTCTACAAATTACAGCGACAGGATCGCTGTCTAGGTGCAGTCCAGTGAAGAACTACAGTAAGTCAATGAATAACTATAGGTGCACCAGAGCTTCCAATGCTGCTTTGTGTGTGTAATTAGAGGCTTTAACAACAAGTGGATTATTTTGCTGATCAAATATATAACTCAAACCCATGGGTGTTGAAAGTCATCACTTTGTATCTCTTTGAAAAAAGTGGTATATCTAATCAAACTTTCTTTGTCTTTAAAAAGTACTTATTCAGCATATGGAGGGAAAGGAAGAGGGCTTGGGCTGGATTTTCCACAGCTGGTGGTCACACAGGATTGCTATTGAAGGGGAGTGTAGGCTAGAAGTCACTGTGCAATTATGCTCTATGGTTAGGTCAGAAATACTATCACCATGGGTTTCTTCATTCTGTTATTTTGTTGTCCTCTAACAAGTGGCTTCAGTGTGAATAGTCAACGAAGTAAGGAGGATCTAGAAAATGGCAGGGTTTGTTTTTGTTTTTGTTTTTTTTTTTCATTTACCCTGATGTTCTGTTTCATGTAATTACACACATAATACAGTAACA
The DNA here is from genome assembly GCA_035590215.1 of Microhierax caerulescens. NCBI lineage: Eukaryota > Metazoa > Chordata > Aves > Falconiformes > Falconidae > Microhierax > Microhierax caerulescens. Next base: position 13,796,659 of record JAVJGJ010000030.1, on the reverse strand, counting down.
ATTATAGTGTAAATTACTAGCCCTTTACTGACAATTTTGTCTTTCACATGCTATTCTTTTCCCAAAGGCTTCTGCCCTCCTGCATTGCATTCGATTGCTCTTGGAACTGGCAATTAAGTTGGTTATGAAGGGCTTAAACCCACAAAAGGAAACTGGAATAGAGGATGGATGCTGGATCTGGCAAAGAAGGAGGCTGTTTGGCTGGCTGCAGCCTAGGCTGTTTTCCAAGGAGAAATTAGACATTAAATGTAAGAAAATCACTGCCACCCAAACTGCTTCTCTAGCAGTTTTGCTTTAATTTCCTCATGGCCCAGTTTAGTGTCACATCCGTCCAGTTTCATAGCCTGAGAGAGCTGGAAGTTGAGTAATTACATGTTTACAATTCCTAAGGCATTCTGACTGTTTCAGTAGACAGGAGAAGAGTAAGATGTATTTTGTAATAGAAGCAGATTACTTCAGTAACAAAAATTGGAGAATATTTTTGTTGGGCAATACAACAGCTGGATGTTAATTCATAGATGTCAGATGATGTCATACTTGCATGACAGACAGGCTGTTTGCAAGTCACAGGGCTGGGTTTTTTATTATTCTTCACACAGGACATGTAAGGCTGTTCGGATCTTTTTGTGTGTCTTCCAGTAAGGAAGCAGTGACTTCTACGCTGAATGGGACAGGGTTTTGAACTATTTGGAACAGATGGAGAGAAAATTGGACTGTTGAGATAAGAATGGGAAGCTTCAATGCAAATGGATTAAGGGGTCACCTTTATGCTTTAAACTGCTCCCCCCTCCCCCTCCCCGCTAAACTTTTGCGTAATCTATCCTAGTCATACTCGCTCTGTTGCCAAATAAAATATTTTTTTTAAAAAATCACCTTTTCTATGAACTAATATCATCTTCTGAATTATCTTTCCACTCTTGTCATAGCCAAGAAATTATGCTCTGCATGTGGAGGAATAAGATATTTTAGGAAAAATTCTACAGAAAAAAACGTTCTGGTAAAAGAAAGCTTCTTTTGTCCAAAGTAAATGAGACAATCTAGAACACTTCCAATTGTTCTGTATTTTTGTGGTCTATGAATTGTAACTCAGGTGTAAACGTCTCTTCCTCTGGAGCTATTAGGGGAACACAGCTGTTTACCTGGAGTGTTAGAAGGCTTGGTCACTATGGTCAATGCATTCTGTTCAATGATTTACTAGCACTGTTAACCTCCAGTTACAAAGAAGGTAAAGGAAAGTCATAGACACATTTTCTCTCAGTGGTGCTCTTTGCAGCTGTTAAGCCCTGTGGGGATATTAATTGTATTAATGCTAATTACCGTGCTAACTATAGGCTTTTAAAGTACTAGCCTCAGCTAAGCAGTGGGAATTGAAAACAATTGGCTGTTGTTTTAATTGACTCTTCATAACTGATTATGGGGTTTTGGACACTTCCTTGTAGCCTTACAAGATGTCCATTGCTTGTTTGTTTTTTGGGGTCAAGAACCTATTTTTTTTTTCAACAGTGTTTTCCATACAGTGGGCTTTTCAAGTTTACCCACAACAATTGGTAAATATTTGAATGTGTTTGTGGAAATTGTAGATCTGATTGTTTGGCAAAATGTCAGGGGCTTTTTTAAAAGCTTTTTAGTGTTTCTCAATCTGATTGCCTGGAAAAAGACCAAACAATAATATCCTCACATATCAGTCTACACAGTAGCACAAAGTCCTACTGTTTCTATGACAACAAATAGCTTTTTTTCATCTCCCTCAAATAGGTTCTATGAAGTACAGTAGCCTGTACAACAAAGTAGTGGAAAGATGGCAAGCCTTCTGGATTTGAAGGTATACAGGTACCTGTAAAGGCTCATATTTCTTAGTCTTCAGTTATGCTGTATTAACAAACTGCTTTGCAGCATGGAGATGCCTGAATGAGCTTCAGGTTAGGTAGCTCAGGTACAGACAGCAATCTATCCAGTGCATAAGGAACTGTGAGTTCATTTGCTGTGCTGAGACGTGACATATGTGTGTTGGTTTGTTTTGTTGAAGTGCTTCCCACTGAGTTGCAAAGAAGCTGTAGTACAAAAGGGAGTTTTTCTTAAAGTAAAAAACTCTGGTTTATTATCTCCTTCCCCTCAGCATTCAATAGGCTCACATATCACACTAAATGAAATTACTTCAGACTAGGAAAAAATTTTGACATTTTTCTTATGTCTTCCCATGCTTTTGCTTCCACATTTGGAACAAATTTTCACATTTTTCTTATGTCTTCCCATGCTTTTGCTTCCACGTTTCTGTGAATGCTTTATACAGCCCATTCCTCTGTTCTTCCATGGAGAATGTCTATTGAACACCTCTTTTGCACTCTTGCTTCACTGAATTTGCACTTCACTGCTTTTAACAATTATTTTTTTTAATGGTCAAGTTCCAGGTTGTCTTGTCCTTCCAGCACCTTCTCTGTTACCCTTGAGCCTCACTATTTCTTTCTCTCTCATCTTTCAAAATTCAGTGTTTTTCATTATCCCTCAAGCCATCTTCTCTGGCTGTGTCTGCTCTGAATACCAAAGCTGTGACAGCAGCTGGTGGGGAATTCCTGGCTGTCCTTTGCACGGGCTGGTAGGGGAACAGGTGGCGGTGTTGCAGTGTGCTGATAGCCTGGCCTTGTTGCTCTTCAGGTGCCTTGTCTAAATCTAGTTCATGGAGCTGCCAGAGTGGTAGCCCTTTATGGACCCTTTCTAGATGCCAGGCTCCTTTAAAGGAGCAAAGAGAGGCGTCTTGCAGCTTGCTTCTCTGGTGGCAATGGCAGCAGCTGGTGAGCATGGCTACACTTACCTTTATTTTTCACTCTGCATCCAGGACAAACATGGTTCTCATCCACCTGTTACTTTAGAAAAAAATCTTCCTTTGCTGCCTGATGGGACTGAAATACTAATGGTTGGCATCGGGAGACAATCTTCTTCTTCATCATGAGATTTTAAGCTTCAAAGAGAACAAATTGTATTGAAGATGGTGCTGAACAGACTGTTGTCGTTACCTAGCTGTTAGTACTGTGTGCTGTGGACATACATCTGTAAATGTCATTCTGTGTTTTATGGAAGGAGGGCCTCTTAATATATTTTGCTCTAGCACTTGGTGTACTGTATTTATTGAAGCCCTTCCAAATTGTGAACTAAATGAAGAGAACAGCTTTCCTTTACTGTCTTTTAAACAAGCACTCTCTTTTATTAAAACATGATTACTTTACTGACATATGTCATGGAGGGACAAAATGAACCAATAGCAGAATACTATGGAAGTCTTTTCATGGAGGAGAAGCTGTTAAAATTCCAGCGGGGTGTCAGTTTGATTCAAGTATGGATGACGTTTTCTTAAATGCAAATGTGCTAACTGTACTCTGTGTTATGTCCTGGATTTTGCACCTTGTAATGGTGGATATAATTATCAAATGGACTGGAAAACACACAGCAAAAAATATTAGTATTCCAGAAGTAGTGATGGGCCAGGGTTGAAATACCCCCTTGTTCCTCAGGGAGCTCCCAGAGACATGCTAGCATCCTACTGAAATTCAGGTCAGGTATTTAGAGCTAGAATGTGAAATGAAGACACAAAATGAAGGAGAAGGATGGGGATTTCAGTATTCTTAATCAAAATGAATGAATCTTCTCCTAGATGAAACTGGCTATGCAGGTTTTTAGGAAGAAAAGTAGCGTTACAGGCTCCTGTAGTAGACTTCATGTTTGAAAAACTTTTGCTCAGGCAAAATTGAACTACCTGGAAATGAGATGAGAGAAGCTGAATCATAGTATAAGAAGGAAAGCTTTCAAACTCTCCAATGCCATTTTGCTGTTTTCCTGAAGAAAGACTTGGAGAAGAGTGTGTGGTCATAGGCTGGTGGGCATTGTGGAGGGCAGATGAGGTAGGGGCATGACACAGACTTAAGATGCAGTGAATAAAGCACCAGCCAGTGAGACTGAAGTTTGCTTTTTTTTGATCTGCCTCAGCTAATTTTCAGAGAAGGGAACAAACAGCACTTATGCATGCTGAGGATGTTAGTGGTTGGTTGCATTCTTGAAAACTAGTCCAGATCCATTGGTAGGACTGGAAGTTTTTCTACAGACTTCAGTTATGCTCAGACTCCAGGAGCAAACCAGCAGTGTTACAGACCTTACGTATATTCTCTAATTGCTCCAGAATGGGATGGACACTTGGAGGTATTTCATGGACTGTTTCAGTGCCCTAACTGCAGAGCCATTTGCAACTCATTTTTTCCTATGTTTTTGTGGAAATAGTTCCATGATGAGTGTTCCATGAGGCTCTATTTTATCAATTTGAGCCTGTATCAAGTGGAGGAATATATTGTTTGTCCATAACAATGCATTTGCTCAGCTGCTACTAGCCTGATGACTGTGAGGTGAGAGCTGGGCTCAATATGTGGACTTTAAGGTTACAGTTAGGTAAACCTACCCATTGTGTTGCAAAATAATGACGTGTTGAAGATGAAGACCATTTATTCATTTTGTTTGTTTCTTTCTGATGCAGGAATGAAGTCCAGTTGCTTTTAGGTACAAGAGAAGAAACAAATGTTCTTTAATAGAATTAATTTTAAAAGATGTCAACCAGAAGGGTGTCCTTTGCTGCCACGTCAGCAAATTTCAGGGACATGTTCCAGGACAGGAAGACTGATGGAAAAGGAATTGTGAGGGGAAATGTAGCAGGAATTTAAAGCACTGTGTGTGGTAGCAAGCAGATTATATTTTGTATTTGCCTTCTCCTCAGAGACTTAAAAAAAAATCAAAGTAATTTTCCTGGATGCAAGCTAGAACTGTAAACCTCATGAATACAAAATATGCAGATAATCCAAACACATTTGCAGTCATGGTTTGTACAGGCAGTTAGGCCATTTCTGTGAGCCTCTTGAGGAAATTTGCAAGTGCTGTGGTAGGGTTTGACCTTGCCAATATTTTATACCAAAACAAGGAAAGTTGTAATTAGGAGGTGCAGATTTGAAAGGGAAAGAAAGGTCAGATAATTCACCAAAACTAGTATTTAATGTACAGTTCTCTGAGCACAACTGCTGATGTGTGAGAGGTACTGTTGATTAAATCTGGTGTGTTAAATCCCTGCTAATACTGTAACACGTAATGGATTACAATGGAAAATCATAAGCAAGAAAAAACACAGGAAGAACAGCGTGATTCTTTAATTATGCAAGAAGTAGAAGGGCCACTGTTTTTTCCTAATCAAAGTTGCTAGCAGCTGGAGAAAATGTGAGTTGTTGTTTTATATGAAATTGTCCTTTAAAAAGTATTTCCTGCTAGCAACCAGTGCATGACACTCAAATATTCAGCAAGCTAGTGTCTGTGGGGATAGGGCAAAAGCTGCTGAGATTTGGCTAGTTGATCTTGTTGCAGTTTCTCTCCGCCACAGGTAGTGTTAGTAAGTAGCAGCATGATATGGATGCCTACTTCAGCACCCACTAACAATTTTGACATACTCTTTGTTGCTTAATAAATTAATAATGACCCAATGAGATCTGAACTGACAAGTTGGGATTTGAGCCAGTCACTCAAGTTAAAGTCACTGCTGTCTTCTGGGAATGTCTTTGGAGTTAGAGCTCAGCTCATCATCAGAGACATGAGGAAGCTCTATCTGTGCTTGAATGGTCCATTGGAGCCTGCTGTGATATGACACAAATTAAAGCAAGCCTTAGCTGTACTCTAAGCCTGATGGAGAGTCATTGGGCTGTACATCCTCAGTATATGCCCCATGGTAATATTTAATCCTGTGCTCATAAGTAAATTTGAGACAAAAGCTCTGCTTGAAATGTAAGGCTGTCCCTTAAGGGCCTCTACTGAACCCCCAGTGCTGCAGGAGGTAATGTGACTTTCCTCATTGTGAAGCTTGTGGCATTTGACTAAACATGACCCAGACCGAAAGCATGTTTTTGTAAGGAGCAGTGGTAACTACCTCCACTATATCATCCCCACGTGAAGGTCAGCCATCAATCTACAGGCAGGTCAGAAACATTGTGTCTGCTCTCCAAAGCACTCAACCAGGAAAAAAGCTGAGATTTCATTATGATAGGGGTCTCAGTTAGGCCCTCTCTCATGTCTCATTCCTGTCTCCAGGAATTTTACTCTTAGAATACTACTTCCAAAATTATTGGATGAATTCTGAAACTTCTTCCATCTTGCCTTACTATTGCATGAGTATTATTTTCCAAGTTAAAAATGTCAACGTCCCCTGGTTCTTCTGCAGTATGCGGCAAGTGGGTTTTGCAATTTGAGGATTTCCTATACTCAGAGCTCTCCATGGCCTAGCAGATCCTGTCATTAGGCATAAAGCTCTTCAGCTGCAGCATACAGATGTTAAGGTCTTCTTCATAACAAAGTCCTTGTTTTCCTGTTTGAATGAGTCTTTTTGAGATAGAACTGCATAAAAAGCAAGAATAGATGGTGGGGGGCCTTGAGTCCAATAGTAAAGGCCTATAAAGTGTGCAGTGGTACAGATAAACAGAGCACTGATTCTTTAGAAATATGGATGAAAAATATTCAACAGTGAAAATTTCAGTGGTTGCGTAAACCACTGCTTTCTCTTGCGGTCAGAAAGAGACAAACCCATCAACCAAATCACAGTGTCAATCTGGGTTATCTTTAGGAAACAAAATAATTTTGGATTTGCACTGGCTACATAAAGAACAAAAGACTTCTATACAGTTTTAGGTGCTCTTTTACTGTGTGGAGCTTTGGAGCAAAGTCGTCTTTCTTCCTGCCTTGGCTTTAAGTTTTGAGGAGAATAGGAAGACACATAACATAGTTTTTCCATCAAGTGCTTTTAGAGGTATTGTTTCGGACTGATGTAAATGTAAAGTGTTCTGAAAGATAGCTAAACTGTAATTGAATTTTAAGCGCCTCTCTCCACAAGATTGCACCTTTTCAAAAATCTAATCTGTTATGCTTATAATTTGTTATCGCAGATCTGCGTTCTTCACTCAATATTGCCAGAGCCAATCCACACACAGAGTCCAGATATTTGTTTATTGTGTGTCTGCACAGAGATGGGTGCTAGGTGGTAATGCACAAAGCTGGTATGCCTCTTAACACATGGTAAAATATTTTATACATTTTGAACAATTGTTTACAACTACATCTAGTCATGCTTCATTCTCGTTGGTTCTTACAAGCCTTGTCTCCATTTAAAGGCACAATTTTTTTTTTTTCACCACCTTTTCAGTGGGGAGGGGGCTTTGTTAGTAGAGAGCTTTCTTTGCTCAAGGGTGGATCTTTTAATATGCTACTTAAAGTAGTTCACACATAGTTCCAGTAATTTCTGTTTAGTCTCATTAACCATTTGGTTCTCCTTGCGTTTATCTTATTGTACCCTAGCTTGACATATTTATGGCGTCTATTCCTTCTCTGAAGGCCGTGTTTTAACTGTTTGTAAGGGTTTAACTAACATCCTCTGTTTTTCAATTTCTTTCTTGTAAATATAGATATTTACTTTTTTCCTTCCTCTTTTTCTTTTTTTTTTTTAAAGGAAAGGATTCTTATATCAACACTAGAAGAGCAACCCTTTCTAAAAACAGGAAAAAATGATGAAAACAAAAGAACAGAAGCAGCTGTTCTTTTCCACATTGCCGACCCTCCCTTTTTGTGACACTGGCATCAGCAAAGAGGCAAATAGCAGAATGAATGTCCAGTTTGTAAGGGCATCTTTTTAAAAGGTGAAGAGGTGTACGTAACTAATTCACTCCAAAGGACTGAAGTAATTCCATTGGAATGGATCCTCCAGTCTCTTGAAAAGTTTGTGAACCCTAGATAATATCACAGGAAAATCCTCCACTCAGGATTTGTGCAGAAACATGAAACCAGGTAAATTACAAGTGGGATTTCATTGTTCATAATTCCTGTGGGGCTATGCCTATTAGCACACCTTCTAACTTTTCTTCACTAACTCTGCTACGTTAGTTCGGAGACACAAGCTTAAAGGGCAAAGGCTACCATTTTTATTCACGGCCATCAAATGTTTCTTTTATCTTAACTTACATTTAACAACATTTAAGAGTTGATTTTTAGCCTTTTCCTATTTTCTTTACATCTATTCTTCTACTTGGCATGCCAGAAGGTCACACTAAAAGCTCCAACAATCTTGTTTCTTCTAATGTACACATTAGTAGTTCTAATAGAATTTCCCTTAAGGAATGGAAAGGGGATAGGTCACAACTCTTTTCTAAAGCTTGTACCAGCTAGTAATTTAAGGCTGGGCGTGCAGTAAGCATCTAAAATCCTGCTTCTTCCCAAGCCTCACTACATAAGCTTTCAACATCTCGGAGGCTTTCTCTAAATGTTGCTCAGCATTTCACAGCTATTTATATAGCTTTTATATAAATATAAATATAGCATTTATATAAATGTTGTGTAACTGCTGCTGCAGGGTGATTTAAATCCCTGCAACAGATGTGGCTGTTTAAGTCATATCACAGGTCTGCATTGTTGAGGAACCCATTTGTAGTAGAGGTTCAATATCTCTTCATGTGTGGGTTTTGAATGGGATAACCATTTTGCAGGGAATGCTCTAAAACATACAGACATATCATTGTGGGCCCTTTGTCCATGTAAATGAGCAATGTTGACTGCCACTAGAAGGTATTTGTAAACTCCAGAAGTGAGAATTTGAGTATACAGTTGTTTTGAACATAAACTGACAACAAAAAAAATAGTATTCTTAGCATGGCTTGGGAGAAATGCCTGCTATTGTCTTAACACTTTTTATTCTGACATTGACAAAAGAGTCATGTAGTAATTATCCAGTTTCAATTTTTAAATCAAATTATAGGGGAACAGGGAAGTAATGGCTTTGTTCATGCACTAGCAGTTATCTTTTGTTTACCACTACTCAGAATATCCCTGAGTCATTTGTTATATCTGTCCTCCAACTGTGCTAAAACTAGGACAACATTGCACTGAATTTTGCATGCAGACAATTTGGTTGCTTTGTGCGAGTATGGTCAGGGTAAAATACAACTGGCCAATAACATGTGTGAAATTAAAAAAGAAAGAAATGCTAGTTTCAATCAGAAGTGTGCTGGTAATAAATACTATCTATTACAAACAGCTATGCAGAGTTTAAATATACGTTTACCAAATACTATAAATTTGCAGAAAAGAAACTGATTTAAACATCCAATCAAAATAAACATTCTTCCATTTGTGACACATCACTTTCAGACAGAACAGTATTTTGCAGATAAATAAAAATCTTTTTTCAGTAATAAGCCAAAAGCACTAAAGAAAGAAGAACTGATGGAAATGTGTTAGAGTTTTTAGATTTACTACTAGTTTCCTAACTGGGAATTAAAAATATCTTCTAAATGATTATTTAATCATTTTACTTCATTAGAAAATCATACATGAGTTAGATCATAATTGATCTTAAATTATAAGCATTTGTTTATAAAATGTTTTAAAATTGATGAGCTGTGAAACTTCTGCACGCTGTGTCATTTCCAAAACACTCTGAAATACTGTTACTCTTGAGTTAATTGCTCTGGACTCTACAGATTTAAAAAGCTGAGTGGTGCTAATACTTGTATAGGTTAGACTGCTCCCTCCTAATGTTCAAGAAGTTTGTCCACTGCGGAGATTAAAAAGTAGGAAACAGGAAGAAAATTAATTTTAAAAGGTATTTGAAAGGCCAGACTATATTATGCTCAAGTAGAATCACATTATGCAAGGGATTAAGGATTGGCTTTTTGTGCTAAGAGTGTTTTGGACTAGGTTTTTAAATTCTTTCTCCTTTCTTCTTTGCTGTGGTAGCTCACCATTTGCAGTCTGTCCAAATGGCTCTGACAGCAGGCTTCAGAAAACACACAACTCTTAATAAGAAGGTAACCTTTATTCTCTGGCCCCAGTGAGATAGCTTGGGTCAATGGGCAGGTATTGCTATGTATGGAATAGTGGCTATGTTACATTTGTGTGTTTTTTTATTTTTATTTTTTTTATTATTTAAACCAGCCAAGCCCAAAAACTGCAAGGAAAAACACAGTAATGGGGAAACAGCTTGGATGGAAGATAGTATAAACAACCTCAGCCATCTGAACATATAGAGAAGTGTGTTTACTAGAGATATCTGCCAGTAGGAACTTTCTCTGAATTTTATTGGCTTTCTGTTTGCTGTAAAGTAATTGCCTTTGTAGAGACCTAACTGATTCTGGAAGAGATTGATTCTCCTTGGGTTGAGATGACTTGCAGGTTTTTTTCTTTTTTCCATTTATACATGAGCTGTGTTCTGAATGTCTTGTAGATAAGACAATCACCTAATTTGTACAACACATTGAGTAGTGGTTTAGAATGAGTTCAGTGGAAACCTGTCCTGTTAGAAAGAGCCAAATAATTTTACTTTTTACTGACAGCTATGCTGTCCTTTGAGCAAAATTCTTTCCACAAAAATACTGGGTTGAGGTGTGGTGGTGGAAATCCCTAGTATTAGTAGAGCTACTAAATTGTCATGGGGAAAGGAGTTAGGCAGACTGAGATATATAAGTAACTTAATTTGGCCCATTTTTACCAAAGATTAATTTTCTGATTTCCTTTAATGATACCATGATGAATGGGAGCACTGATAACGGATTAAGATTTATTCCTCACAAGCTGTAGTTCTTCAGGGTGAATGATGAGGTGCTTCAGACAGTGAGCTTCAACAAGGCAGCATCTCACCGATTTCAAGGAATCTCTTGTCAGGTGCCCCGAAGCACTGATAGGTTTAATGTCCCTGAGGAGGCTCACCTGGGGCTTTCAGCCCTGGCCACAGGCCCAGGAGCACCATTTAAGCTCAGGCCTAGGCCATCAGTCTTTTTTTGAGCAATGCTGTAGGGGTGCTGGCCTCCAGTTTAACCACAGCTATGCTTGTCTATGTCCGTGGACTTTGCTGATATGGACTGCGACCCATGCATGGGCTTCCTGGCTTGGTGGCAGAGCTGTCCTGTCACTATGAGTTTGGCAATCTCTAGGCTGTGTCTGATCCTCACCTGTGGACTGACCACCATGCTTGGCCTCAGACCTGCCTCATCACCATGAATTTACCTGGTGGCTGGAGCTCATGATTAAAGCTGGCTGCCATCTCCAGAGCTGCCCTGCTCTCATTGTCAGGTACTGTGGGATGGGCCCTGCTGTAATCCTCGTTCCCCTATCCCGCTTGTCCACGCTCCTGCCTTTATTTGTGTGGACCTAATATCTCCAACTACTTAGCTAGTTCATATGCACATAAACCCACATTTATTAGAAATCAAGACCTCAGGAAAATAATTCTTTATTTCTTTTTAATTCAGTAGCATAAAGAAGTATTTAGTATGCATAAATTGCTGCAGGATATGAGAAAATTTTCTTCCTGCTATGCCTGCATTTTAAAACTAAAAAATTTAGCAGTAAAAAAAAGTTGTATATATCCCATTGTTTTACAGCTTGTGCCAGTTTGGTAGCTGTGTTGGATTTAGGGTATTTTATTTCTCATATAAGAGCAAAAAGTTTCTTCTAGTTTGTCCTAAAGCTACTATCTGTTTCTAATTTGATTTCAGAATACTTACAACTCATGACTCTGTACAGCTAAAAATAATAATGTATCCAAATATAAATCAAACCACTGGAGGCTGAAATATGTCTTTATCCATCTAGTCTCCTTGGTTTAATACCTAGAGAAGCATAAGAAAAAAATGCTTCTGCATGATTTCATAACTGTAGTGCAAACTAAATTTAGGACAACTTTACCTAAGCAAAGCATCCGCAACAGAAATATGATTTGGCTATAAAATCAGATGTAGAGGAATGAAGGCAGTGGGTTGATTAACACTGATAATATGCAGCTGTGACCTTGCTGCGAAGGCTATGGGTTGATTGACATGGATGATGTGCAGCTGTAGCTTGTTCCTGCTAAGTAGTACTGAGGATTGTGGGAGAGGTGGTTAGACAGAGGAGGAGGAGTGTGGTCTGATCTCTAGAGGAAGGAGAAACAGCAGCAACAGTAGAATCTGACCGATGGTAAAAGCCTTGTTGCAGCCTACTAGTTTGTGCTGCAACAATCAGAATGTATTTGGGTGAAGGGCTTTAATTTGGTTTATTATAAAGATGTTGAAAGATGTATTAATTTAGTTAGGAAAGATCTCTGTGACTAAAGAATGACAGTGAGTTGTGTGTACTTATTTTTTTTTAAAGCAAGTGCGCTTATGTTTACCCATGTGACTTACTGACAGAATTCAGGGTTATACTGAACAGGGGTGGAACTGAAAACTAACTAGAGCTGAAAGAGTGGCTATGAGAAGAGATATGCAAGAAAATGCTAAGGGTCCTTGAGGACAGTAAAGTAATGGAAAAAACTGATTTACTTTTGTAGCTTCTGCTAGTCTGGTGAGGTTTAGTTGTCCTAGACTTGCAGCTAAGATCAAAGAGGACCTTTAAAACGTTGGAATAGGGAAGAGGAAAGATTGAGCAACTTGCTGGGGGCTGCCCCGTGACCCTCTCGGAGGGCTGATGGGAACACAAAGATAAATGAGAATGACATCAAGTGAAGCAACCAAGCTGTCTTTGCTCATGGCTGAGGTGGCAGTAACTGGGTTGAGCAAGACTTTCTAGTACTTTCAATGAAAGAGTAAAGTTTAGGAAAGGGTCAGTGGGCAGAATATGAATACCACAGGAACAAGTGCAAGTAGAATTTAGGTTCAAGGCTTAGCTGGACTGACTAGTAAAGCATCTTTGTGTCAGGATAATTCCCCCTGTGTGAGGGCTTTTCAGTGATCTCTCTAATTGCCTTTCTTTATTTGTACAATGAGTATTTACATGTGTTCACTGTCTGTCTTGTTATATCACTTTTTAGTTGTCTGACTTCTGTTCAGAGGTCTGTTTCTCTCCAAGTAGAGAGGAAACTTACCACCTGTGACAAGGTGGTGGATCATCTTTGCTGAAGGTTTTTTTTTTTTAGATTGGGTTAGACAGGTATTTGTCAGGAACGGTGTAGGTATAGTTGATTATTTCTTGAGGTCCACTTGCAACACTGTGATTCTACATACATCTGAAGTTAGAGCTACATATACATCTTTAAATTCTTATTTTTTAAGAATCCTTGTTTTGTTGGCTTAAATAACATTCTAATGCAATAAGTAATTTCAGCTAGAACTGCCTCCCAGATGCAGAAAATTTGGCTCAGAACCCTGAGTACAGCTCTATGCATTGTCCATGCATGAGCGAAGAGAAGTGTGGGCTTCTGCTGGAACTTGACAGTCCGTTTCATTCTGAATTCTTGTGGCTTGTGCAGACAAATGAGAATACACATGGCCAGAAACAAACCCCAGCTCTACTAAAGTCAGTATTTCTTTTCAGATAGTGGGGATTCCTGTATTAAGTTTTTGGCATTCTTAATTGGTGTCTTATCTCTGTGGGTTATGCTATTCTCCCCCATATGGAGTAGAAGCCACCTGCAAGCTGTTGTATTTGCATATGCAGGAATATAATAAATATGTGTGATTCCTCCTTTGCTATCCCTGAGGACTAGCTCTGTCTTTTTGATTGACTTGCTGGTCCTGCTTTACTGAAATGGTGCGATGCAAGACTGGATGAGGCAGATACAGGCAGATACAGAGGTTTGCGGATGTGTACTTGAAATTGCACTGAGAGATGCCTATGGCTTTGCAAGACAATCTCTTTGCAAATGCTGCACAACAATTTTTGTAGTAGCCCTGGCAGTTGTCCCACCACAACAACAGGAGGTTGGGATGGGAGGACAGTGTTATCCAGCTGTCCTCCTCATTATGGTGTCGTGTCTGTATTCATGAAAAAAGTATCACATAGTGATGGAAGATTTTTCAGCAACTGTTTAGCTCTTCAGATCTACTGCAAATTGGTGGTCCTTGTGGAATGTCAGATCATCAAGATGGTTTGCTACAGATGTCTGGTGGGTTGACCTTGTACTGCAACCAAATGCCCACCCAGCTGCTCACTCACTCCTAGTCAACAGGACAAGGTAAGAAAGTAGGATGAAAAAGCTAGGTTGAGATAAAGACCAGATCATTTACCAATTACCATCATGGGAAAAACAGATTCACTTTGGGAAATACTAATTTATTGCCAATTAAAGTCGATTCAGATGGTGAGAAATACAGGAAATTAAAATGCACAGAGTTGATGGCGGGGGGGGAATAGTCTTTTAGAACAGGTGTTCACATTTAGTTACATGGTTCAGGAATAACCATGTGCTTGGAAATAATAGCTCCTCTCTGCTGCTCTCTCCTCACTTTTCCCTGCTCCTGTGTGGACATTTTATGGGCTGCAGATTCCTTCAGGGCATCTCCACCTGCTCCACTGTGGGGTCCTCTGAGGGCTGCAGCAGAACACCTGCTCTGGTGCCTGGAGCACCTTCTCCTTCTCTCCTCTTTGACCTTTGTGATTACTGGGCTTTTTTTTGCACTTTTTGCCTCACTGCCAGGCAGTGTCTTGCCCTTTCTTAAGCACACTCTGACGGAGGCGCTACCGGTTTGGCTGAGAGGCGCAGGCATGCTCCACTCTGAGGTGGGTGCAGAACCGGCTGGAACCAGCTGTGCCCGGTGCGGGGCAGCCCCAGCCTCCCCTCACAGGGGCTGCAGCCCCTCGCTGCCCCCGCCTCGCCACAGGCACTTGGCACAAGATGTCTGACAACTCGTCCCAGAGGTGCATTGACCTGAGGCTGCCCAGAAGTGTTCGTTGTGGGGGAATGCACCACCCTGAGACCTGCCTCAGCCTGTGGCTGCGATGGGTGGCTGACTCGCGGTCAGTCTCATGAGGGAGCCTCACTGCTCATGCAAATGTTGCAAGCTATTTGGGGTTTAACAACCTATTCCCTGTTGCCTTGTGATAGTCGGGGAAGCTCCAGCTCTTGAGCACTGAAAGTAAAGTCCTCCTTGATCAAAGGCCTGTTTCTTTGTCAAGGAAAACTCACAATGCTGGTGTCCTGCATGGTCTTGCTTATGGCTTTGTTGTCCTGGCCACCATGGGTATGAATCTTGGTTGTGGCCTCATTCTGGGAGGCTCTGACCATCTAATCCATTGCTAGTCTTAGCTGCTTGCTGCCGATTTGGATTGTAGGAAGAAAATGTGTGAGTATCTAAGCTGCTGCAGAGTAATATGTGCTGGGGGCTTGGGGAAGGGTGGCTTTGGCCTGTGACAAGAATTAGGGGACTAAAGCCTGGAAAGGCTAAGGTTCTGTAAGCAGATGCTGAGACAGCCTTGTAAAATCCATAGTGACCGAGGGCATTTACCATGAGCACAGGAGCCAATAGTGTCTTCTGGAGTTGTGGCTATGGTATGTATTTTTTTAATGCTTTATGAAGTTACTTAATGAAAACATAAAAAATGTTCTATGAAAGCATCTTGGAATAATATTTCTCAAATATTCTTTTGAAACCATAAATGTTTTTGTTATGTATGAAAATTATATTTTCAAGTGTTGTATGTTAGCTGTTTTCTGCAACTTTTTTCTGTGTGAAAAGCTTGTCTGTGAGTTTATTAGTCTTTTCACTTCAAGTTTTTAATACTTCATTTACATTGTAACAAAATTTCATTGAAGTTACAAAGATAAGGGGGATGTAGTCTGGTGAGTTCATAATGGACACTTTTCATGAATGTTACATTTCAGAAAAAATAGTTTGTTTAGTGTTGGCTTAAATAGAATTTTAATGAATATTGAGCTTTTTTCCTCTTTAATGTTTCCACAGAATATAAGGAATGGTTAATGAAATATCAGGGATGATGTTATGGAATGATCTGCAAATGTTTTTTAATGAATTTCCATGTTTTGTTTTGCAATTGATAACTTCAACCCCATTTTGTGAAGTCTGATTTTTGTGCAACTTGTATGAAATACTGGTACCTTTTCACAAGTACAGATATATACATATATGTATATGCACCTACACAAATACACTAAAGTTATTGGTATCTGTTCTTTAGTTTTATTGAATGGAATTACTGCAACTTTTGTGAGTGCTTTGGGGTAAAAGTGCAAATGTTTGAATCAAATCACTCAAAATGATGGAAGTCAGAAATGAATAGTACAGGCGTTCACATTTAGTAACACAGTTCAGGAATAACCTGGTGCTTGGAAAAAAAAGATGCATTTATGTTTGGTCTTGAAGTTACTGCATAACTGGCTTTCAGCTTGGCCTTCTGCAGAACATCTAGGACAGCTGTGGCAGTCCCAATGCATGGCTCAAGACACCAAAGGTGCTTAGAGCAGTGCCAGGGGCTCAGGCTTGCAGGAGTTAGAAACTTGCTGGGGCTGGCTGCTTCCAGTATTGGTGTGCTGCAGCATGCTGCTCTTGGAGAAGTAGAATCATTCTGCCTAGACCATGGTCTCAAGCCAAGTGGCCTTTTTGTTCATGAGTTCCTTATTGCTGTTATTTTCCACTGAGTCCTGTCTCACACTAAAGCTCTCTGCAGTGAGCTGTTGAGTAGTCAGGCTGATTGCTGTGTGGCTGTGGTGGGGTCCTGCTGAGTCAATTCACTGCCTTCTTGGCAGGTCTAAGGATTCCCCCTTGCTGAGCTGTCTGGCCCTTAGACTTTGGGGCCTTCAGTCTCATTTCTTCCCTCCCCCTCTCAGCTTCCCCTGCAGATCCCTGCACAATTTTTGAAGCTCTGGAAGGCAAAACATTGCATCATTCAATACAGGGTCTGCAAGAGAACTGAAAATAGCAGATGGTTGTTATGCTTTCCAATTTCAATCATAGATTAAAAAGAAAATAAATTTCTTGTATTTAAATTACCATTCTTCTGGACTTTTCCCAGTGTTAAGACTGGAGATTTTGTTTTCTAGTATCTCTTCTCTTTCAACTTGTATTTGAAATAAAATTTACCTCTTGTGTCTTCATATGGTGTGCCTGCATATGCTTGTGTGTGACTGTTCAGGGAAGAGTCTGGCACTGAGATGGGT
>JAVJGJ010000030.1:13747678-13775910 GCA_035590215.1 Microhierax caerulescens | reverse complement strand
GACCCATGGGGGACCCACGTTTGAGCATTCTGTTCTTGAAGGACTGCATCCCATGGAAGATACCAATGTTGGAGCAGTTTGTGAAGAACTGCAGCCTGTGGGAAGGACTCGCATTGGAGAAGTTAGTGGAGAACTGTCTCCCATGGGAAGGACTTCATGCTGGAGCAGGGGAGGAGTGTGAGGCAGAAATACTGTGTGATGAACTGACTGTAACCTCTGTTCTCTGTTCCTCCATGCTGCTTGGGGGGAGGAGGTAGGACAATTGGGAATTGAGTCTGGGAAGAGGGGAGGGGTGGGGGGAAGGTGTTTTTCTCATTTGAATGGTAACAAATTAAACTAATTTTCCCATGTCCAGTCTGTTTTGTCAATGACTGTAATTGTTGAGTGATCTCCCTGTCCTTATCTCAACCTACGAGCCTTTTGTTATATTTTTCTCTCTCCTGTCCAGTTGAGGAGGGGAGTGATAGAGTGGTTTTGGTGGGCACCTGGCATTCAGCCAGGGTCAAATCATCACAGTAAGGAACAGAAATGGTATTTCTAAAAGCATCTTAATTTTATGTCCTATCTCAAACCTGGTTCACATTGTGCTAGAAATACTCATGCGTGCTTGAAAGCTCTATAAAATTCAGGGAGCATTCTTGTTTTCATAAGTGGTGTGATCTAGCATGTGCCTGTCATGCTGTACTGTACCAAATGAAAATTAGGAATACACTAATCTTTAAAGAGATCTGGATATTGCTTTTCTGTTACTTTTCATGGAAAGCTACAGTATTACGTGACTTCTGAGAAGGGTAGTTTTGGGGCTGGGGGGGGAAAAGTGGTGTTTAAAGCTGTTTTTTTCCTATGGCAGTTTGGTAGCTTGATATGCTAGCAGGCGAAATTGCTTTGCAAATCATGTGGGTCCTGTGAGCTGTAAATTAAGAAATCCTAGTCCAAACTATCTCTGATATTTGTTCATCTAAAATGCTCATAGTCTCCCATATAAAGGGATTATATCACCTCTGTAACACCAGTTTTCCAATGCTTCATTGTTTCTGCAAGGTGAAATATTTTTCTTTTTTAAAATTGAACTCATATTTTTCCTTTTTTTTTTTTTTTCTCAGTAAATGAAGTCACTTGTTACCTGTTTGGTGTTAGCTGATTCCAAAATAGTTGTTGCTAATCTGGTCAGATGCTACCTGAAGTTAAACACGCTTTAGCAGACAATCATTCTTTTACTGTGGCATTATTTAGTTGGGTTGGTTTCCTTGATTATGGCAACTGACAGATATTTCATAATCATCAACAACAGTTGCAGGATATGAAGACCTATATGTTTCTTACTAAGAATTTAACCTAGAGAATTCTTAAAATTCTTGTACCTGTGCTTCAGTTTTGACTGTAGTTCAGTTTTTACCACTGCTTAGATCAAAGTCTCAGATTGTCAAATCTAATCTGCTTTATGGGGTAGATCTTTCCTGTGAAATCTGAAGTGGATTGTAGAACTGATTATTGCACATTTGGTAATGGCAGCTTTCTGTGTGATTCAGAGTCCTTTTATTTATAGCTTTGTACTAAGAAACAGAAAAATAGTGACAAATATATTATCAGACTCTGCCTCGAGTTCCAGAGCATGCTGCACTCAGTGGCTAGTGTAACATACTATGCAAAAATAACTGTATGTGGCTGAGATTACTTTGATTGTCCAAAATGATGCTACATGCCTGTATTTAGACAACTAAATCCTGTTCTCAGTGTCTGAGGTCAGGAAAGCTTCGTAGTTAGATGGTAGGATTAGTAATTTGAGTATTGTAGAATGGGGTCCCGTAAATAAATAGGGAACAATATTTGATAAACACCAGGGTGATAAGTTAAGAGCAGCTTAAATAGATTTCCTGTCATAATACTCTTTAAAACTGTGACAAGTAGTGTTAGACAAAGATTCACCCATTGCTTAATGAAAATTGTGATTTCTCCATTGAGAAAATTTTTATTCTGTTTCTTCTGCTTTCCTAAGACTTCTTGAAAACTTTGTCATAAAGCATCTGTTAGTAACAGCTATTCAGGTAGTTGACACAAGCGGTCCCTAAACTACAATTTATGTAGTTTATGCTATTTCAGAAAGTTGTTTAGAAACAAAACCTGTTGATGCAGTTCTGTTTCCATTTCTTTCCATTACTTTCCACTGGTGTGAAAGTGAGGAGTTTAACAGAACTGTTAACCTTTTTTGCTTTAATGATGGTGTAAAGCTGAGTTGTACTACTGTGAGTATTGTGATGCTGTAGCGTCATATGTATGTACATAGCAGTACAGCACTGGCCAAGTACGGCACAGTACTGCCTTGGGTGAAAAGCAAAGGGCAAGTCTAAAAATAGCAATCAAAATCTTGCATGCACTTTCTTTACTGCAGAAACTGACGGCAGAATTCCCACTGGCCACAGTTGTTGGGTCAGGGCTTCGTCATTCTGATAATCTTTATGTAGCTATTCCTGAAAACGTGGACGCACGTTTATCTCAAGGAATAATGTGCTGAAATCTATCCTGCGTACATACAGCACTATCTACAACAGACACAAACTGCTCTGTATGTTAAATATTGCTGGTATTGATCCATACGCTTGTGTTGCATGTTTATGGGGTTTAAAATGTGTTTAAGTGTTACCCCACTACAGCTACTTGTCCACTCAAGATATGAAGGTTCATTTATCTTGTATTTTAGTGGGTTCGTGCACTGAAGCAGATGATCCCAAGAAGCTGGGCACATTTTTCACTTAAACATCTATATTTAGGCAAGAAAAGCTGAACTAAATGCGCAAATGGCATCTAATATATCTGTTCTGTAAAACGCTATACTTCTCATATAGTTTGTTACTGTTGTGTAAACATTTTATTAAATATTATTCAGTGGATGGTGACTTTAGTCAGAATTTTGGAAGTAGGGGAAGATATAGGATCCATCAAAATCTTTTTTTTTTAAATTGTTTTCTATATATTAAATAGATCTAAACACTGACTGCACTCTTATGTGAAAAGGTTGTATTGAGTCACCTAGCTGCATTTTGAGTTCTCATTTTTCTTGTTGGGTAGCAAGGCAGAGTTTACAAATCTAGCTCTGAGGAATATAGGTTATTTCTGCTTGCCTTGTGGGGTTGCTAAAACCTTTTTATGAAGCAGGCCTGACTTTGTAGCTTTTATTCTTTTCTTTTTTTCTATTTTGTTCTATTTTTTTTTCTTTTGTAACTTAACAGTAAGGCATTTGAGAAAACCATTTCTGCCTGAGGATAGATCAAGAATCCTATGTAGAGATTCTTAGTTGTTCTCCATCTCTAGGGGTTTGTAGATGAATTTCTGCAGGAATCTGTGCCTAATTCCTATGAAACTTTACAGAACTTGCCTTCTTGTGTCCAAGTTGCATTTAGATCTTCAGTCAGAGAAAAATAACTGTGCTCGTGTGAAGTTCAGTGAAGCTATGTATATTTCTACCAAGTAAGGATTAAACTTAGGCAGTCTAACATTTTCAATAGCTTTAGTATTTTTTTAAGAAAATTCCTACTGGATATTAGTTCTTGCAATCATTTGGCAGTCTCAATAGTTTTTTTGGCTGAAACTTGCTCTTTCACATGCTTATCAGAAGCTTCAGAATTGTCCTCACTCAAGCTACTGCCTTCCTGGATGGTGACACATGCAATCCTTCTGAAAGACAAAAAAGAGCAAGCTTCACTTCTGAGCCTTCTGTGCTGCACCTTAAAGGGCTTGCTGGGTTGGTGACACCACTGTCCCTGAGATTGTGGACTCTTGCCATGCCCAGAAGTGCAAATCAGGGTAGTGCCTGTGCTGAACATGGTGTGGGTGCAAGTTGTATGCTCCCATACTGATTAAATACCATGAGATTTGAGTTTAACAGATTCCAGGAAACATCCCTTTTGCAACTGCTAATATGGAAATACAACCTAGTACATGCATTTTCTTTTAACTTAGGGCTGCTGTACACCTGGTTTTCCTGTTATATGACTGCTTTTTCTACCTTGGTAGATTTTAAAGATGGCATAGCTTCGCTTAGAGTTTCTAGTTGTCTGGGGCCCTAACAATTTGGATGCTTCCAGGATATACACAGTGGCTATGTTGGGATTTTCAAACCAGCAGCAGTCTTCAAGTGCTACTGCACTTGATGTGGTGTGGTATGCTGTGCTTAATAGCTACATGCAGGAGGCCAGATGCAGGTCTCCTGTAAATGCACTTTGCTTAAGAACTGTCCGAGGCAGAATGCCTGTCAGATACTTCAGAGCAGGAATTTACTGCACATAACAAAAGCAGAGGAATTGATACTGTGAATCTGAGCAGTGTAGAGCACTGCCAGTTTGGAATCCTCTAAAATTTCCTTGCAGTTTTAGCTATGTGAGTTTATAACCTGAACAGTTATCTTTTCTTGGCCTCTAGTCATTACTAAGCCATTTTGTTAGAAATGTGCTCTTTACATGCTGGCTGTTTTTTCATGGTGATCACCTTATTTGTGCTTTCCTAATTCTATGCAATGTAATCAATGTTAAAAATACAGGTGAGATTTTCAAGTTGGCAACCTAGAAAAGGGGCTTGAAGGGGTGGAGAGTTGACTTTTTAGAGTAGCTTCTTGAATGGGTTATGGTGTCTGATCAAATGTAGTTTTGTGTGTATAAGCTTCTTAATATGGTCTAATGTCCCAAAACTGGATCTTAAAGCTTTGCATCCTTGGTGTTTTTAATATGGCTGAAACATCTGTTAAAGGGTCATAGCAAACTTTTGCTACAGCATTTTGTTATGGAAATAGATCTGTCTTTCAGGAACAAATTATTGGTACTATCTCTGAAATGAAGTATTTATTTTCTTGATTTAGATCTTATTTTATGTAAACTCTGGTCTCTACTTGTCCATCATGTATGTCTTTAAACTCTTAATTACATTGACCTTTTGCTGGGCAGAGGCTAAATGGATGCAGCAACTGTAAATCCTTCTGTACTGCTATGAGCTGTTTTCATTATGTTCATAAAGCCATTAGACTATATAGTGCTTTTTTCTATGCAGTGCTCATCCTGTCATTTCAGCAGAGCACTGTTACAGTTCCTATTAAAGCATTATTAAATCTTGAAGTGCTACTGTTCTAGTCAGAGTTGCTTTCTGTGTATAAGTTAGTCTTCATTTATAGCATCCTTACCAGGTGTTTTTTCTGCTGAGTGGTTAGTTACTTTCATGTGACAGGAAAAATGGCTGCCCTTGTAACTAGGGTTAGTGTCTGTCAGTTCTTGTGTATAAGCCAAAGTTTATGAGTAAGCTCCTCATGTTTCTATTTCATATATTCCTAAATCAATGTTGCTGTTGACAGCTCTCATTGCTTCAAAGGATTGTTCACCTTACACCTGCTTTAGAAGTTTATTTATTGTGTACCAGCCTACCATTTTTTTTTCTTCCTCCTGATCTTATTTTGTTCAGGGTATGAGTTTAAAGTATTTCAGAGTTGTAGGACACTTCTCAAAGCGTTTACTTGTTTGCTACAAATCCTGTTAAGAGGTGTGTCCGATAGACTTATTTTTATGGAAGAGTTTTGAAGCCTAAGCTTACAACTAGTTACTGTGAGGGCACAGAATACAATGGAACAGCTCAAACCTTTAGTGTGTGCCATGAAATTATTCCTTTGGTAATGGATTTCTTAAAATCAATTGGGAGACAAAATTTCACTGCTGTAAAAGACACTTTAAGTTTTATTTTGGAATCTGAACAAAATGGAAACCTCAGTATCTTTGAAAGAATGGGATTTCTGGAAATGCTTGTTTTGGAATAATAAAAATGTATGATCAGGTTTTGATTGCCAGCTGCTAAGTTCGGTTTGCACTCTGTTGTAGTAGATTGAGGCTTTGACTTCAGATGTGTTTAACCTTGAGCATCATTGATATCTGAAGTAGGAAAACTTCTTAAATTGTGGCATAATGTCAACAGGACTCAGATACGCAGAAGGTGCAAAATTCGGTAGGCTGTACTTAAGTGACTGCTGGAGCCCTGCTGAGATGCCCTGGGGCTAGAAGGTAGAACAGGAACCTGGCCTCAGCTGCAGCGCACTGAGCAGTCAGCACAGCAGGACTGTATCAGGTGTTCAGCAGCAGGGAAGGAATACAGCCTCTGTCCCTACCTATGGACCAGGGCTGCTCTATTACTCTGTTGACAGTGGCCACGTACTCTTTGTGCCTGCCAGAATACAGCTTTAGAGTGATGGCCTTGACCAGCCTTACAGTTGGATAGATCAAATGTCTTGGAAGCTGTAGGCTTCTGTATAAGAAGAGATTTCCATACACTGCCCCAGGTGTTCCACACACCACTTTCCATCTACATGATGTCTGAACTGATGTGTTGTATCAGGGCACCCTGAGGTCCCCTTGTGGGTGTCAGACAGACTGAGGAAGGTCAGCACTTTGTTAGCTAAAAATCAAAGTGTGTTGCACTGGTGGTCATGTAGGGATTGTGGTACCTTGAATTTTGAACTTTATACTTCAAGAAGCCCATTCAAAGAATGTCAGAGATGTATCTCCCTGTGAGAGCACGTATGGAATGAAGAACTTTGTGTCCTTCTCCTTGCTGTGATCTAGGATCCAGAGTCAATACCTCTGGCACATGGAGGAGGCTGGTTGTCCCTGGACCATGTGATTCCCATTTTACTCTCTTCCTCCTTAGTATTATTTTCCTTTTCTCTTTTGGATAGTATTGTGTCTAATTCCTTCAGAGGCATGTTCATATAGATGTGGAGATAAACTGTCTCTTCAGCATCTAATTTCTTGAGTAAATAGTATTAATTACACTTAATTTCTGTGGCTAGGACAGTGTCTAGGATGTGTGACACGTTGTTGCAGTGGTCTCCTGTGCTCTGTTAACAGAGTGCATAAAACCAGCTTAACCCTGCAATTTCAACAATACCAATACTTGGGGACCTCAGAAAATAAGGTCTTCCTAGACTTGTCAAGGCATTTCAAAGATCACTTAATGTCCTTTCATATCTTCTTTTGACTTCTGTATTGAAGTATATATATAAGCCTGTACTGGGTTTGTATTTCACTATGCTGTTGTATATTAAAATATATCTATATAGCTTTACAATAACATTTTCTACAAGCAACAGGTCTCATATTTTAAAACATACTTGAATTGGATCGTACAGTTTGTGTTACGGTTAACTGGATGCAATTATAGAATCAGATTATACCAACCTTGCCCAGCACTGGCTGAAGATGATGGGACATAAGCAGTGATACTGTAAGTGATGAGTTTTGTAAGCTGTTTACAGTGATGAACAAAAAAATCTGCTTTTTACAATAAACTGTACATTTTTTTCAGAAAACGTTGTCTTTGTCAGCTATCAGGTTAAACTGGAGTTGAAAGGAAGCCATTAGGGTTGTGTTCCTAACTTCCCATCTGGTTTCTTTTAATGAAAAGGAAATCAACAGCACAGGTGGTAACCATCTTTGTAGGAATTATTTACTATGAACACATGTAATTTATTGGGAATTGAAAGAGAAAAAAATCTAAGTCACAATAGCTTTGACAGTTGTCTTACAGCAAAAAAAGAAAGGACAAAAAATGAAACTCCTGTGGAGATAATTGAGGCTGAAACATTTCTTGTGCTCTTGAGAAAAGCTGCAGAAAGCAAATTGTAGAAAAGAACAAAGGGGAAAATGTCATGTGTCGGCCCTCCCAATTTTCTTCTTGGCTGCATGCCCAGTCTCTAAAATCGTATTAAAGTTTGCCATAGCAACGATATCAGTGAGGTGTTTTCCAGTCCAAACTGTACCTCTTGCTGCAGGGTTAGGGAGCAGAGATCTTGAAACTGTTTGTCTGTATTCTATACTTCACTAAATATGAGCCTTTGGAATAAGCGGGTGACAGAAAGGTTAAATAAAAAAAAATAAATAATATCCTTTTGAAAAAGGAAATAGACCGAACTCTGCAATAACATTGCTTTACACTTTTTTCCTTTGGAAAAACTAAGGATATGCCATGCTTGGAAGGGCATGGAAACAGGACTAAGCTGGGAGCTCTCCAATATTCCCTACTGAAGAGAACCACAGGAAAACATCTTTGAGAGCAATAGATTGAGGATCACAAGGATGATACAAATTCAGTAAGAATACAACTGGTACCAAAGAACTTAAAACTATTTAAATGCATGAATTTTCTATGGACAGGACATTGTATAATCTTAAACCTGGATTCCTGCTTTTAATCACTCTATAAAACCTGGGAATCAAACTTTGAAGAGTCAAGGATACAGCTCACTACCTGCAAATGAACTTGTGCTGACGCTGTGATCCTGTAGAATGACTATTTTTTTTGCTGGCATGTCAGTTAATTGAGAAAAAGTGTTAGAAAATAATGATTCTAGCATCAGATGTTCTGAAATTGTGTAGAAACCAATACAAAATTCCTTAAAGTTTTCAATTTGTATAACACTGTTTTGTTCAAAAACCCAAAACATGGCACCATACCAGATACTCTAAGGAAGATTAACTATATCCCATCCAAACCCAGTACAGTCCTCTTTTCCCATTCCACTCCCCCCACCTCCCTGGTTGTGTCATTGTAATTTTTGGAAATACTGAGTTAAACAGCTAAATGATATTAAAAAAAAAGGCCCAAACACCCCCATCCACCCCCCAAAAAAAGGCAAACACCCCCCCACCCCCAACAAAAAAACCCAACAAAATCCCACTACTACCACAAAACCTTTTTAGCCTTTTTACCTCGAGCCATCTCCTTGTATGGTTTGCAGTATACTCTCACAAACAGTTGTACCTTTATAAACAAGGCAGGACTACATCGAAAATAAATAAGGTGTAAGGGATTGTTTATGCTGATGTTGCTGCTGATAAAACAATACTCAAACTATTCCTCACAGTTTTAGGTCTAATATGAATGAATCCTGCCTTGAAGGGGAGTGCAGGACAAGCTGTAGAGAGGAAGGATAGGATTTTTTTGGGGCAGAAAATGTATCCAGTGTTTGCAGTGGAATATGGATGTGTATTTTATTGAGCAAGTACCTATTGACATAAAATAGCAATCATATTCATTTTGAAGTACATGTCCCTGGTAAGAGGAAATTGATTTTCAGCCTTTCAATACATGTGTAGAAGTCCTCTTATGATAACAGTAGTTTAGAATGTATGAAGTAGGATACAGCTGAGTTACAGGTATGTTGTTTTTACATCTCTGTAGTGTTATTTCATTTAATATTCAGTCATTTTAATTGTTAGTGATCAAGAATTCATGCTAAGAAATATATCCATTCTAGCTTGCTAATGCCAAGAGCAAGCTGTTCTGTTAGGACTAACTGTATTTTAGGGGGGAAGAGAGTAAGCAGGCCTTTCCCACAGATCTTTTTTGTCTAGTTTGATTGCCAAAGAGAATAGCTGGCGGCTTGAATATTTGTCTAAAAAACTGCCTTTGGATAGACCAGGACATCAGAAAAGGATCACAGGATCACTGTGGGTCTTTCTTCTTTATCATCCCACCAGCTGTGCCATACAAGCACTTGTACAACTTGGTGGTGAACTAGAACCGAGCACTTGTTTTGAGCAATCCCAGCATTTTTGTATGCCTGAGGCAGTACATAGGCACTGCACAGCCTGGATCAGGCAGTGATGACTGCTTTCAGTTGCTTCTATTCGGATTAAGGAAGGTTGTTATCATCTCATGAGTTGGAGCCCTTGTATGGCTGCTTGGCAGCAGCCATATCTGAATACAAAGCATATGATACGTTATACACTAAGCATCCTGCTGTATCAACCCAAAATGTTCTGGCATTATCCATACTCTTGTTTTCCAGCAGAGAAAAAGTAGATGTGCAAGGGGCTGAAAGCTTTTTATCATGTTGTGTGGAGGCTATGTGTAGTGCTTGACCTTTCCTGTAACTACAACCTTCTTCTCACAGCTGCATCAGGCTGCGTGTTCCAGAGGCAAGGTTTACCTGGCATAAGTTGTAACTTTGTTCTGTGTGGCTTGTCTTATGGTTGACCTCAATCTATTTTCTGGTTAATGCTACTTTGGGAAAAGCCTGTTCATGCTTTATAGTTTGACAAAGTTCCAAAACTAAGCAAATTAATAAATTATTGTTCCACTTTTATAGGGGATTTGGTTTTAAAATGTAAAAATAAGAGTTATTTCTCAGTCCTTATTGTATATGGCTGAGACAGACTGAGGAGTTCTAGGAGGCTGGTATACTGGTCTTTGGAGGAATCCCACCGCTCATTACCTCTTGAAAAATCCACCTTCTCTGTAAATTAAGTGTCAAAGTGTTTTAAAATTTATCTCCTTGCATTTGCAAGTCATGCTTTTTTTTTTGTGTGTGGTTTTGTTTTGTTTACATTTATGATTAACACTAACACTTGTTGTATCTGAACTCAGAATGCTGTGCTGTGTTGCTGAGTATCTCCACTTCTGACATGAGACTTTTTAATATTTAACATCTAGAAGGGAGTATTCCTGCTAATGATACTTATTTACCTAAAGAGCATGTCTGTTTTAAGAACTCTGGATATGGGAAATCGGGTCTCATTCTGAGCTGTTGTGTGTGTGCAATGTATTCAAGGGTAATAATGCATTATGCCTGTTTGAGACTCAGTTTTCTCAAGTGTAAAACAAACAATAATATTTTTTTTTTGCTTCTTAATCACTTTGATCTACTGGTAAATAATGCTATTTAAAAGCTAGGTATACTGGCATGACTCATTGCCTTATAAATTTATTCAGGCATAAAGGTATTTCATTCTATAATATGCTTTCTTTCTAAGAACCCATGAGTGACTGAAGTTACTTTGAATTAAAATGAATACTTATTGACATTATCAAAACTTCCTTAAAATACTTTTCTTCATCTTTATCTCGATCCATATTGGTACTAATTTCATCTCCTGACTGAAGTCTGCCAGCTGGGGGAGATTTCGATGCATACACAGCCAAATAATAGAATGGCTGTGTTGGAGGGCAGATGCACTTTCCTGTGCACTGCTATCTTGTTCCTGATGTCACATCCTAACTCCTGTCAGACAGTGTCATATCTCCCAGCCAACACTCCTTTCCTTTGAAAAGAAACCCAAGCATCTGAGCCAAAAGATGATAGGAAATGAGGGGTGTATCTCAGAGCATACTGGCTTGTAGCATGGAGACAGAGTATCATACGAGACCATTTACATCCATTTTATTAAAGTCATAGGTTCAAAAACACCTTTGTCACCCTATTGATTGTTTCTGTTGAGGCATCTTGTAAAGGTGGTGGTGGGGGTTAAGGCTTTATACATTTAGGGTATAGAATTAAAAAGGTGCTGTATATTGCTAGTGTTTCAGATTCTGACCTTTCCAGGTAGCAGCTCCAAACCAGAGCTCAAGTTTCTTCACAGTGGTAGTAGCATTTAAAACAAACAAAACCCCTCACCCAAATCCAAACTTACTGTCGTGATTTTTACCTTTGTGTGATTGTGTGCACATAAAAGGTATAGTTCTACACAAAAACATTAAGAACGGTATTTCACTGTATGTTTAAAACTATTTTCTTTTCTGATATTTAAAGTTTCATTCTTATTTGCGAGTTTCTTTGCAATTCTGAGCTAATTCCTTCCAGGAGATTCAAAGATGTGTATCCATGGCAACAAAGCATGATATAATAATTGGTGTGGCCACAACAACGAGACAGTACCAAAGCCAGTAAACCTGGATTGATGATAGATCTTAGCCTGTGTGCAGTAGTGTACTGTAAGGCTTTATGATGCTTTACTGCGCAATATAAATATGTTCCAGCTAGTGCTTCTGCTAGTTCAGATATCTCTGCATTGCCCTTCATTTTAAGATACAGACAAGCTTGGCAAGATACGGTAGTCTGAGGTGTTATTTAGTTGCATATATTTCAGTCCATGAAGCAGATAGGTCTAGCAAGGAGCACACTGAAATTTTGTGTTTTGGTGTTTCTTCCTGCCCAGAGGAAAAAACTTTTATTTGTCATTACCATGTAAACTGTTATTGATATTTTAGAATGGTTGTGGTGGGTAGAAAGAACAGTTGAGATCTTATAGTTATTCCAGGGTTGAATGAAGGACATGAAGAAAGCCAAGTGGTGAGTGGAAGCAATATTTTCTTTGGATGAGATGATTCCACTCTAGAGACTTTTTTTAAAAAAAACTTCTAGTGTCACAAGCTAGCCAATCAGGTCCATGCCAAAGGATCTAATTAAACAGTTTATTTTTCAGAAACTGCTGAGGCCAATAAGAGCAGATGGTTCTCAGCACTTGAGAAATTTAGCCTGTTTATTTCAAGTCCTCAGTGCAAATGGAGATGCCTGTCTTTACAGCTCATGTTTGAAAATACTGATCTTGCCCATTAAATATAAATAGTTTTTTTACTCTTCTACTGGATATTTATAGATAAGGCCATAGTTTCAGAATGTAGCAAGCTATTATGTCTTCTCAGCTGCTCTGGGACTGCGTATGTGGAGCTGGTTCTAGCCCTGTGAACTGCAAAGGCAGTACAGAGAGATGCAAATCAAACAAAAGCAGCAGAAAGAAGTTCTTACCTTTAGGATCTGTGCTTATTTCCCCCTCTCAGTCAGTAAATCAACCTACTCTTTTTGACAGCCCTGCTTCTGTTAGACCCAACCTTCCTGTGTAAGCAGAACACTGAGTTGAAGTTACCAGACAGAGTAAATGCTGCTGTAGCAGAATGAGTATTAAATGTAACTCTAAGGCTAAGGATATGATGTTACTAGCTTCATGTGTCCTGATTGTTGAGTGACTACTCAACAGTGAGTGCTCCTTGGAGTGTTCTTGTGGGGTCACTTGTATGACAAATGAGAGGTTAGTGCAGTTGAGTAAGAGCAGGGTGTTCAATGAGACCGTCTGAAGCTGGCGTCTCTAAGAACAGCAAGAGGCTGAGGAAACAATTGAGCAACACAGATTTGAGGGCACTGTAATGAGCGGTGAGGGAAACAAACAACTGGGGCCTGTGAAGGGGGAGGCTTATGAAACTGCCAACAGACAGAAAATGACTAAAATTTGAAGGCTGCACGAGTGACTTGTTCATGAGAATATAAAAAGGAGTAATAGTTGCAATTATTTTCAAGACAATGTGAAAAGAAACAAGGCTAGAAATTGGCTCCTAACTTGGTGGCATATCTGTGTACAACCAGATCCTGCTGTTGAATCCTTTTGAGCTTGAGTAAATCCACATTTACAAATTGTATTGATGTTTCTTGTGTGCTGTATATACTCTGCATGCGCGGTGATACGATATCTGTATGCCATTAACGTGTCACAAAAAATGCAGGAGTTTAAAGACAATCCTTGAGGTTGCTTGGAAGTAATTATAGCTTTTTTTAATCTTTGTAGATGTAGATCTTCGTATTACTATTGGTCTTTCCAGCTGTTTTCAGATATGCAAGCACATTGGGCACAAAAGTGCCAAATTAAAAAGAAAGTTGCTTGCATTAATTTGTTGAAGATCTAACAAGATACTGAATATCTATATACATGTTGACTCATCCTGTAATATGCTTTTCACACAGAACATTTTAAAATGTCCCTCTAGTGAAGAAAATATAACAGATAATTTTAGTTTAAAATATCAGTAGTCGTTTGTAACCAGTATTCATTGGTGTAATTTCTGGCAACAATGTAGTAGAACTTTCTTTTGCTGCAGCTTTTAGAGATGCAGCTACGATTGCAAATTGTAATTATTTCAGTCTGGTGTGATCCTTATTTATAAATAGTGTTATTCTCCAAATACACTGTGATTCTCAATGCTTTATCAGTGTATCAGATCTATTATTTACGTATTTTTTTTCTGCCAGAGAAGAAGAAGAAGAAAATTCATCAGATGCTGCAGATAATGTTCTATGATTCTACCCTTGGCACTGATGCATTTTCTGATTACAGTTAACATCACTCCTGTGATCACCCCAGTTTTGGCTTGGAAGATTGCTCCCTGCCTCTGTACTGCTGCAGTCTTTTTATTTATATGTACGCTAAGCCCAGTGATTCAGGTGTGCTGATGCTGGGAGGAGCAGGGTACAAAAATTATCATCTTATATTGCTATTGGTGAAAACAATTCTATATCACATAAGAACTTGAAATAACATTTTTAAATTAAGCAAGAGGAAAATTAATTTATAATATGGATACCTTTGAATGTAGGGTGTCCTGATCCTGAAGACACAAGATCATGTTTTTTTAATATTTCCTTGATAAGTTGGTAATACCTTGATAGTCAAAGTTGTTGTCCACCATTGGTCATACATAAGGAATCACAAACTTTGCATTAATGGATGTAGTATATATCAAGTGAGACAGAACTTCAAGTGTAATTGATATTTTTTTTTTAGATGGAACTTGTGCAGCTATGTGAGTACTTTTCTTTGGTTTTCTTGCAACAGACCAGAGAGAATTGTGACAAAACCTCCCAGCATCTAACATTTAGAATCCTTTCTGCAGTTTTTGTAACAGGAATAATAGAAATCTATAGCAAAGAGCCAGGAGGATGTACTAAGTCCCGGAACTGTCTATAGAGGCAGATCACCTCATAAATGCTTATCATTGTATACAATGCATTTTAGTAAGCTATCTGGTTTGCACAAAGTAGCCTAACAGTGAATTGCTGTTGTTCGTTGCTTGTTATTAAAGGAGGCCCCTTGCTTCTAGTCATTCTCTATTATATCCCAAAATAGGCTGCATTCCTTTCACTTTCTTAATAACTGTTTTATGCCTTTTGAATAATAAAAAGGGCTGCTACTAGGCTGCTGATGGCAGGAAGAGTACTTCAGTCTGTTTTGAAAAAGGACAAGAGAGCCTAGGGAGTGGGATGGGGAGTAAATCACTAGTGTGCTTACTAATTTAGTGTGAAAAATAGTCTGAGAAAAGTTCATCTTTATTTATATTATGTCTATTATGCTTTGCAGCTTGCAATCAAAAGTATTAATTTCCTTTCAGTTCCATTTCCTCTTTTCACCTCAAGAAAGAAGTCAAAATTAGGTTTTGAGCCTGGATGGCTTCCTAACTGTCATCTCTCAAGCATTTACTGTTGACTAACATGCAGTGGTTAGAATGGATCTCTAGCGTTATTGTGAATATTATCTGGGCCATGATGGCTTATTTTGCATCAGCTTTGGCTTTTACTCTGTAGCTGCATTCTGTCATTTCATACATGCTGCATATTCCATCACACTAGTAAAGCAGCTCTTTGCTATGCATGACCTGCTCTGTAGTGACTGGCTGATAACTGCAGCATTTTAAACCTAGCACTATATTATTAGACCTGCTGGCAGGCCCTTGGTTATATGCCAGAAATATTTCTTGCCACTGAAACTTTAGAGGGATGGAAAGTAATTTTATAGGGTCATCACAAACTTGTATGATGTGAAGTGCTGGGATACATCACAGCTAAGCCATTAACTACCAGGCTTACAGATGTGGAGATGTGTGTTGATACCAAAACCCCCAGGAAAATGTATCCCCTGTTGTACTGTCATTCTGTCTGTATTGGGTATGAAATCACTTCAGCTTTGCTCTTTGCTATAAATAAATGCATTTACCTGTGGAGTGACTTATTTTTATTTTTTAAAATATAGATATACCTTAATATGAGGCAGGATGCAGTTTGGGGAGTACAGGATGGCTATATTCTCAGTCTGTGACAAACATATGATTGCTTAGGAGCTTTTGATGGGAACTCAGTCCATTTGGTGCCTTCTGAAGGAATAAGCCTCTTCAAAGGCATCCTTATGAGTCTTTATGATGAAGACTGACCTTGGTAGATCTGAGTTAGTAGTGCTTGTTAGAAGATTCAAACAATGTTGAAAATGCATTGCTGCTGTACTAGGGCACCTTAAGCCAGAAAGGTACGGTCTCTTCCTCCTGAAGGAACCATCTCTTTCCTCTGACGCTACCTCAGCTGAGATTCCCAGTCTCTGTTCCCTGAAATATAAAATAAAAGGGATGTCTGGCAATGTATTCCAGTTAGAGACATATGTCTGTCTTTCAGACTGGCTACTTCAGACTGGAATACTCAGGGCATACTTGTTTAGAAAGGCTTGTGAAGTTAAACATAGTAGTTACTGGTACAACTAGGAAGACAAAGGTGAAGGAAAAAATCTTTCATCACAGGAAGTATAACAAATGTGTGTTTCTCCCCTGCTAAGCTGTTTCTTTTCTGGTATATGCAAGTATTTTAAGAAATATTTATGATAGTTTCCTTGGAAGGATGGAATTATTAACTTGGACTTCACCAAGGATGATGTTTTGGAGTATGATGACCTTTTTGGATATGATTGCTAAGGCAGGCATGTTGAAGACAATGTAATGTTTAGTAACTTCTTTCACTTTCTACGTTGTCTTGGCTTATGCAAATAATCAATAGAACAGGAAAAGATAGACTAAATACAATGTGAAAAACTTCTGCTGCTTTGTGATTAATGGTGACAGGTTATAAGTAAATTTTTTTAGTTTTGTATAACTGAAGAAAAAGACCTGAGTATGTGCCACGTTAAGCATGGAACAGTAAGTGAAGCAATAAAAGTTGTCATGATTCACTATTTGTTTTATGGTCAATGCATACTGCTTTCTTCATGATCCTACATCACCCTAAGCAGGCCCCATCTCTGCTCTCAAATGACATAATTTTTGCTAAGGTGAAACAATGTATTCGAAGAACTCTAGAAATAAAGTGGAGAAAGGAACATGGTACAAAGGTATTATGGTGCTGAGAAGTCTGTGGGGAAAATCAGCAATATGATGAAGCAGGGACACAGAGATGACACTCACTTGATTTTCTGTATCATGACTTTTTCTAGTCCTTCACTTGCTATGTTCCAGTGTAAAATAAGTTTTGAAAGACAAACTTGAAAAATGGCACATTGGTGCTGTAATAGTAGTTTATAGGCACTGATAAAGGAAGGTACCAATAAATAAATAGCAGAGAGTAGAATATTACACAGAAATGGAAACTATATATGTTCGTGAAGAATCTACTTGTAGTAAGCAATGCATGCAACCTAAACCTTGAATTACATAGGATGAAATTCTTTGACTTTACATATGCAGCTGTCCTTCTTTTCTTACCTTGATGCATAAGTATATCTTGGATGTTATAAAGGCAAAGACCTTGTGGGTATATGTAATGTAATATAAATAATACTGTCATCATCCTATTGGGGACTTTCTGGAAAATTTGTCAACACCAAAGTAAAAATACAAAGTAGAACAGTGGTAAAGGATTTTTGAGCATGGGAGGCTGTTAGAGAGGCGAGCATAGTTTGCCTTCAATTACTATGCTCAAATCCGAACATCAGGTTTATTTGTTCTGGATGGCATGTTCTTGCATAAGATGGAGAACAATACATTGACATTAAACTAATTCAATCCTATGTTCCCTGTAAATTTAGGTAATTTTACAAGAAGTTAGTGTCAAAGACTGAAATTCAGAAGCAGTTCAGCTGCTTTGATTTCTGAGCATCCAGTATCACTTACTTGAAGTCTGTTTTATTTTCAGGATTGTCAAATGCAGAGATACTTCTCTTTGTTTTTTTCTAATTTGCGATGCATGTTGAATTATGAAACTCCAGCCAATATTAATCTCGTTTTGCAAAAGAACCATTTTCATGTTAAAATGGTACTCCAGTTTATGCCATTTTTCATTACAAGTTCATTGAATTCTAAGAGTTCCAGTGCAAAGTAATTACAGTAATTTTGAGGAGTCTTATGTCTTAGCATGTGGAACAATGGCCTTCACAACTGCCTCATGATGGTTGGGAAAATGAACTAGTTAATGAATCTACTAAAAAAAATATTTTTAGAATGTGTCTGAAAGAAAAAGTAGGAAACAAATCTTGCTTCTCTTCAAACAATGATGTCTGTCTGCATTTTTTTCCTTCAGTGAGAAGTAGTAATCTGGTTTGTAGTCAGTTACTATGTGGCAGATGTTGTACAAATATAGAACAAAGACACGATCTCTGTCCCAAAGACTTCATAATCTGTGTATAAACAGGCAGCAGGTGGGTGCAGCAGATGTGAGAAAATGACACAATGAGATGAGTGGTCAGCATCAGGAGGACCAGAGCACAACAGCTGCCAGTGTGTAGTTCAGGTTTCAGATGGATATCATGGCAAATGGATGTTTGGAAAGATTTGGAAGAGTGTAAAGAGTTGTTTTGAAGAATCATCATTTACTGTGTTACCTATGCTGAAAAAATGTTATTAGCAATTCAAAGCAGAGTTCAAATACAGGTTTAATATTCTGTTTCCTCAGAAAAAAAAATATTTGTATGGCTTATGTCTTTCATGGTTTGAAGTAGAGCTTTATGGAATGATTACAAGATTAATAACCTGGCTTTCCTTTCTAGCAATTATTTAGATAGGTTTGGAGTATGCTTCTAATATAATCATGTAACTTGAAATTTTTACCTGTAGCTGTTTAGAGTTTCTTTCTGAACTGCTGAGTCATATCTTATTTATGCAAAGTCTCAGTTTCTGAATTAATATGCAATAACTTAGTCAATATATAATGGGATTAAAGAATATCACAAAATGTTTTGTTATGTGGTTGTCATGGCCAAAAGTTATACTTAATTATTTATTACTGCATGTTGTCTTTTTATGCAGAAATTCTATTATTTATTCTTGGAGGCTTCATCCTCTTTTCTGTCTTGTCAAACTTCCTCCTTCCTCTTGCCATTAGACCTCCTTTCCATTCCTTGCTGTCTTGAACTTCAGTGTCCTTGTAAACACTAGCCATACCTTGCATTTCTACTAATCTAATAGAGTACTCTCAGGACTTATTTTCATTTATATTTATAGCTAGAAAGTTCTCTATTCCCTATACTAAATATTTGAGATACATCTTTAACAATATATAAACATACGTTTTCCAAAACAGCTATACAACTTGGTGGTAATGCCTTTCAGTACTAACTTTTAAAATTGGATTTCCATACAAATATATAAAATAAACATGTAAAAAGAAAGGTCTAGGCAAGGCAAAAAAGGAAATACCCTGCTACTGCCTCAGAGTTGATGTCTTCTTAAAGTCACAATGAGTTTACAGTCTTATTTTGCCATGTTACATGATCAGTGTCACCACTCAACACAGTTAAAGCTGTCTGTTGCAAGATACTCAGCACTAAAGTCCTTGAACCATGGATTGTTGGAAGTTGAGAGAGTATTCAGGGGAAGTATTGCTACACATTTACTCTGTTTTTATGCTTTTTCTGAATATGTGTTCTTGGCTACTGTTGTAAAGGAATATGACTAAATGGATTTCTATTCTGATCCATAGAGGCCATTCTTACATTCTTAATCAGTGTACGCTGACAGGAGCAGAAGTGTATCTTACAGCACCGTGGGAATACAGAAACTCTTGCAGTATTTTAATTTGGGAATATTAGGGCTACCCTCTCACTTCACAAAGCAGTAATTTCTTTTGTCAAATCTAATTACAAGTGAATAAGAAAATTTATTAAATGAGGAAAAACGGGGGAAATGAAAGATTTTGTTGGGTTTACAGCCTTGTTCTAAGGCTCAAGGGATTTGGTGTTCGTGGTGAGCTCTATGGTGTACTTGAGGAGTCCCAATTATTCCACGCTTTAGTTTCTCATTTTTAAAGTGTACATAATTTCCTTCCTCACTTCCTTTGTTTATTGAAAACTTCTCAGATACACAGCTCATTTTATTAGCTGTGATTTTAACTGGAGCCTGGAAGCTTAGATTTAATATAACCAGTTACAATGAAAGCAAAGTACTTCAGTTGTTGTTTAGGGTGTACAGTGTAATCTGTGAAAAGCAAAGGAGTCTAAGTACATGTTTTCAGTCCCATCCTTATTACAAACTTAAGGTATTTTTACAAATACTGAACCATATGCTATAATTCTAATGCTAAGGAATACTCTTTTCCTGTGAGAAAATCCATGTATTCAGGTCAGCTTAATGGGAGTTTTACCTGAATAAAGACTTCAGCACCAAGTCCAAGGGGATATTTCCCCAGAAAAAGGGTTACGGGGGTAAAAAAACAGTTGCAGGACCAGGGCTATGAAGGGTGACCTACAGGTAAAGGTAGTCAGACTCTGTAGCTGAAATAGAACAATAGATTAGATTCTGTGTTTCTGCACTTCTGCTATGATTCTAAGCTTTAATGTCTCCTTCATGGAAGCTTTTGGTGGTGTTTATTAAACATATGCTCACAGTCACTGCACAATCTATTCTTTTTGGCCAGACAGCAAATGCTTAGAGACAGCAAGCAGTAAAGAATGAATGACTACTTTTTACAAGTCTAACAGCTGTAAGAAAGAAAGAAAAGCTAGTAAACTTCTTTAAGCACTCATTTACACACACTTTTAGTCTGTATGGGAGAGGTCTCTGTTTTCTTAACTTTCTCTCTTTTCTTAACTGTGTACATTCATATTTGCACTTAGAAAAATGAATTCCCACTGAACTCAGTGCCAGGGTTTTAAATGTATTCACAGTTTTGTGCACAATCAGATATATCAGTATCTGACATGACACTAAATTATTTTTAGTGAGAGTAGCAGCTGAAGAAGATTGCTTCCATGCTGTAATTATTGAGAGGTTTTTGTTTTATAATAGTCAATACTTAAAGAGCATGCCAGGGTCTGTACTAGCCCCTTGCCCATAAAGTAAGATAAAAATCATATAATACCTTTAAGGATTTTTTTTTTTCAGAGTTTCATTAAATATTCTTGTTGCCTTTATTCTGGGTGGGTGCATGTTATAATGCATGTACAGTTGTAATGGTACATGGTATTTGTATTCCGGTCATTACCTACAATACACTCAGTTGCTCTGGTGCAGCTGGGGTTACTGCCAAGGAATTATCAGGGCAGCAGGCTGTTGGAAAACCTGGCTGGGGATATGGCAGGAGAAAAAGCTGCAGTCTACTAGGGATTTTTGGTTTGGAGGTATTGGAGAGAGCAGTGAACAGGGTCTTAAGAGAGCTGGGCTTCTGATATGCAAAATAAATAATCAAAACAACTGGGAGAATGAAAGCGATGGTCTCAGCTGGGAGACTTTTCTTCCTTCAGTTTCCCCAGCTACCTCCTTTGACAGCAGTGCTAGTTAAAGGAAGCTGGATTTTGTTCCAAGGGTGGGAGGAGAATGATGTAATGTGAAAACAGAGGCAGCTTACTAATGTGGAAGAAGCTGTCAAGCATCATAGATTTAAATATCTGCTCCCAGTTCTGGTTAACCTTCTACACACACACATTTATAATAGTCATGCAGTGTATTCAAACAATGACTTTGTGAATCTCATGTTCTATTCATACATAAACATAATATCTTCTAGAAGAATTGTTTTCTTGTGGAAGATATCACTCGCATCTTTGTGCTTGATGTTATTCAAACTGAATGTAATGCTACAGGTTCTTTACAGGGCATCAAATTCTAATCCTTAAAGATTGAGGGATGTATTCTCTGCTTGAGACAAACACACAACTGTTACTGGTAGCAATATATCCATACATCAAGGATGCAGAAGAACATATACTGGAAATGCTGGATGATATTTGTGTGACCCGCAGAATGCCTGGAGTGCTGTACTTGTGTGGAGGACACACACCCACACCCACCCAAATCCTCTCCTGAAAGCAATGCTGTTAATCGAACAGGGGAAAAAGAATCAGGGTTCAAAAAGGAGTTTGTTCAACAGAAGTTGATTTAGCATTTGATTTACCAGCTTTGCCATTTGTAGTTTGAAATCCCACTAGTGAAAGTCTTTGGTACTGTGTGTGTAGTCCTTTGATTTATTAGGCCAGCAAGCATTCCTGCTTTCTCTGAAAATATCGAAGGAAAAAAAATCTGTCATGTTTTCTTTATGCTTTTAAAATATTCACTGGGATGAAAGTTAGACCTTTAACTAGGCTCCATGGTATGGGAAAAAAAAGTCATTAGCCTTGGCATAGGATCTTCTGCATTTCAGTGGGAAGAGCTGTAGTGTGATGGTAAGTGGTAATTCTCTATGTTTTCAAAAGGAAAGTGAGTTATTGTGAGAACTCTACACCTTGTCATTCTTAAGCAGCTAAGGAGAGCTTTCATTTTGCAATACTGACAGCTTCATGAACTACTGTACTCAGGAAAAGTTTTACTTTTGGGGTTTAATTTTAAAGGTATTTGATTACTGAAGCTTCTGTGGGACTGGTTTATTTCTTTCAGTGGGGCTTGTGCACCCAAATACCTTTTACAAACTTGGATGCAGGCACTTTGTTTCTTCAGGTGCCTGGATGCCTTTACAAATAGGGGTTTAAAATGCCTAGTTAGCTCTCTTCTGTTCCCCTCTTTAAGGGCAGAAGCACAGGAAGTGACTGGAGTGCATGCTTAGGGAGGCTGTTGTGGCAGTCTCGTCACAGATGCCCTAGAACCCAGCTGAAAGCTTACTGAAGTCAATGGAAAGAATCTCATTAACCTTGTAAGCTTTTTATTTAGCCCATGAACTTGTCAGGCTTGTAGCTGTCACTTTATTTTATGTTTGTATGGTTCTGGGCACCACAAGACTATTCTCCATTGATCTCTGGGCACTGTCATAGCAATATACAGTTGAATAAAAAAGTTTATGTATTTTTAAGTTATTATTTATCATCTCATTTCAGTTGTGTTGCTGTCACTTAGCTGTACTTATATGCTAACAATTTGAGGGACAGACAGCAGAGAGGTTCAGCTTTCCATTTCCACATGCACTGGTCATTTTTAGGTTCTAGAAAACATTTTTGAAATTACAGGGTCACAGTTCTAGAAATCCATGAAAGCATGGTATCTCTCTTTTTTTCTTTTTTTTTTTTTTTTTACTATATGCTGGAATAAAAGCGGACTGTGTAATGTATTGTCTGTCTTGCAGTGCAATGGCAATTAGCTCTAAGAAATAGCTGTATGTCGTGGAAATCTCCTAGAAGGTGACGCATGTCAGTCTCATGTTCTATGCAGCAACATCTAGAACAATGGGTGTTTGGTTATGGCTTCTGGACACTGTTATGTGTATTATTCCGAGGAAGTATTATCTTTGTTAGAAACAGTTTGCTGCAGTGGAAATGACTGGTATTTACAAAGCTGTTGTACTGCTGTTGCCCTGCTCTATAGCATGAGCAAAATACTTCACCTCATGGTACCTCAGTTTCTCTATTATAGTAAGGACAAGTGCTGCTTTCCCTACAGGGAAAATAGGAGAAAAAGACTAGAGCTAAGTGCTGTTGAATAATTAGTAGAAACTCCTGAACTCCTTCAAGTTTCAACAAGCACTCTGCAATGGTGAACACTGGTCAGGGTATTTGAGGGAATGAAACAAAAATTTCTTACAGGGGCATGCAGTGATTACACAAAGGGTAATGGCTTAAGACTGAGAGATGATAGATTTAGATTAGATATTAGGAAGAAATTATTTATTGTGAGGGGGTGAGGCACTGAAACAGGTTGTCCAGAGAAGCTGTGGATGCCCCATCCCTGGCAGTGCTCAAGGCCAGGCTGCATGAGGCTTTGAGCAGCCTGGTCTAGTGGAAGGCGTCCCTCCCCATAGCAGGGGTTTGCAGCTAGATGATATTTAAGGTTCTTTCCAATCCAAACCATTCTATGATTCTATGAAAACAGCTATGGGGAAAGCAAAGTTTGGTACCCATGCTGCTGTAAGCTTTGGCAGCCTGCAGAGAAGATAGGTGTCTGTTATACTGTCTAGTAAGAGAGGCAGAGAAGAATGAAAAGCTAAGAAAGGGCAAAGTGTAAGGCATGACCTCCAACAGTTTAATATGCATAAACTCACAGCTCTGGAAGCAAATATTTTGGGGCCAGGCTCTAAATGCTTAACATTCTGGGCTGCTTGCTAAAATAGCTGTACATCAAACTGATTTGACATGCAAGACTGTGGCTGAGGTTTTGACAGGCTGCCAGACAGTAAAGGCCCTTTCATTGGCTCAGCTGCATCCTGACAATGTGATAAGGCTATAAAGTCAATAAGTATAAATATGTGCACAATCCAAATATCTTTGAAGTATTGAGGCCTAGGCCTTCCTCATAAACTGGTAAGACTTTCTGTCTGGATGAGTTTTTGGCTGCCAAATCTTATCCATCTCATTCAGGCTATTGTGAGCATCCACAATGTTGAAAACGTCCATGTGCTTAACCATGACTAAGCATGTAATGCAAAAGGCTTGCACTTTACTGCTGCAGTAATGTTACAGTGCTCAGCATCTATTTGTAATCTGATTTTGAAACAATCCCTTATTATGCATAGTAAGAATGTTTCTATAGTATCTTAAAAAAAAAATAATGCTTAAAGTACTGGAAAACCTCAATATGTATCTCTGAATAACACTTCGTTCAGCAAGGGAAAGATTGGGAAGTGGAAACAGTTCCTTAAATATCACAAGAAGGCTGTGATACAGTTCTAAATAGAAGAAGGCTGTGATACAGTTCTAAATAGAAGAAGGCTGTGATACAGTTCTAAATAGAAGAAGGCTGTGATACAGTTCTAAATAGTTGGGGTTTCATGACCCTTGGGGTCTGCTAGCAGAGTTTTTTGAATATTGGAGTTGGCCAGAGGGTTAAACAGCCTAAACAAAATGCCACGCTGAGGTAGCTATACTGCTTCTAAGATGTGGACTGTCTTTTCCTGGTCTAATTTACTTTTCTACTTGTGGGAGTATTTCTGTGATAACCAGGCAAGTAATGTCCTGTTTCCTGTGTTGATCGTTAATTACATTTTTGGATATCTTTCTCTTTGCAGTTGCTGTGTTAATTAGACAAGTAAACAAGTAAACCAGTTTAAGCTTAGGGACTGAGCTTGTTACATACTGCATTCTCGAAACGACCTGAGCAGACACAATAATAAAAAGCAGCTGTCCTTAGATTCCCTAAATACACAGCTATATTAAAAGCAGAATTTGACTTCTTTGCTGCTTATCTCAGAAAATGGAACTTATGTTAAATTACCCTTTGTTATTTTTGCCTCTCCCTTTATATTTTTGAACACCTGGTTACAACTGAAGTATGGCTAAAACCCATGTTTGTTCTTCTATTGCCCTCATTCAGCTTCTGTAGGTAATGATATTCTTGGGGCAAGAAAGGTCAAAGCTTTTACATAAAAGTGAATGGTAAAACATGCCTCACAACGCTTCTACTTTCCGAACAGTGGCAAGATGTAACATTGGTGGGTATGATAAATAATGCACAAAACTTCACTGCAATGCCTGCTGGGTTTTTTTTTTTTTTTTCTGCTATAAAATTCCACAAACTCCAGCAGGTGGCAGCGAGCAACAGTCGGAAACTTGAATGCTCCAAAAGTAAAGAATAATTTTCATTGCTGAAACTGAAAGGATACTGGATTTGTTTAGGATCTAAATGACACAGATATGGCAGGTACATGAAGGCATCTAAACAAATGAAACACATTTTTCACAGACTGGTAGCTTCTAAGTCAGCCTTAGAAGCTGACATCTTCTCGATCCCTGTATTGTTTCTTTCTGCCTTCTCATTTGGCAGGCGCTATAGCTTTATGTTGTGATGGAGTGCCGTGCAGACAAGGGTTGTTAGCTTTACAGTATAGAAAACAATTCATTCTGTTGGATGAGTAGAAATGCAGAATGTGTTTTTGAATAGCTCATTTTACATCTAAGTCTTTTTTCATGGAAGGCATAATGAATTGAAGTGGGATAGGCAATATAATTTATTAGAGCTGTCAACCAGTGAGCACTGCTGCACTTGATTTTTTTTTTTTTTTTTGGTGTTTCTTGCAGGTTGCTGCTGAGGTGCTGATCATTACACTTCATTCTGTGAACTACTCGGGTGGTAAAAACACATAAAGGAAAAGGTTACTGGGCAGAATGGGAGCAGAGCTTCCTTTTCTATAGATGTGAGGAAAGCACTGAAAAAAACCCCCAAAAACGGTTATATGCTGGTCAGGTTCTTGTGCACTGAGGTAAACATTGACCCTTTGTTTCATTATATGACATTGGTGGTTAAATCAAGACCTAAATGCATCCTGTTGTCCCCTGGTGTAGCTTACCTTCCTCTGAAGGAAGTAAATGTTTTCTGAAATAAAAACAGAACCTGAAATCCCAGGTTTACTAGCCGAGTTAGTTATTCATTTACCTACCAGCTCAAATACAAAAATCGAAGTCTTAGGTGCTACTGACTAAAACTGACATCTGTGAGCATAGAGGATCATTTTCTGTTTCTGCCTTTCTTTATCTAGGGCATCTGATATTCCACTGAAGTGAAGGGGACTTTTGTGTTTGAGGTGTCCTGCAATATCACTAATTTTTAAGGATTCATACAAACTCTTTGT
This sequence comes from Microhierax caerulescens, assembly GCA_035590215.1. Lineage (NCBI taxonomy): Eukaryota > Metazoa > Chordata > Aves > Falconiformes > Falconidae > Microhierax > Microhierax caerulescens. The sequence goes on along the minus strand of JAVJGJ010000030.1, from coordinate 13,749,608 downwards.
GTCTTAAACTGAAAGAGAGTGCAGAGAGGTAAGAAGGTGTCTCTTGCCTAATTGCAGTTGGACTAATCTGTCCTTCAGAAAAAGGAGGTGGTGTTTCTGTCCCTTTTGTCTGGAGCTTTCTTAAGTTTTATCAGCGTGTCTGTCAGCGTGAATGTGCTAGTTAAGTCCTGTCGTAAAATGAGCCTACATCTGTATTTGGCTAGAGTTTAAGTGTGTTTGAACCACACTTGTTGTGGAAGAAGCATGGGTAGCTTCAGGAGTTAAAGGTGAGGCCTAAAAATAAAGGAACTTGTTACCTTTTCCATCGAATTTAGGGGGGAAATGGTTGATAAGACATGATTAGCATAAGACATGATGTATGTTGCATCATGAAGGAAAGGCTGCTCCATAATGATGCTGTTGGGAGAAACGTGGTGTCCAGGAAATGATTGTGGCATTCATGGATGGAGCTCCCTTGAAGACATAGTATGATGTGATTGAACTACATGAAAATAGTCTAAAACCTGAAGTGAAGGGAATAATAATATTTACTTTGTTTATTAAGAAACCTTTTTCCTCTGCGTTGTCTGTCTGTCTCTCTCAGCAAATATATCACTTCAAGAAAATGGATTTCAGACTGCTTGAAGTGATTTGTTGTAGCTTTTGTTCTCCTGTGCTTGGTGGAAAAGCTCTGCATCCTGTGATGAAAAGAACAACTAAATGTGTTAGAAGAGATTTTTATAGTTAGGAGTGTAATCCTTCACCTGGAGAAAGAAGAATTACAATGTGAGTTGAGGTGATTTTTCTGAATTAGAAATAAGAAATATTTTGTGTGGAAAAAGAGAGGAATTGGGGAAAGCCCTTTCACTTTGGCATGCTTGAAACATTTTTGATATTAAAGTTTTATTATTTTTTTATTTATGTATGCAAAAATGACAGACGGTACAAAGGGTAAATCACTCAAAATAAAACAAAAAACCTTCTGGCTTTATTTGAACAAAACCTTTCAGTTTGAACCTGTTCTATTTTTTTATTAAATACTTAAACAAAAAGAAGCGTTGAGAAGTCTTATTTCAGTTCAATTTAAGATAGTGCACTTTGAGTTGGTTACATGGCTATTATCGTGAAAGGGAGTGAACATAAAATGCAAGAAATGCCCCAGATTAACTTACTATTTAGCAGTGCATTTTGTTTTAATCAGGTTGGTTTATTTATTGTTGAGAAAGATATCATTAATGTGCAGAGTATTAAACAATATAGATAGACTGTTTATTGGCACCCTAAGGACATGGTTATCAATGTTAGAGAAGGGCAATCCTGCTGCTTCCAAATGTAAATCAAGCAGTTGGTCCTAAGCATGTAACCAGGGTTGGGCAGGTATCAGAGAAGTTAATGTACTGGTAGTACCAGGAGTTCTTGTGGTCTTTCTGTAGATAGACACCTTTCCTGACATGTTAGATTGCCAGTGCCTTGGAGAAAAATAAAATCCTCCCTTTTAAACTCTCTTTAAAAGTCTAATTAGTCACTTAATTTCTGTACAGTCCTCCTTCCCTAGTCCCACCTGGATATCCTGACACTCTGGATCCAAGGCATCATGTCAGAAATAAATTCTCAGTTAGTGCTCAGGGAAGAGTGCCTCTCTTGCAGTAGTTTTAATTAATCACTAACTGAAATCCATGTCTCTTCCCCACTCCAGACTACTACCTGAGCAGCCAGGATAATAAAATCCTCTATCTTACCTACCTTTCTCCAAATCCTTCCTCCTGACCAAACAGTAAAAACTGTTTATACATGAATTTGAAGACCTTCAAGATGAGGGAGTACAGCTGCTCCCAGTTGCTCAAACTGCTCTTGTGAGAGAGGGGCATGAGTGTGGCTGTACAGTCAGACCAAGGTTTCCTTAAGCCTGTTGTATCCCTGACATTGGCCACAGCTGGTATCTAAATAGGAG
>JAVJGJ010000030.1:13714111-13740146 GCA_035590215.1 Microhierax caerulescens | reverse complement strand
CTTCTTCAGGCTAAACAGCCCCAGCTCTCTCAGCCTTTCCTCATAAGGGAGATGCTCCAGCCCCCTCATCCCCTTTGCAGCCCTCAGCTGGGCCCTCCAGTAGTTCCCTGTCTCTCTCAAACTGGGGAGCCCAGAACTGGAAACAGTGCTCCAGATGTGGCCTCAGCAACTCAGAAGGGGAGGATCAACCTCCCTCGACCTGCTGGCCATGGTCCTTCTAATGCCCCCCAGGGTCCCATTGGCCCCAAGGGCACACTGCTGGCTCATGGGCAACCTGCTGTCCTCCAGGACTTCCAGGTCCTTCTCTGCAGAGCTGCGGTCCAGCAGGTCAGCCTCTAACATCTGGAGGAACCAGTTTTGTAAGACTGTGTTGGTGTAATGTACCTAAAAGTATTAGCATGAATGCAATTCTACATTGAGATTGAAAAAGAAATCATAAGTTCTATAATATCTTAAAAAAACCAACCACGAACGCCCCCCTGTTTTTTAATGCTGCCTATTTTTCTCTTGTCTTATGGTTTTGATTTTTTTTTGTTGGTGTGATGTTTAATTTTTTTGTCTGCTCAATCATGTATTCAATATTCATACAAACAACGTGCATGTTGTGCAGTTTTGCCCTTAGATTGCAAGGACTTGTCTTCAGGACAAGAAATTTAGGACTGGGATTTTATCCTACATCTTTGTATATTTACATGAATTCCAAGTGAATTTGTAATAAGAAACCATATCCGTTGGATCAAGAAGTACTGTTCATCCACTTGCACAGCTGGATGTTACTACAAAATAGCCCAGTTACTGGAGAAAAAGATCCCTTTTATTGTAAGGTGTAATGTTGAAGCTGTAGATCTGTCTTAACATATGGAAGGCTATAGCCATAGTCTCCATCATGACATAATATGAAAATTACTTGAATTTCATTTAAAACATGCAAATGAGGAGAAAGAAGTAAAGCTTACAGGTAACTGCAAGTTTATACACTCTCAATTCCAATGATCACACATTACTTCAGTCACTTTGCATGGGACGAGCCTATATTCCCAAAGATGTGCCTGGTGTTGCAGTTAATGTGAACTTCAAGTCTATTTATTTGTCCTTTACCTTTGATTTATATGTACACGCTTTACTTATGAGTACTTCTTCTAACGTCTAAGGTAGCAAGAGCACTTGTAGTAGTGTCAGATTAACTGTTGCACACTCACATGTTTCAGTTCTGCAAAGAACCTATTCTCATTGGAACTTTGGCATGTGCCATTAGAATAATGAGCAATAAGCAGTAAGAGCATCTTGCATTTGATTTCCTGCTGTGGGATACCACGCCACTGGGAGTAATACATTTCAAAGCCAACTGGAAACACTGTGATTGTCTTCTCCATCTTGCGTGACACAGGCCACAGAGATTAAAAACATAGAGAGGAACCCCCTGCTCCAAGGGCTGCCAGTCCTGGTGCTTGGTCTTGCTCAGTTGCTACATTAGGTCCCTTACAGTGAATTAATGTCCCTTGCTAAATTCCTTATGCTTTGCTTATCATGCCGCATTGCTTCTTTCTTGGGCAAATGGCTCTATGCCATCTTCAAGCATATGAAAAGTAGTATTATTTTCTATTCTTGGTATCTGAGAGGATGAAATAAACAGATGCTTTGTTGGTTTGTCATTTTCAGCTTTCCTGTTTCAAGTCTCATTTTGCTTCTAATATGATTCTGGACTTTCTTTATTCTAGCAATAAACTAATGGCATAAAAGAATAGTGAGCTGGCATCTGCTGTTGGATGTCATGCAAATTGTCTTGGGAAAGGAAAAGATTGGTGGCAAACTTCTCAAAATGATTTGTTAAAATACTCAAACCTTTGGTGACTAATGTAAGGATGTTATGGAAAAAATACCTTTTAAAATCTGTATTACCCTCCACTCAAAAACTACCACAGCAAACCCCATAAAACCAAAAAACAAAATCCCCTACAAAGTCTGTTTGATATTTTTTTTTTCAATATTTTCTATCATCAGATTAAAAACCCTAGTGCCTTATCAGATTTCATAGAGGACTTACACAGCTAAGAAGTCAGATACTTCATGGAAGTTAGCATAGCATCACTGACATTAAAAGGGAATATTTGCTCCCTTTTCATATGATATGCTAGGTATGTGCCTTGGTATAAGGTGCAGAGAGCAAAATGTGTACGTATGGGATTCAGCTTATCTATCAACACCAAGAAGTTAATCACTGATATCCTTTTTTGCTGTGATCATCATACCAGTTACTCCAAAAACTTGCACAGAGCTATGTTGGTTGTTGTGAGGATCTGGCATGGGGAGAGGACCTACCCTGAGTGGAGTTTGCTCTAGGATTGGGGCCCACACTTACATGTAATGCAATGTATCTCAACAAGAATTTTGTTGCAGACTTGGAGTGAATCACCATTATGTCTTGCAATCAGGGACAAATGTGTTGATTACAGGTAGCTACAGTTTGTAGTGTTCAATGTTGTCAAACAGGCAGCATTTGTCAGCCCGATGTTTTCTTTTCTGAGCAAACTGGAGAAGTGTCATGTGCTGTTTAACACATCCAAAAGGGATTCACTAAAGCAGGGAAACAGATGGCCAGAAGCTCGTAGGCTTACAATGCTATGAAAGGAGCGATCTGTGCTAGTGGAACAGACAGCGTGGGAGGGAAGCAGTAAGAGACGTAGTAGCTGTTGGCTGTATTTAAATGACAAGCAGTTGGTTCTAGATCATGCTTATTTCTTGAATAATACTGTTCGTTTTCATGAAAAAGAATGATTTTGGGGGGAAGTTTTTGTTCTAAAGCATAGGAACATAAAGGAATTGAGGCTTCTACAGTTGCCACAACAGTAAAAAGGCATTGGCATGAATTAAAGTAAACATACATATGTTTATAGAATAATGCATTTTTTAGCTGAAAATATCCCATTACCCCAAAAGAAAACTACAAAAAGGTGCTATTTTGGTGAGGATTATTTTTTTGGTAATTTAATTTTTTTATATCATGGTTCAGTTTTCAAATAAAACATTATTCTCTAATGTAATTTAATTTGATTCCCCCCTTCATTAACAAGATTTCCAAGTTTTTGAAATGGCCAAACTAAATATTTCAGTTGAATACTTAAAATATGTGCTTTGCTTTGTTAGTAACATACAAAAATAACATGTTTAATTTTTGAATGAGAAGTATTTTAAATGTTAAATTCTTGGAAGATTGGGAAAAAGTTTCCTGCTCGTTCCTGTTGATTCAGTGAAGTCTGAAAATCAGAATAATGCACTTATTGATAAATGTGTTAATTTAGCAGTAAATATATTATACAAAATTGTGACCTATCCTGCTTAAAAAAAAAAATTAACCTTGTGGCTGAATTACTCTATAAGTGTTTAAAATCTAATTTGGAGATCAGCAACAGTCTGAATACTAAATAGTGTGGCTTCAACACAGCAGTTTTGCTAGTAGATAAGGACTGCAGATGTCTGAAAAATCCTGTGCAGATTCTGGGAACAGATTTTTTTTGTCAGTTTGAAAGTGGAAAAGTGCTGTATTGTAGATCAGAGTTAAACTGACAGCTAAATTGGTGAACTGCGAAACTGGTGTCTTACATTTGGTAATAACAGCAAATATCTTGCCAGTCTGACCAAAGGTAAACATTTTCTTATGGCTGATGCCATCAATTGCAATGCTAAGAATGGCAGTATTTTATTTTTATGGCTTTGAGGTTCATGATAAACAGAAAAATGAGATGCTGGATATTATAAATGAGGCTTGGATTAGCTTCATGCTAAATTTGGTTTATTTGAGTGTTTGTTGTTGTTAGTTCTGCTAAGCTTTTGGAATCACTTATTCTGAATCACAGGATGTTGTAATTTATTTCCATTAATCAATGTTACACCTATGTATGTGGGGTCTGAACAATATAAAGGGGTAATGAGGCATAATGTTTACTTTGATGTGTTTTTGTAGGAATATTCATCTCTGGAAGAAATGAAGTGAAAATTCTCTCGGGGGGTACTTATTAATGCATTTCACTGAATATGCTTTTTCGCTTTTACCTCCCTTAGGAGAAAGCTTTTTTCCTTTGGTCAATTGAGTATGGCACAAGGGTAATAACAAGTCTAATGGATGCTGTAAACCACCACTTTTTAATGCATAATGTAATTGAATCAGAATATAGTGTCTATAGTGATGGAGTCCCTGGTGCTTTAACAACTGAAACTACGATTAGAAAGATCCAGATAATGCTGACTTCTCATACATTAAGCTCTTATTATACAATTTCTTTTCTACAGCACATTCACTTTTACTTTTGAATTATGCAGTGCCATCTTAAACAGTTTAATATTGCACTGGAATAAAATTCAAAGCTTCAGGAGAGCTTTATCATTTTTGTGGAAATACATAAAGAATAAATTTGTAGTAGTGCTGTATGACTAATATTTCCACCAAACTTCTCTCATATAAAATTCCCTATTTAAAATTGTGTTCTTTGGCGGAAAGTTTATAGGAAAGGCAATGCCCCTTTGTTAACCAGCCATTACTACACAGAATGTAGAACAGAGAGTGGATTGGTGTTGTGTTCTGAGTGTGTGCAAGAGAGGCTTCTGCAGACTTGGAGATTGCTGGGAGCTTTTCCTTTTGCCTAAAACATAATCTGAAGACTCTTTCTAAATAGAACTGGGATGGAGAAAGTTCTCTTAAGGCTCCATAGCTCATTAACCAGTGAGCTGCACATGAAATATGCTGTGCTTTTGCACTTACAGAGAAGGCTCCTATACTATTATTAGCTGACAAGATAGACATTTCTTTTTTTAGTATCTACATGAACTAAGTTGTGTTTTGTCTGAGTTGGTCAAAATACTAATTTTCAAAATGGCTGAAAAGAAAACAATTTATTAATTCTACTGTCAAACAAAAATGATGTTCAGATAAGCTTGTTATTGCAGTTTTGGGTAAGTGCAGGTCGTGTAATCACTAGTGCTGAATGGGAGCTGCCTACAGGCTCCCTCTGCTACAATTAGCTGGCTGAGCTTATCCTGCAGCCAAGGGACATACACAGCACAAGCTTGCACCCACATGCCCTGGTTAACTGCAAGGTGAACATCTAACTCCTTGATGTACGATGGGTTTCTGGTTAGGGTCACTACGGCAGGTCATGCCTCAAAAGACTGTACCCAGAATAGCACAAACTCTTTGGATAAATTTATCTCTGACTTGCATATAGTTGAGGCAAATGTACGCCAAAGGACAGAAATAATATCTGGGAAAAGCCTAGTGAAAACAGGTTAATCATCCTGTCTCTTAGTTCAAAGCCTTCAAATAGCAATTAGGTAATTAAAATTCTTTCTGTTTTCTTAGAATAGAATATATGCCTCTTCACTCTTAATGTAGTCAGTGAATTTGTAATGTGATGAAAATGAAGTATGGACCCACACTGCCTGCCTTTCAAATCAGCAAACTGGCTTTTTGCTGGCCTTGTGTCTTGAGAGAGGTTTAAGAGTCTGGCTTTACATGGTGAGAAGTGCTGGACACCAAAGGGGATTAGACTACAGAGGCAGTGTACAGTGTTTAACCTTTGAGGCATGGAGCAGAACTGTGGGACTCTTCATGTGCCAGAGCACATAAATTTGCAATGAATTGCAATATGAAAACACTATTGCCAGCTTCAATGAACCAAGCATCTATGTTCAAGTGAAAGCCAGAAAAAATTGCATGAACTTTTGAGATGGTTGACAGTATAAAGTGGTAACAGAAAAAGCTATGAAGTGTAGTTGATGACTTGATAGTTCTTCATGTCCTAGCGTTATCACTTTTCTTCATACCTGATAGGCACATCCTATTAATGAAATCTGCCTGTTTGTACACTAAGAATATTTTAATCAGGAGTGTGAACAAAGTAAGATTTTTCTGAAGGTCTTAAGAAGTCCAAATGATCTCTGTATTGATAACAGAAGCAGAAAGTTTTGCTGAGCCAGGATTTGACACAAATTCAGGCTGAAAGAAACTTCCCTTTCTCTGACTAAACTGTCTTGGAGAATGTGGAGGTCATACTTAATTTTCACAGCTCAGATGCAGAGTTTCTTTTTTAGAAAAGAAATGCAAAGACGGATGATGATTCTAGGCAGATGTATGTTCTATTTCTATCATTAGTTTAGCAGGCTATTGTGGATGAATGATTTAGGGTCACTCAAAGAATCGCTGACAAAGGTATCAGCAGAAGTAGTTTTAATATGAGTTTGTAGAAGTGTGACTTAACGAAGTTGGATGGCAAGGCTCACTATCACTTACACATGGGTGAAACATACAAAGGAAAATCAAGCTAGAATGATTTTACAGGTACCAGAGATGCCAAGGGTAAGGGAGATCCTTGTGTTGACTCATGAGGTTCAGAGCAGACCCCCTTGATTTCTAAACTCCTGATGGAGCTTAGGTGTGGCTAGGTCCAGTTTTAGTCTCAGACTTAGACAATGGTTTATGTCTAAAGGAGTTAACTACATGGATTTCATTAGTATTAAATTAGCGTGCTGTCAGTCACTCAGGATTTGTTGTGAATAAAGGGTCTCTCCACCTTGGGTTAAGAAGGATCTCTTCATCTTGGATAAGGAATCTAACTTTGAAAGGCATCTTAGCTCAAGGGGATAGTCAGTGCCATGTGGTCCAGTTGCGGTTTAGAGAAAGCTTGAACTGGTCTCATCCAAAGATCTGTTGTTGGTAAAAAAGGGCCTCTGCCTTGACAAGCAGCAATCTTGAGGAGCATCTCAGCTCGAAGTGAGATCGTCACCATGCAGCCACGCTGCCTAGCAGAGAGAGCTCAAAAAAGGCTCACTTAAGTGCTTATATTTATGGGATAAAGTGGTTGGCTTCTAGCCAAATTGCATACAGTGGGAAGGTATGCGTGAGACTGCTTGTACCCACAACTTTGTTCCTTAAATGAGTCTTGGAAAAAACACCCACTATTCGTGTGTTAATCACATGATTGGTGTTCCAAGCCCATATGCATCAATGCTCAGCTAGGTCACTCTGCTCCTTTGTGGGTTTCCTAGAGGAGTTCTCTGCCTGGCTGTGGCTCAGGCCATTACCTCCTTTGAAGCATGTACCAAACTACTGCTAGTTTGGTTAAGGGGGACAAGTGCATCCATCACACAGGCAGCCCATAATTTTCACAATTAGGTGAAAAGGGTAAGGGTTAGGTACGCTCTGGAAATCTTTGTGCTGCTCCACCATATTCATAGAGATCCAGAAGTTTGAGATCTAACCCTATAATTCTAACTGTGCTAGATGTCACAGAAATAATTCAGAAACATAGTATGAAAAATAAAACAAAATACTCCTTTGCTTCAATAGAGCAATATTTTGTGAATGAGAGTCTTTTAATTTTAACTGATCTGGATGATGCAGGCTGCAGAAGACCCATGCCAAAAACAATCAGCCAAATAGCTTGGCAAATGCTCTAATAAATTGCTCTTGCTGGCAATAGTTTTGTAACTTTAAATGAGTATTAACTGAATGACAGTCTTAATTCTTCAAGTACTAGCTGGAAGTAAAGGTTTTTAACTACAATGGCTGTTCAGTACACAAAAACCTAGGACTTCAGTAATGATGTGTGTACAAATAGATTAATATCACATCTTAGTGCATTTGGGACCACAAATCCCTCTCCATGGACTCCAACACCAGCATCACGTAGCACAGATATTGTTGTCTCTGTTCTGATTTCTACACGATTGTTATACCTTATGGAATATCTTGGGAGTTTTTTTTTTTAATATTTAGTGTTTATTGCAAATTATTACTATTGTAAAATCTTGGGTTTTCTTGTTTCTCCGCAGCTTTTCTTCCCTTGTAGTAACAAATTTCCCTTAAGTCAGCTGTCAGAGGTGTAAGTTTTATATACAAGGAGATGCATATACCCTTGATGAGATTGCTTGTGGCTTTCTAGGCCACTTACAAGTCTTAAACTGTTAATTAAACACAGATGGAAAAAATGAGACAAATTCTATTTCACATTCATGAGGGACAAGCAACCTCATGCTTGTGTTGCAGTTCACGTGCATTCCCATGCTCTTTGCATGCTATCTATTGGAAGCTTCTTTGTTTTTTCCTAAGAGCTCTTACCTGAGATGTCATGATTGGCCTGTGGTATTTTGTGCTTTCAGTTATTTCTACTGACGCCAGACTTTTCTCAACAACCAAGTACATAAACCAGGTCACAGGATAGTTGTAGAGATGGTAAAAGCGACTTAGGTCATTATCAGTGTTAACCTGATAACCTAATTCTACTAATACGTTAAGCATAAAAATAAGTAGTAAAATCTATGTATTTTGCTTTATTTAAAGAAAATAGGGAAAAGCCTTATATAAGAGACTTTCCAAGTACAGAAATAGAAAGCCATCCAGTTCAGAAGATGGCCAGTAATAGGTACTGTTTATTTCCATGTTTCATGCTGTTCTTGGTGGGCCTTCATTCAGCAGTGATACCTCTAACTATCACAGGCTTTGGATTAGACTCAATGAGAATGACCTATGTCAACTCTAGCTCCATTTGGATGAGAGCCTCTCAATGTGTTAGGAACTGATGTACTTACATGCCAAATAACGAATGAACGTGACAAAACAGGCACACTTTATTTTGGAAAGTTCAAGCCCTGTAAATGGACTGGTTTAAAAAAAAATAACAGCTGCACATGTAAAATGGGGTTGGTAGATGGAAATGAAGAGTGTGCAAAGAATGGAGGCAGTTGTACTGGAGTGGTCTCTGAGGGCTGTGGGGTAGATCCTACTATAGTCTGCAATGCCATGATCTACTTTGGCAATGGAACACATTAGGTTTGCTACATGAGAGTTTCGGTATCAAACCTGATAGTTTGGCAAGTTCCCATTTTGGTGCTGCGTGGAAGATGGGAAGCATCTGTAAAGCTCTACTGGTTTCCCTCCTCTTTTCCTGAGAGGCAGAACAGAAAACTAGTTTCTAGAGAGCTATAGTGGGATGATTTCCCCCACCCAGCTTCTACTAGAGATCTTTTTGAGTGTACCTGTCTTTTCAGATGTTAGCCCATAGAATGGTTATCTGTATCTCTGCCTGTGGGGTGAGTTGTGTGAGTTAGAATAGAGGAAGGAACAAAAAGTGTATTTAAAAAAGTATATGCTAAAATGTATGGCATCATAATTGCTTAGAATTGTGCCTGTGCACATGGTTATGCACATCGCTTGAGTTGCCTGTTGTTTTACATATTTTCAATAACATTTAACTAATAGGAAATGTCTGAGGGAAGCACAGTCAGGGTATTATATACTGCAGTGTTCCCTGCTGTGTTGATTTTCTGGTCCCCAGAGACTGCACAGCCATCTCTGACTTCATTCTCACCAGAAGGATGCATCTTTGTACGTTCTTCCCTGACTGCAGTGATCCTGTGAAGTTAGTATATATTCTCAATTATGAGGGGGAAAATAGGAAGAAAAGAGTGAGGAAAAAACAGGATGCTAGTATGTGTGATGCACGGTCTCTGTCTCTGAAGTTCCTTGGGGCACTTGTACAAACACTGAGTTTATTTTGCTATAAGACTCAATGAGTACAAAGTTACACTCTGCAGCAAACAGAGAAGCAAAGTTTCCTTAAAAGTTCTATTCAGCAGCACTGGGGTTTCTTAAAGTCCACAGCACTGCTCAGGCAGTAAACTTACATTTATAGGTTAACAAAAAATACAGAAAAAGTTTGTGGTTTTTTGATGCTAGTCTTTAGAAGCTTAATACTTAGGTTTTTTAGCATACTGATTTTGTATAGTAATATAGGTCTGTAATATTCCTATTAAAATGCTGATATTTTGACTCATTAGTGACGAGGTGCCTGATCATAGCATTACTTAGATGGTATAGTAAAAAAATAATAAGGGAGAAAATCTGCCCAGAGAAACGAAAAAAAAAATAAAATCAACTCAGACATTTCAAATCATAAGCCATCTCAGGCAATAGTAAATGAGTGGGATATAAATGCTATTTACAATTAAATTCGTTAGGTGGTCTTAAACTGTTGATCTATATTCTTCCATTATCTCTTAATTATAGTAATAGAGACATATCTTAAAATGCTGTTAGACTAAGTCCTTCAAGACCTGCTTTGTATTAAGCCTATGAGTAGAATCTTTGAAGCTGACAGGGTTACTCATATACATAGTGTTAAGCAACTGTTTAAATATTTTGGTGGACTGTAGCTACAGATTTTAAACTCAAGCTCTAGAGGTGATTACTCTGCATGTGGAAATACTAAATTGTGGGTGTGGTGGTTACATGTGTCTTTACTGTCATTTGAATAATGAAGTTTCTTATTCATGACTTACTTGTAACAGCTGATGTTCCTAGTGATGACTAATGATGGAAATTCTTAATATGTCTGAGTTTTATCAAATACAGAACTTTTTGTTTGTGTATGTATACATATGTATATACGCAGATAACTGTATTTTTCAGCTGCAAAGAGAGTGAAGATCTCTTTTATATACAAGATATTTGTATATGAAGATGCATATGAATTAGTTGGGGTCATAAAATGAGCACATCTTTGCATTTGTGTGGAGCAGATGTAAATTCTTACACCTACACTTCCAGTTCCAGATTAACAGAGCCCTGAGATCAGTAAATCTGTTTTTCTGTCTTGGGTTTCTCTTGAGTTATATTAATTACATGATAGCATGGCATTTAGTGATAACTCAAACATTGTAACAGTCAATATGAGCCTGTAGCTCAGATTAATAAATTTAACTTAAAAGTTAGGCACCTCTGTCTGAAAATCTTGGATTAAGGTTTTCAACTCTACTGGCCAACAGCCAGATTGACAGTGATTCTTTATGTGCTCAGAGCTTGTCTCTATTCTACCTGAATGCAGCCGAATTAATTTTTCACCAGGATACTTCTTGTGCTTTACCACTTTTGTCTGTTTGGGGTTTGCATACCTTTGTTTAGTGTGATCTTTTGTTGTGAAATTCAGTCCCTATTTGCATGAGAACTGCAGAAGAACTGTGCATTTCTAACTATAAAATAAAATTGTTTGGCATGACTTATTAATATTCAATTACATTTATTTTTAAAGTGAATTTGTTCAGTGCACTAGAATGTTGCACAAAGGCTGCTTTATAATGTATATTTGATTTGATTGAAAGTTCTGTTGAAGCCAGATGTATTTGGCAGTGATTTTGAAGTCATACATCCTGAAGTTAAACTACAGATGACATAAAAGGAGAACTTCTATGCTTTTCTGTGTAGATTGTTTGGAAGAATCTTCCATGCATATGAAAACTAGGTATAATCTAACTCTCTGCTGTATTCATTTGCAACACATTAAGAAGGGCATCACATCCTGTCTTCAATGTTTTAATTAAGAAAGACTGTGTTGTTCTTTATGAGTTGTATATTGTCTGACTTCAGCAATCAGTTTTGTTTCACATAAAGCTCTGCCAATATGAAAGAGAAGTGACTGCAGAGATGGAAGAGGATTTAATAGGACACTTTTCACTTTCTTTTCTCTAGTTACCTTTTTAAGTAATCTACATCTCTGAAAGTGTACTTTCTGCCACAGAAACTGATTAAAAAGAGTTAAAAAGGTAGAAGTAATTGAATAATAAGAAACTGTAAAGGAAAGAAAATAGCTGATTTCGTTCTCAGGTTCCACAGTGTCATCAGCCTGAGCTAGAGCAGTCCTAGTGATGCTTATGCTAAGCATGTGATTGACACGTTAATGTATCAGCAAGTAACTTCATAATGAGGAGAATGATGTACCAGTAAGATATTACTATCTTGCCTGAAAAATAGTGTTTGCAGTAGTAGTGGTGCTGTTGAAAATTAGGTATACAAATATAATCCATATGCATATTCACACATTCTGGTGGCATGGAAACCATAAAAGAGTAAGGTGTTTTCCTGTATGATGCAGGCTGTGGTGTACTGGGGAAAACAAAACCTTCTTTGGATGATTCTGCTGCAGTTCTGCTGTATGCTATTAGGGCAGGCAAATGCTGAGAAGGAGCAATATCACTGTATGTGGCAAGTTGCTTTAATGCTACCTAGCTATCAAATTCCTCTTAGAAAATGATAGTTATTCCTTCTCTTGCCGAGAATAAGTTTAAGGGTGTGAAGAAAAATGTTGTTATGTTCTACAGATAATTGAGACTAAGGCATAGAAATGAGAAACTAATTTTTGTCTACCACTTACCTTATCCAGAGCTTCAGGGCACTGGAGTCCCAGGTGAGTTTTTATGAGCAATTCTCTATTGGACAACACATAGCAACAGCATGCAACATCACTCTCCAGTTCTTTTTGCTTTTAGTATGTCATCCAATCCATTTACTAAGAAAGCAGATATTTCTTTTTTAAATATTTTTCTCAAGAGGTAAGGCCTAAAGCAAGGAATTAATAAGTTGTAACACATGGACTGCGTTATTTGGTCCTAGAGGATTAATTGTCAAAAATCAATTATGTTGAAGAATACTTGAGAACTGAAAAGAAACCAGAATTAAAGTGTAAGAAATACTTTGCTTGTCTTTCCTGCCTTTTTATTTTCCAAACGTCGAGAGAGGCTCTGAGGTGAAAAAGCAAAATACTGGAAATGGAAAAAATAGAAGTCACCAGGTGTGAAGGTTTATCCTCAAGAGGAAGCAAGATAATAGATTTTATAGTCAAAGTATGAAGCTTCCAGAGTCCTTTGCAGATCATCTGATCAGATCCTGCAGTGTATCTCTTATCAGCTTTTCTCCTGTAATTCAGTGTGGTATTGTGGCTCTTGGCTGTTTCTCCTGCCCCCCAGTTTTTCCTTCTCATCAAGGGAAAGGTTTTTAATTTTTTTTCCTACAGCCTAATTTTTTCACAAGCATAGCTGTTTTGATTAGTTCTGTTTTGTAACAATGTTCAGATAAAGTTCCTGAGTATTTTAATATTTGTTTTTAGGAACAGTGATTTGTGAGTGGGCTTTTTGTGTTTTTAATGTAGTAGCTACCTGCAAATACAGTGGAAGAAAATGGATTGACAGCTTTTTTGTAAGATGGTTTGTCAGATGGAAGATTCCCTTCTCAGAAAGATGGAGAGCTGAACAGACTTTTAAAAATAAAACTGAATTCTTTGGAGACAGTAGATGCTTCTGTTGCACTCAGGACATGGCATTTGGGAATAAAGTTTATTGAAGGCCTGTGCTCATATTTTAGCTTCTGCTGAAAAAAACTATGAGTGCTTGTGACAAATCTGTAAAAATACTATTTTTATGGAACTGCTGAAGTGTGAGCAGTTTAAAAAGGAAAATTGTGAAGCAAAGAACATCTAGCTTTGAGATGTGTTGTATGAACATATTGTGGTGTTGGTTATGTGATGGCCATGATCCCTCTGCTTACATTGTCTCCCTTGGGATGCAGCAGAGGCATATCAAGGTTGTCTTCCTGTTTTTGTGGGAACGGACCAGTTCCTGAAGATAATGGCTTGAAAGAAGTGAGAAAAAATCCTATGTTCAAGAAGAAAAGCAAGTGGAAAGTAGTTTTCAAATGTCTTTAAAAACAAACAAACAAAAAAATCAGAGCAAAATAACCTTCCCAGCTACTTTCTTTAGGATGTTGCAGAGTGTATAATTGAGACTGCCATATCCAATGAATATTTAACCCTCATCCAGTCCTGCTGTGTCCTACTCCCCATGTAATGCTGTTGCAGTCAGTTCACCTATGATAGCAGAAAACATGGGCTAGCTGGGGTTTGCTTCTTTCATTCGATTTTCAAGTGCATTGTACTGTATCTGTAGTTTATGGGTGTTGCTAGTATGTAAATAATGTCTTGCACCTAAAGAAAAAGATTTTGAAACAAAGATATGCAAGAAAAAGATGACACTTGAAAGCAGCAATAGGAAAAAAGATATCTCACAGCAGAATAGATGACATCAAAGGAGGCAATGTATTTTTGCACTAGAACCAAACAGTGTAAATTGGTCTTATTGTTTTTTATTATTTTTTTACTGCATTGACAAAAAAGCTAAGAAGGTATTTCCTAGTGATAAAATAGCTGGGCACAATTAGGAACAGTAACTGTTCCTCTAGCAAATCAGGCAGTTATTCATACTGAGGTTTCTGAAAGTAGAAGGGGTGGGGGGAGAGGGAGGGGAAGAGAAACCATTAGAGTCCACACAGTCATTTTGAGTTCTTGAAATGCCATCCCTTCATCTGGGTGATTGGCCCTTTCTTATTTTTTGAACACTTATTTTTCAAGAAATACAAGTCTAAGGTTGTATGCTGCCTAGTTTGTAATCAAAGAATCATTTCAAATGGAAAGGACCTTTAAGACAGAGCACTGCCACGTCCATCACTAACCCATGTCCCTAGCACTGTACCTACATGTCTTTTAAATACCTCCAGGGATGGTAACTGCACCGCCTCCCTGGACAGCTTGTTCCAATGCTTGACCACCCTTTCAGTGAAGAAAATATTCCTAATATTCAATCTAAACCTCCCCTGGTGCAACTTCAGTCTCTTTCCTCTTGTCCTGGCACTTGTTACGTGGGTGAGGAGACTGACACCCATCTCACTACAGCCTCTTTCCAGGTAGTTGTAGGGAGTGGTAAAGTCTCCCAAGTCTTCTCTTCTCCAGTTTCAACAACCCCAGTTCCCTCAGCCTCTCCTCAAGAAACTTATTCTCTCAACCCTTCACCAGACTTGTTGCCCTTCTCTGGACACACTTCAGCACCTGAATGTCTTTCTTGTCATGAGGGGCCCAAAACTGAGGTGTTTGAGGTGTGGCTTCAGCAGTGCAGAGTACGGGGGGGATGATCACTTCCCTAGTTCTGCTGGCCACACTGTTTTGGATACAAGCCAGGATGCTATTTGCCTTCTTGGCCACCTGGGCACACTGCTGGCTCATATTCAGCCAGCTATCAACCAACGCTCCTAGGCCCTTTTCCCCCAGGCAGCTTTCCAGCCAATCTTCCCTAGGCCTGTAGCATTTTGTGGGGCTGTTTGTGACCTAAGTGCAGGACCTTGCACTGCTCCTTTTTGACCCTTATACAACTGGCCTTGGCCTATCAGCCCAGCCTGTCCAGATCCCTTTACAGAGCCTTTCCACCCTCCAGCAGATCAACGTTCCCACCCAGCCCAGTGTCATCTGCAAATTTATTGAGGGTGCGCTCAATCCCCTTTTCCAGATTGTTGGTAAAGTTATAACAGAACTGGCCCCAATACTGAGCCCTGGGAAACCCTACTTGTGACTGGCTGCCAACTGGATTTAACTCCATTCACTACAACTCTTTGGGCTTGGCCATCCATCCAGGTTTTTACCCAGCAAAGCATACCCGTCCAAGTCATGAGCAGTTGGTTTCTCCAGGAGAATGCTGTGGGAAACAGTGTCAAAGGCTTTACTAAAATCTAGGTAGACAATGTCCACAGCATTTCCCTGATCTACTCACTGCGTCAGCTTGTCATAGAAGATCAGGTTTGTTAAGCACAACCTGCCTTTCATAAACCCATGGGCCCTGTCACCTGATTGTCTTGTACATGCTGTGTGATGGTGCTCGAGACGACCTGCTCCGTGACCATCCACGGAACCGAGGTTAGGCTGATAGATCTGTAGTTCCCCAGATCCTCCTTCTGGCACTTCTTGTAGAATGGACATTGCATTTGCTAACCTCCAGTCAACTGGGACCTCCCTGGTTAGCTGGCACTACTGATAAATGATTGAAGGGGGTTTGGTGAGCACTTCTGCCAGCTCCCTTGGGTGAATCCCATTTAGCCCCATAGACTTGTAATGCAGTTAATCCTGGAGAACTAAATTAAAAATTATACTTGCTACTTAGAGTAATACATTTGTGTCTAAAAGGCTCTTGGCTATTCATGGGAAAATAGCTGAATTGGTAAATAGCAAGCTGTAGCCATTATTGCTTTCTTGACATTGCCAAGAATAGCTGTGCCAAAATTCTTCCTGGAGAGACAGGAGAATTACGTTATGTAGCTGCAACTCTACAGAATATAGTAATGTAACATAGGCATGGTGCAACTGGGCTGTATCTACAAAATCAGCATATTTAAGGTTTTACTCTTGTAGCTTGTGAACTACGTGTGTAGTTTTTAAAATAAATATTGAACATATTGATTCTAAAGATATTAAGAAAGTCACAGACCAGAGATTATCAGTCCAAATTAAAAAAAAAATAGAAGGTGTTTAAGATAGTATTTTGAAAAGAAAGCCTTTGTCTCTGTGGGGTGCCACTCCATACTGCCCTGTACAGTTTATCCATTACAGAAGATTTCTCTTGGGAGTGCCAGAGTCATGGTTTACAGATTTTCAGCTCTTGTATTTGTTATTTTCTTATTCTTAATGAAGCTAGGAGTGTGCTTTGGCTGCTGCAGTAAATCTTCCATTAGATTGAAACAGATGTGTGAAAAACTGTGGTTCTGGATTCAGAAGTTGAGTGACGTCAGATTTTAAGATAGAATTTGCATCTATTGTTGATTTTTATTCTTACTGTTAGAAATACTTGATCTGTTTAGACCAGTTATAATATCAATTTAGTTTAAATATTTTCCTTTGCTTGAAAATGACTATTGATTTCTAAGGATCTATTTGTAATTTACAGGTACTTGCCAGACAGCTCAGCCAATACATTTCCATGATTAGGTTGCTTGGGAGCTGCTCATTTTGAATTTTCATGGTGTGTGACTAGTTACCTAACTTACACATTATTGTTCCATTTCATTTTTCAGCAGCAAGCTTTTAAAAAGCAGGTAAACAAATGCAGGGAAGTTTATAAGACATGTACAGAACACATTTTCACATGAACCTCAGCTCTTCTCAGATACCACCTATGAAATTTTTTAGGCCCAGTATTTATCTGTGAATAAATCCAGGATCAGGAAAAATGAATAACAGAGCAGATGAATAAAGTTGCTTTTATTTCAAAAACGTTGATAATTCACTTGAGGAATTGCTTTGCCCAGATGAATGGTGAGATGGGGCTTATTAAATACTTAGTATGTATGCCTATATCAGTTACGTATTTCAATATTCCCTATAAATTTGTTTACAACAATTGCTGAAGCCTATAATGACCAAAACTACTGGCCTGGCATGGAATCTTCCTCTGTGGATAGTGTGGGCTGACACAAAGTTTTTAGTCCTGCTTCCCAAGTATTTACTGTTACTTCACTTATTTCTTGCTAACTCATTTGGGAAGTGGAAAGGAGCTTGCTTTTTCAGAATTAGTGCAGTTTGTTAGATGTCCTGGTATTGTTATGGTAATAAGCACATAAAATAGCGTAACTTACAACAAAAGCTCTGTCCTAAAAGTGGCTGTATAACTTCACTCATTTACTTGAAAACAAATGGTTTTTACATATGTGTGTTTATTGTCAGCCTTCCGTTACAGATAAGCGTTTAATAAAAAAGTTGAAAAGATAAATCAACAAACCATTGTAAATATGGAGTAGGTATATCAGTTATACTAACTGGAACAATGATCTATTCCTGTATTATTTCTTTGTAGTAAGATATTTGTACTCACGACAGCATAGTTGGCCAAAACATCTAGTTCATTGAAGTTCATATTTTCAGTTCCTGCGTATCAGCATAGACCTGCTGATACACAGCTTAGAGTGTGGGTTAGCATATGTTAGATTTCTTTACCTAATTGCCTCTAAAATTATGGTATTATAAAATGCCTGACAGAAATATAACAAAATAATCAGTAAAATTGGACTTCTACCTTTTTTTGATTTTCCTGGTCTTCCACACTTCATGCTTTTAATTTTTTATTGTCTCTGTCTTATTTTTTCACTTTTTTCTGTCTCATCTGTGCTGTTTTCTCTTCATCTCCTCCTCTTGTCTTGTTCCTTCCTTTTCTTTGAATGAAAGCATCTCTCTCCCTCTCAGTTCTTCTCTTCCTGAACAGATACTCCTCCCTTTTCTCCATCTAAATACCTGTAACCAGGGGCATGACAGGACTTAATGCCTGCCCCTGCTTGAGGTTTGGTGTTTTTATTTTTGTTGTTGTGTTTGTTTTTTTTTTATTAATACCTACCAGCAGTGATCTATTGACAGGATAATGAAAAGTCACCATCACATTTTAACGTTCTGTGCTACCCATGGCAGGAAATACCACTGTTTCTCCTCTGCAGTCTTAGTTTGATTTTTATGCAAAATTATAACCTGTGGCTATCTGTATAAATCTGCATCACCATATTAATGTCAAAATTTTGTTATTATAAATTATATGTAAAATCTGTTACATAAATTTTTATATACTTATGTAGAAACACTGAAATCACCAGATCATACAAAAAAAGTAAGGAACCTGTCAATGTATTGAAAGTAGTTTTGGATGACTTGGGCCCTAAATCTAATAACAAGAGAGCAAAATACAGTAGAGTTGCTAATGTGTTGGAAATATTGCAAACAGGATATGAAACTTGTATCATGGAGGTGAAAAGATAAACAGCCTATACAGCTTTTCTCAGGATGTAAAAGAAGTAATTCCTGTCCTTTGTTAAGAATATTAGGGTTTTTTAGAAGTGAAGGTAGTTCCTTCCTGTGTAATGTTGCTGAAGCTCCACTTGGTTCAGGAGTGGTGGTGAAAGGCTACATAGAAATCCTGTTGGTCACAATGGCATTGGGCAGAGCTGAAAAGGAGGCAATGACTGTGGATGTTTTTTTACCTGAGATACTGGACATGTGAATATCAGCAGCATATTACTGATGAAATTATGTAGTAATTAGGTAATTTTTTCAAGCATAGTCTTCAGTGTGGAGCAGTCCCATTTTCAAGGTTTCTGTTTTGCTGCTTGAAAATGTAAAGGTGTACATTTGCTATGCTGAAAAGTGTTGATTTCAGTGAGAATTTTTCTCAGATAAAGATTACAGATAAATCATGATATTTGATTTTTGTCTCTAGGTTATCTTTTCAAACAGAAAGCAGGAAAAGATTTTCATTGTAATTTTGTCTGCTTTATTTGTCCTGATTCTTAATTGTTCCTGTTTTGTAAATGCTGTTGTCCACTGAAGATGCTCTGGGTGTTAAGAAAGTACCAGCTGTGATTTAATAAGAAAAAAAAAATGTATTTCTGGCTATGAAAAATTTCTACTTGCTAATGTTAATGTGAAACATGACTTTTTTTCTTTAATGAACTGTGTGCTTGTGCCAGTGAAGTTGCTTAACAGTACTCTGATGCAGAGAATTGATAGAGATGATGAGCAAAATCACAGTGAAATTGCATAAATCCCAGTTAACTCAGTAGAGTTTTGTGATTGTCTCATGTGGTAGAAATTTATTAGCTGCAGATAATAACTTAGGAAAAGATAGAGTTTTTGTGTCATGTAAATGTCATGGAGAAAAAACCTTAGGCTGGCTTAGAAACTGCAATCATCATGTCATTCCCAGGTTTGGCACAGGCAGAGCATATTGCTTTATGCTGATGAAAACTCGATATTTCACAGAAGTGCAAACATGGTAAGCAGTAAACATGGGAGTCCTAAAGATACTTAGAGAATTCCCAGTACTTAACTGAAACCTGCTCAGCAAACAGGAAGCAAAATCCCATCTCTTACTAATTTAATTATACTCTTGCAGCAGGGGGAATCACAGTCTAAACAACACCAGGACTTCCTTGCAGAACAAATGGGTATAAATAATGTATTCATTAATATGCTTATGTAGGAAACTGATTGAATGCTTCTAAAATCAGAGAAATTAGGTCCCAGAACAACCTTGCAGTCAGAGTAGTAGAGGCAGAATCCTTCCTGGCTATTACATAAAATTTCTTTGTTTTACGAATTGGGCTGTGACTTCTGCAAACTGTAGCAGATGACAGAACTTAATGCTTCATTTGGTCCTACATGGGAATGGTTTTGGGGCAGGGCCTAACAAGTGTGCAAGTACATGGTAACAAATGGGGTTGCTTAAATGCTTCAACCATTGCTTATGTGAAAATTGGGAACAAGCAAAATTCTGCAGTCTGAAGGCTGCGGTAATTGTCATGCAACACTTCTTGCCACTGCTGTATGCCGTGTCAGAAGAACCTGATGAAGTCCCCTTGGGGTACTGAAATCAGTGCTGGGGAGCACTCCTCCTTCAAGGGACCACTGAATGTACCTGGAATGCTGTTGCTCATTTTATAGTTGTTTATTCTTTCTTTTAGGGAAGCATGGAGGGGAAGCAAATGGAAGCCTTCAGTGCAGTTGAAAAAAAGGGAGTTTTGAAGCAGTTTTGCTCCATTCTATTAGATTTTATTATTTATTAGTTTACCATCAAGTTCTTCAACTAAAGAGGTTGCTTGTCTTGCAAAGTTGAAAATTATGAAAGGGGACTTCAAGGACAGTCACAGGATAAAAAAAGTAGGCTCTTGAGCATACACAAATGGGTCAGTGCATGGTCCAGATGTTGGGTCTTATTTTTTTTCTTGCATTAGCTTTAAATTAGTGCAATTCTGCTGGCTTTATTGGTACTGCCTGATTTCTGTCAGTGCAAATATTAGAGTTGGATCAAATGATTGCAGTTTCATATGCAAAATTGAATGCTAATTAATTATCAAATTGCAATGCCTTTGCTCATATTTTTGAGCAAGTTTTTTTCCTCACAGCTGCTAGAGTAAGTCTGCAGTGCCATAGCTGGACTGTCTTTACTATAGAGTGTAAAAATATCTTTGTTCCAGATCATAGTTCACTAGAAGACAGTAAATTCTTGAAATAAATTTCTGAAACACAGATTTGTAGAATATAAAGCAAAAATGTTATATGTGCAGACATTGTTTATATTCAGGTAGATGCTCACTGGAGGTGACATTTATATATATGAAACAGGCATGCTGTGAATATTTAAATGGTTCTCCATTTGTAGTTTCCTTAATGAAGTGATAAGACCTTAGTGACTAATTTTTATCATACGTTGTCTTTCTTAAACAAAGGTTCATCTCCACCCACATCCATAAAAAATGAAGTGTTTGGGGGAAGGGGCAGGGAGCAGAGAGTGCCAGATAAAATAGCTTCTGTGGCCTTAGTGAATTTAAAATGAGCAAGTTAACCATGTGTGAAAGCTTGGTCCCTTGGTATCTGGATTATAAGGATGTGAAAGTTGAGGGTTTATCCTTTGATAAGAACAACTAAATTATCTCTTTAAAATTGTGTTCAGTTATCACTTGCTTTTATGTGCTGATATTGTATGTTAACCATAAAAAAAAAGGTGGCTGAAATGTTCCATGGTCTCTAGTGGGTGCTTTTTTCCCTTGCTAAAATGGGAAGTTGAAAAGATTCTGTATTTTGTCATGCAAACAGATGTGGTGTCCCTCCATGTTTCCTTCCAAGTGTATCAGCCTTCTACTGTTTTAGAAGAAAAGTAATCCATTGTCAGCTGGGATAGCTAGAAATGCAGTAGCACACTGGTTTCATACAGAGCTCTGAAAATGGTGCTTTGTGTTCATAGGCCCATTGTGTCACAGACAGCATCGCTGTTCTGCTGAGTCGAGCAATGTAACTGCAGACAGCAGACGTGGCGCCCTGCCCCAGCTTTATTTTTGCACTCTTGTCAGAAAATTTGTACTGGTGTAGGAGAAAGGCAGGAGAGCCTATTCACACCTGCATGTAAGAACTATGGTTTTGAGGGTACACAATGCAACTAAAAGAAGAGATCTTTTCTGCTATTCTCTCATACCTACGTAAAAGCAGGGTGCGACCTCATTCACACTAAATACACAGCCAATAAGATAGTGGTGTTTTGTGCAATACAGCTAATGAGGAAATATGCAGGAAAAGAATCATCAGATGGTATTATTTTCCTCTGTCATAAATTGTTCTGTTTTGCCTCAGTCAATGCATTTTGCATTTTTTGTATGCTCAGGCACATTTTGTGAAATTATAGTGGCAAATTCACCACTTTATAGCCATTTATTTGTCTTTTAATGTAAGGCTGGTTGATAGGTTCATAAAGAATAATAAATATATTTCCCCTGAAGGGAATAAGAATCCAGTGATATACTGTGCATTAGCTGTTTTTTTGTGCATGGTCAACTTTGACGTGCCTTGCACTTGTTGAATATGGCCACACTACCGCTCTGTGGTATTTGCTGCATTACTGGTCTGCTCACATGCAGCAGACATGGTACGTCTTGGATGCACTAGGCTGACTGTGTGAAGCCTGCAAAGCAGAATTGCTGCATATGCTGTTAAGTCTGAGGTCTCTGGGACACTACGTGTGTATCAGTTCTTAGGCATGTGCATGTAGCTATTGGGAAGGCACTGCTTGCATTCACTGACCTCAAAACTGAATTTCTTGCAGGTCACAGAAAGGAAGTAGTGATGCCCTGACAGTTTAACTGTTGTATCTTTATGTTAGAAAAAAAATATTTTTTCTCTCTCTGAGGTTGATGTTTTGTTTCAAAGTAAGTGTAATTGTGGCCTTCACTCTGCGGAGGTATGAGTGGTTGCTTTAATAGCCAAAAGGCAGAGCATGGGCTTGATTTTTTCAGAGTGTGTGTGTGTGTTCTGTGGGGTGGGGGTGGTGAGTTGTATTAGCATTTCTTATTTTCTGATCAGGCCACTGTAATTGTTAGAACAGGGCTTTTTCAACAGAAGGCTTGCTTGCTCTAAGTACGCTTCAGTAAGGGCAAAGGCCACTGGGTAATGCCAGTGACGTGCATCTGACTACGAAGCACAGCAGACCTGTACCAATGGCACAATCGTTCCTCTGCCTTTTGCCCCCTTGGCTTTGCCATTGGTTAAAAGCAAAACAAGAAGTGATGTGAAATGGGTAAGGTCATCAAGAAGCATGAGCAGTTACTAATGATTTTTTTCAGTATTTTTCAGAGATATTAATTACAGGACTCTGATCTATATGCAGTCTGATTTAAAGGAGTTGCTTTAAAACAGGAATGTCTGCAATTCTATATGAGGATCAATGATCTAAAGTTTGGTTTGGTGTAAGAAAGCTTGTTAAAAATTGCTTTATTGTGGAACTTTGAGTTTTTCAAACCTAGCACCTGTTGAAATCAATGAGTTTTACTGTCAGTTTCCATGGGATTGGAAAAAAACTTGAATGCTTTTGAAAAATGTCAGCTGTAATGTTCATGTTAAATATATTAATATTCTGTCTTTCTGTGTATCTTGAAGTTGTGTGCTTGATAAATTGCTGTTTAATATCTTATTTCAATTATCTGTAACCGTTGAGGAAAAAATATGTTGGCATTACTTTATGCTGTTCGGTAAGTTATCTGCTCATTGCTTATTGTCGGTTACAGTCACAGAAGGTATTATATTTTATTAATAAAAGGCTGCAAATTAACCCTGGAAGTACAGGGCTATTACATAAATACGTGGTATCTTGTCACCTTGAATACTGCATACAGGTGTCTCATTCTGTCTCAGAAGAGATATGATAGAATCTGTGAAGGTTTAGATGTACAAGTTCAGTGCTTAGACTGGAGATGTAAACTAAGATGAAATGACAGTAATTTTGACCTGGGATTGAAAAGTATTTCTGATCATTCCAGTTCATAAAATACAAGAGAAAAGGGATGCTAAATGATATTTGAATGTAACAATTTGAAACCTGGTAGAAGTGCTTCGTGGCAAATATTTATGTCATATAATGAAGGGGAGACTCCGAAGGATGTAGATTTTCATAAGGGGGATATGTTTGTGATTAGATGGGATAGAAGTGGAAGAAACTAAGAGTAAGTTTAGCTTCCAGTATGTGGGCGTAAAATTAAGGTTGCATTTAATCATTTGTGGTGAGGTACATGTTTCCTTGCATAGATTGCAAAAGCAGGAATTGATACCAGCAGAACTGTAAATGCAAGGAATTAAGTTCATAATGTTTCCTTTGGTTTGTTTTCTTTAATTGAACTTGTAAGAGATGGAGCATATATCTTCTGTTTTAAAGGTTGGATGGCAACTGTCTGGAATGAATAAGAAGCTGAGGTTGTAGAACATCATTATTCTTTGAATATTTCAAGTTCTTCCTTCTCTCCTTTTTTTACTATAGTTCTGATATTGGTTAATGTCAGAAATGCACTGGACTTAAATGATCCCAACAAAATATGTGTATTATTGGGTATTTATTACGTTTGTGGACCCTTCTTTGAACAGAATTCTCCAGTTTACTACCAAAAGAGAAGACTTCAAAAATTATCAGAGACTATTTAAAGACTTTCTTTATAGAGACTCTGAAAGTGATGTTCTTATTTATTTTTGCTTTCCAAGTCTGTTTGACTATGGTTTTTTAGGCAGGTCACATGGACACCTGATTGTTATATCTCCATGTGTACCCTGAGGAGGCAGTATTAGACAGGTGCAGAATCTTTACAACTGGTTTAGTGAGTTACTTTTGTAGAGCCATCCCTATGTTTGCTTGTGGATAATGGGAGAGTGAAGTTTCAGCAGGAGTGTTGTTTATATCTTTGTGTTAACAATTAACTTCATTGTATTTGAGCTTACAAAAATCTAGGTTCTTCTTGTAGTTAACATTCTTTAAATGATCCCATAATCTTAACACAATCAATCAGCCTGGACTTGTTTTTAGGAATTAATTGTTGTCAGAAGGTTTATTTAAGGTGATATTATGTTCATTGGCTTAAGCAACTGATTAAATTTGTAAAGAAAAAGTGCTAATGGTCAGTGTTATTCTGGGGTTTTGGTGGGTAACAATCTTTAATCCCAGCTTCCTCACATCTGCTTTATGCTAGTGTCACTACTGAGTTAATGCCTTAAAAAATAAAAATATAGGAACCGTGAGCTCTACAGACTTTTGTCTCAAAGGATTCCTTGTCCCGGGTGTATGAGGCCATATTCATTCATTATCATGTTTATGAAATTTACTGAATTTTGCGGGGATAGTATTGAGTATACTTCAAACAGGAATTAAAACTATGTATTTTCATTGTCTGAAAAAGAAGACTACTTTCCTTTCTCTGGTGTATTTTGTAAAGAAGTATTAGAAAAGAAAATAATATCTCTGCTGTATAGGTCTAACTCTGCTCCCATTTGAGTCAATAGTAAATCTGTTACTGAATTTAATGAGGGTCACTTGGGACAAAACAATGCCTGAAAAAATAATTATTTTAGGCAATTTAATAAGAAACTGTAATAACATGTTGAAAGAAAGCAATTATTTGGTGGCCACAAATGAAAGTTAGTGCTTATATATGCAGATTTTAGAATGCTCTTATCCCACTTAAACCATGTAAAATTAGGCATCTAATCGAAGGTAGACATTCCTTTTGATGCCATAAAGAAGGTGAAAACCCTGAGTGGGTCTAGGCTAATTTTCTTTTCTACACCCCAAGAAAATTACCTTGCAAAAGAATTGACACTCTTGTTGAGCTGCTATCCTACTGTGTAAATATGAAGAATGTATTTGCAGTCAATGTTGTCACGTCATTACAAAGATCTGCAAGAATAAAGTGAAACCAAAGTTTGTAACCAATTAGTACTGTAGATGGGAAGGTAATATTTTACAAATAGTATTCAGTGTTTTGTTTTCTTTTTGTTTGTTTGTTAATCCATTAATTCCTTTACAAATATTATATTTACATTATTAAATAAATCAAGCTAGACAAAAATAATTGAGGTGTCTGAGAGCATAACAAAATGAGCAGTAGAAGATGGTGTTTGTCCTGGTACTGTCCAGAGATGGTATGGATTAGCATCATGAGCACAATAAATTATGCTGAAAGGAAAAAAGGTGATAATCTTGCAAAGTGTTAGGAATAAACACTTATGTATAAATCTGGGTGACTATAGCAGATTACAGTAAAGAACAGTAATTTGAGATGTGTGATGTTAAGCCAGCCATTGTTGCAAAGCAGAAGTAGGAAAGCATGATTCGCTTTGACAAGTGAAGTCAATTATCTATGAATGCCCTAAGCATTGGAGATGCAATCTGTTTAGTACCCTGTAAGAAATAATTGTGACATCACACAACTTTGAAAATAATGATCATGTGTAGCCATACTCAGGATGAGGCTGTTGACAGTGACTTATACTAGATGGAAAACTATTTAATCTAATACAGCAAGCTTAGCTATCCTTCCCAATGCTTCTTCTATCAA
>JAVJGJ010000030.1:13686820-13714104 GCA_035590215.1 Microhierax caerulescens | reverse complement strand
GGCCCTTCTTTCTTTACTGACATTTATTACATTATTTATCCCTGTAAACATGAAGAAAGAAAGAATAGTGAGGAAAGTCCATTGTGTTGTGTTTATTAATGTCCTTACTTCAACATTTTTGTATGGTTTTTATATTATTTTCTTTATCTCTATATTTACAGGGTCCTGTGATATATGGTGGTGAGAAAATATAAATAAGGACATTATTAAAAACTACACAATGATTTTTTTTTTCTTTAGAATTATTTTTGCTCCATATTTAAAAGATCCTGTGATTAAACGCTGTTCAGGGAAACAGTACAACGTTATGGATGCAGAATATGAGTCATGCTGTCAACTTGTATTAATCCATATCCATCCATATATCATTTGTTCTTGCATGTGATTTGTTTAACTCTGGGAACTGCAGTGGAAAACCAGCCGCTTTTGTTTGTGAGGAGTACATCATTCAACAGCAGTGACATGACCTGTTCAGCCTTTTCTGGAAACAGAAGGAATGTCTGATTCATTGTAATTTCTTGCACACCTATTTGGATTTACACAGATTACTGCAGTTAGCTCTCTCAGCACGTGGTGGGTGATGTTTTTGGTGCAAAATTTGGTCTTTGTTATGATTCTTCATCACATGGAAGGGATTTCTTTTTTCTTCCCAGTGGCTGTTTTGAGGCTTTGTAACTCGGCAGCTTTCTATAATGTTCATGTTTATTTTCTTCTGTATCCTTCTTCTATCTTCCTGATGTTCTTCGTTTCACCGTTTTGTTTCACAGTAATTTTAATTTCTATTCTTTGACTCACATGTCAAGAGATTTATTTTTTTAATTATACAGATATTTTAGCTCAGCTTCAAAAGATAGTGGAAAAAGTAGGATGTTCTTCTTTCTTGCTGTTGTATCCCACTGATGTCTTTCAGAGTTGTGGCTGTCTCGTTGCCCTAGCAGATAATTTTTTTTGGCTCTGTTACACAGGAATTCTTTTAATGAACAGAAGTACCCCTGTGTTGATGTGATAACTGGTTTCTAATAAATAGTTATTAAAAATTATGTAGATTCTCTGAATAGTAATTTTATATGTGACACTGATTTTGTTTGGAAAGTCCATGTCAACAGAAGTTCTACTAAACCAGTACTACTCACTACTTTCAAGAAACACTTTAATTGCCTCTGACTTCAAGTACCTCTCATGTCCTACTCTGAACTGTTTGTAGACTGCCTCATCAACATACTGTTTGAATGCACCAGTATATGTATTTGGATTGCAGATATTTCTGGAATCTGGTTCCAGATGTTCCTTTTCCATCCTGCTTATGAAACACGGATGTTTTCAAATTGTCACTGTGACCACAACATTAATATTGCGACTGCACTGCCTTAGACATAGTATTTGACAGAAGGTAGCAGGGAGTTTTCAAAGATGTTTAATTTTAAAGGTTACTTTCTGTGGTGGCTCAGCTTAAGCAGAATCTCCAGAAAATGCAGTTTTATTAAGTTGAAATTAGGGATTGCATAAAAAGACAAAATGCTGCAAACTTGTTTCATTTTGATATTGTTGAAATACGTAATTTTTTTCCATCTTGACAACTTTTGCTTTTTCATTTTATATATAGTTATATATTTATGCAATATTATGTATATAATATGTATTTTTATATCTAGGTGTTTAAGCTAAAACATTTGTTATTAATCTACTATTTATTTCACCTTGTGCATGTTTGATATCAAAGGTATAGCCTATATATGAAGTTCAGCAGTTTTTTAGTGTTATTGAGATGTAAAGCTCCAGCATTAGATAAAACTATACTAAAATATGTGTTTAAAAAACTTTAATTCTGATTCTATTTCAAAACAAAATGAAATTAAAGCATGTCAGTAATTTCTGGAAAAAGTAAATGTCTGCTTATGAGCTTTACTGTTGACTGTTACGGCATAAGGCCAGGACTGTATTTCTGACTTACATGTTTATTCTGCTAGTTTGACATTATCCCTGTTCTTTGGGAGCTTGTGACTGAGGTTCTCAGTCGGGGTTATATAATATTGAAAGATGGTCTGTGTTTAAGGAGATAAAGTGAGATGTTGAATGCATTCCCTTTCATTGTTTTCATAGGCAATTGCTGCTGCGTAGAACTTCAGAGAAATGTAACAATATGGTAATGCATGGCTTGCTGCAAAGTCTTGGGCAAGCTTGAATATTTGTGTTGGGTTTTACTTTAACTTTGCATATATACCTCATTTGGTAGTTTGCGTTTTAGTTCAGCTGTCATGTAGCTGGAGAAACAGTTACTATAAATGCTGTTTTGATGTGGAATCAGTCTTATGTTTAAGAATACCTTGGGGAAAGCAAAGAACATCATCATCTTTTCAACTGATGCCTACTGCAGTTCAGTTAAGTTTATTTTTATCAAGTAGATAAAGATCAACTTTTGCCATCACCAAGCATAGATTACTGTGTATTCCAAAGAAGTCTTGTGTAGTGAGATTATTCTATCTTATCCCTTCAAGTTACTTTTAGCATTTGATTTTAAAATAACGGGAGAGGGGTGCCATCTCTTTCTCTGACTCCTAGTTACATCCTGGTCTGACCGAAGACAAAGAACTGAACTGCTGTGTTCTGCCCATAGTTTTCAATTCAGAATTCAATTATCTTTTTTCAGCACTGTGTCTGTTGATAGTGAATCAAGACCCAGTGTTTGTCCTGTCTATGCATAAGTTACCTAAATATTCCAAATAACCTCAATAGAGCTGTTATTAATCATCAATGTGAAGAATTAAGGCAATGAGTTACAGGACACACAAAAAGATAAAATCTTTAAGCTTGTTTAGGCCCTTTGTGATGTAAAAAAGTATATGGGAATGGACTTTATAAAAAATACAAAAAGTTTTATAAAAAAACTTTTTATAAAAACCATCTTTAAATCAAGGGATTTATATGCATTTGTAAATCCTTTCTTGACCTTGTTTTCATCTTTAGATATGCAAGCACCTTTGAAAATACAGTCTCAAGGCCATTAACAAGTTAGAGGTAAAGAAGTGGACAGACAAAAATACCAAATGACTTTCAAGTGAGGTAGTGATTAAATTTAAACATATGATTCCACTTTTATACCTATGCCTTAAATATTTGCTTGAATTTTGTTGTCCAAAAGTCTGTGCTGGTGCATCATTATTTGTTATTCAGTGTTCATCGTTTGTCATTCTCTTGTTTAAACAAATTTAGTGATCCAGCCAGAGTACTAGAAACATTGTTACATAGTTAAGTTGGCCAAACATTCCAGAAATAACATAGTAGTATGGTACTTAGGTACCATATTTATGTACTTACATGGTGAAGATTTTACAAGCATCCCAAGCACTGGAATTTGTTGACATAAAATATTCAGCAAATACTTGCAGGTGATGAGAGTTTGAATAACATTTTGGTCAATTCCTGGAGAATTGGTGATAAGAGAGGGGGATAAATTCCCAAGAATGATTTACAATGAATAATTCAGTTGGAGCAGAACTAATGTTTGAAAGTTCTGTTTGCTTCCTATTTCACAAATTTCACATCCTATCATTTATTTACCAAGAGTTAATCTCTTTTAATTAGTTTTCTAGAAATCTGAGGACTTATCAATTATGCAAACTTAAAAGAAAAAGTTCCTTTACATGGCCGTTGTTGTTCTTTGAAGTTGGCTCTGTGTTTTTGTAAGTATGAAACCTGGTTTAATTAGTCCTAATGAGGTGAAAAATGTTTTTCACATATTTCTGTTCCTGCAGAATGAATCTCTGAATATGTTAAGTAGTAAATTCTAGAAATTCTGGAACTTAGGTGTCTTGTTAAACTTAGTTTGGTGCCTCTTGCTATTTCCTGTTTTGTTGAATAGAAACACTTTCAAATTTTTTATTTTTTTTTTTTCAGGAACAGGAACTCACACTTGGGTTGATGTTAAAATTATATCCTTTGGGTTTTGGTGGTCATAAATTATTTGATAACAAGTAGACACACTGGTGTTTTATGGTGAAAACAATGTATTTTGTGTATTTGTCCCATTTTGAGCATACAAATTACCTATAATGGGTTAGTTTATTTTTTTTTAAATTATTTTCAGAAGAGTACTTGGTTTGCAGAGAAATGAGGATGGTGGTGTTCTCAGACTTCTTAAGTCTGGGAGTTTGTTTCATATAAGCAGGATTCTGGTACAAATTCTTTCATGGCACATTTAAAGTTAACTTTCAAAACTATGTTGCATTAGTTTATTTGTTATTCATTTTCAGTGTTGCTCCTGCTCCTTGTCCAATTTACTCGTAGAAAATGATCAAAGGAAGAACATGGACATAGTTGGTAAGAAATTCAGGCTGTGTGGGAAGATGCTGTATGTAGTCAGATTAGGCAGTTGGCCTTTGAGTAGCTTTAGATAACAAGATACGAGTTTGTTTTAATTATGACACTGGTTATCAGCAGAAAAAGGTTGAAAGTATTTAACAAGATTGGTAATGAAAAAATGGAGAAAATGAGGTTATTGTATCATGCAACATATAAGCCAGAGGCAACTTTAAAAAAAATATTGCTGTAATTAGTTTAATTGTAAATGTTAAAAAGCCTTGTCATCTATGTGCTGTATGACAGACTGTACAAATAAAATTGTAAAGATAGTGGCTTAGCAGCTAAATATTAACTACAGCTTCTTCTGTGTAATACCAGATTTTAATTAGTATGAATTATGCAGTTGCTTCCCCAAACTAGGAGAATGATATTATTTCTTTGACTTTTTCATAAACACAAAATTGCTTAAGTTATTCCCTGCAAACTAACAACAGCAGTGTTGGCAAAATAGGCATGCTGCTCAGAGATACCCTATGTTTCTCTAGCATTTGTCAGACACATAGGGCTCCTTAGTCATATAAAAACAAAAGTGCCAATAAGGGCATCAGTTCTGAAGATGCAACTACAGTAATAAGGAATACTGTAATTGCATAGTAGGAGAAAGCAGAATGGACTAACATTTGTTAGTTCAACAAAGATGTAAGACTTGCTTCCTGGGAGCTTTTCCAAGCTTGGAAATAAAAAATTTTCATGCCTTTTTTCCCCTGGTGTGATACTCGGCAGAATTTTGTGGTTTGTTTTGGAACAGGAGAATGCTTGGGCTTATGGGTAGATGGACCAGCTGAGGAAACACTGATTAAAGGAACACCCAAACTTTTGTAGCAGTAACTTTGACCTAATGCACTGCAGTGTATTCAGGTCTATTTCTCTTGTATAACTGTTCAAAAATAGGAAACTGAACAGGAATTGAGTGGCCTTAAGTTTGACTGCTAAAGGATAGACTCGAGCTAGACCTGGTCCTCATTCTCTAATTTATCCAGTCATGATGAGTCACGCAGATAAATCAACACAAGGCATATTGTTATATAGGGGTAAGAAACAATTATTTTCTTCAGAATGTTTGTCCTATTGTAATTTCTAGAGCCTTCTCCATATGCTTTTCAGGTCTTTGTACCTCTAGTTCAGATTTTTTCTCATTGAATAAAAAGAAAATTTTTCATTTTAGCACAAGGTCTAAAACAATGGTCTGTTGAACCATTTTCAATTAAACTCATTGAACATCAAAAATCTGAGCTGTCTATGAGAGGAGTTCAAGTTGTTCTGCAAGATAGAGTCTGATTTGAAAGCCAGTGATGGCAACAGGAAGCTTTGTTTGCTGCAGCAGTTTTTGAATTAAGCATTTTGTATGCAGACATTTTAATGAAGAAATATATTTTTTTCTGTCCCTTGTATGTACCAGTGGCTAGTAGATAATTGAGCTGCACAACGTATTAAAATTCATCACTATTTCTATTTGCGTAAATTACTTGTTCTATATTAGTAACATTTTATTCAGACTTGAGAATTCCCAAAAGAGAATTTAGAAGAGGGTGTCAAAGCAAAACATGCTTGTTAACACAAAGTTTAATTTCTCTGGATACGTAATATTTAGCCATTAAACAATTTCTGTTTTATGAAGCTTTGCTTTTGCAGAGGATAGGGACTAGTGGATATACTAGAATGGATTCTGAAAATTGAAGTAAAAACCTGTAAGGTCTGTAATGCCTGAGGGTTTGGAAAAAAACAGTCAGGGAGTGCTATTTTCAACTATTTGTAGTTTCCAGCACCCTCAGATAAGGGAAAGTAAATTCCTTGATCTTCAAGGAAGATAACTACTAATTCTCTATGATCCCCCAAAGGAAGTCTATTATAATGCTAGATCATATACCAGTTTGTCCCTTATCTAATGCGACTGGCTAATTATTAAAATATTCCATTTTTTCCAGCTGTTGTCTTCTTGGGTAAACAAATTGCTAAGTTCAATTGGCTTCCATTTGCACTTCATTGCTTCTTGACAGCAAACACTCTGTAAAAATGAGCTGCCTCAGGCTGTTTATAATCTCCAAGGGAAGAAGAAACAAATGTATGCATAATTTCTCTAATTTTTTAATGTTGGTTTCCACAAAACATAGCACTCAGTTTTGAGTGCAAAACTGTTTATTCCAATAAACTAATATCAAGGTTACAATATTACCCTTTTTGTAGGCAGGAAGGCAGCAAGAGTCCCTCATCAGTGTTTCAGATCAGTTTCTGTTACAGTGCAAATTGTCTTCTGAGAAGTGCAAGGTAATTAAATGCCAAAACAAGGGCAAGAAGTACATGGGTTTGCTTGCATGCAGTATTTCATTTAGAAATGGCTCAAAGTTAAACAGTGGACTAATTCAGCTGAAACAGGTACTAATCAAGTGTTTGGTTTCTTTCCTTCATATTAAGGGGCACAAGTCCATCAGCACACATGTACTAATACCCCTTCTATAGGGATTTATGCTGCGGGCACCCTCAGTCACATTTCTGCTACAAAAGACTGATCTGTTACACATTTTTCAGCTCATTTTCTTTACATGTCAGGGCAGAGGTAGATAATTACTAAGTAATGGGTGTCAAGGAATCAAATTGTTTAAGAAGATTCCAGAATCTCAGACAAGAAATAGCTACAGGCTGATAGTTTGTCAGAGCAGTTATTTTAACTGCCAACAAAAAAAGTTAAAGGTTCCTTAAAAAAAGCCAGGGGAAAAAAAAAAAGTGCCTGAACAAGCTTAACTGCTGAATTGTTAAATATTATTTTGCTCTGTACTCAATTTCCCTTTTGTGTCACTTTTCATGTGAAAGATTTTGCAAAGTAGCAAGAAGTAACATGAAAACATGATGCTGGAATTCCACTTTTTTTGTATATGCAGGCAGCATGAAAATAAGTGGCAATAAGAGGAACAATTAATATTCAGGGCATGTAGTATTTTCAGCCTTGTGACGTTGACTGAAGTAAAAAGGGTCTCCACATGAATTTTATGACTGTATAGTGCCTGCAGGATTGAGAGGAGGATGGCAGCAGGTCATCCCCCAGTTTGGACTTACTAGCTCTATCCTGCAGGAAGATAAACATTGTGAAAGATGTGTTCTGGTTGTTATATTCTGCTATGTTCTGTAGCACAAAAATTTTGATGAAATAGAAATTTTTCTTGTTTCAATAGAATATTTATATTAGTAAGAATACCTTAGAAACAATTAGCTGCTTTAGTGAATTTTCTTAATCAAATATTAATCAAAAACTCTAGAGAAGTACATTTATCGGTATTATTAAAAAATGTTATTGAAGAAACTTCTTATGTAAAAGCTGTCTTTTCTATTAACAATTTGAAGTTATGATCAGAAGTATATGAGATCTTACTCTTGTATAACACTGATACCAAAATTAGTATACTCAGAGCTAATGATAAAACAATTTCCAGAAGCATAATAGAATGTTCAGTTATGCTGGCACTTGTTAGAAATCCATACATCTGTTCTCTATATTTATTCCCTCTCTGTATAGTGCCTTAATTCTTGGTCTGTCAGCTTCCCTTCTGATCATAAGCCGAGTTCTCCCTTAACAAATAGTGCATGTTTATATACACATGAGTTCATATGAATATATTAAAAAATAATCTGTAAGTACATGTGTGTGTATGGGTCTCCACTCACACATGGGGAATACTTTTGCTGTTGATAAAGTCTGGAGACAATGGTGGTGAATTTAATTTCTGTTAGTAGTTGTTAGCATCTGGTTTATGTGGCTCTGGAGGAGTCATTTAATTGCTTCACCTGTTTTTTTGTGTGCAATCATATACTTTTTTTTTAAAAAAAGTGTTTCATGAATATACGCGATCATATATTAAAAAAGCTGTATTAGTAAGAAGTCGTTAATAACATAAAAACACAGCACGAATGCTTTGGCATCATCAATACTGCAGTAATGTGAAAGAAGAGAGTAGGAAAATGTCCTCAAATTTAACTTCTCAAAGTAGAAGACCATAAAAAAACCCCAAACCCAAAACCAAACACCCAAACGAAAACCCGCAAACCACCTGAGAAAATTGATAATATACTACAGGTATAACCCATGCCATTCAAGAAAAAGTATCCTTTACTGAGGAGCCAAATTGGCTGAAGTAGTATGTGAACATATGTAGGTATTTGGCTTAGTCAGCTTCTGTGATTCCTTCATCACACCAAACCCTCATCCCAGGTTCTTGTTTTTCCTTTTTAATTCTGTGGAACTTACAAATAGTATAGTCTGGTGGCAAACTATAAGATAGAAAAAAGAAGAAAACACATAATATTACATCTGATGTATTCTTTTTACAGCGATCCCTTTTGGCATCTGGCTGTATTCTTTTTCTGCCATTTGATTGCTATCTTTATATTATGACTACATTAACAAACAAAACCAAAAAGCCAACAATGTAGTATAATGTTTTAAACACAACCTTTTTGTGACATCTGAAATATCTTTTTTGGAATTGGTTTGATTTATGTGTGAGCTAGCCAGAAGACTCTCGTTAAATAGAATATATTCAGATCTAGCAATTGTCCTTGATTTTCTTGCAAAAAAAATCATAAATATTTGTGCCAAGGATGCAAAAGAGAGAAAGACAGTGATCACAAAATAACTGCTAACGTGAGAGGCAGGGACCTGCAAAGAGACAGCTGTCTCCATGATGCACCTGGATTCCTGTGGGAAAGGGATCTGGCCTTCTCTCACACCTAAGCCAGTTGTCCTACTGAGAGCACCTGGCTGCCCTATCTTTCAGACTAACTCTGCTCTTCTGACTAGGCACTATATCCCAAACCAGGAAAATCCTTGCACTGAAGATATAAAAAGTTATTATATATTAACATATATTAACAAATGTTCCTTTTTGGCAAATGGGAGAGAAATAGTAGATTGACCCAACCAGGTCAAATGTATGTATCAACCCAGTTTTTAAAATGCTATCAATACCAAAAGGTAGAAGATAAATATGTCTATTAATAGGAGAGGAATACTGTGCTTTTACCATTCTTGATTTCATTGAATCACAGAATAAAAGACATGTTCTCCAGTTTAATTATGCAAGAGGTAGAAAGGAAGTTAAAAAGAACATCTCTTTGGGGCCTACTAAAGAAAGAGGGCAGGGAATACCAGAGATGAATGAGATCGCTGTGGTGTTGAGAAAGGAGCAGAGTAGCTGTGACACGAGCTGGCAACATGAGAGCCAAAAGAGTTCTTGAGTAATTTGAGGCTGCAGTGGGCACTCTGGGGAAAATACTCGAAAAGCTAATAAACCAAATAATTCATTAATATTTTATTTAAAATATTTATGCAAGTTGTGTGTTTTTAAATATTGTGAGACTAATTCTCTCTGAGGTGGGAATACAATGAGACAGAAGAATTAGGGAGAAATAATGTAACTAACTGATATGGCAGAGTTTGCTAATTGTGTTTGATCTAGATTGGCCACTTCAAGGAACATAAAATGAATGGATTCTTGCTGTAGCTTACTGTTTCTTGCAATATAGGAAATCTCTGCAAGTCATATCCAAATGATCCCACAGTTTAGGGGAAGACCTGAGAGAACCTTGTGTCATGCAAGAGATTTTGACATGTATTTTGACTGAAGTTAATAATTTAGAAGCCTGTGCAGAAGATTTTTGCTAATTGTCAGTGATAAAAATGGGCAAAACTAACTATGGCAAACTAAATTGCTGAAGTGCTCTGTGCTGTGGCAGCTGTCTACATTCTAGATCATAGTAAGCTTAATATTTAGGAATAAACAATACACATGTGGTGGAAACAAGAGCTGTGCACTTTTCCCCTCTTCTGCTTGTCTCTTCTGTTTTAGAGCAAGCTGTCATAATAATGGCATGGTACATGCTCAGCCTTATGTTAACTACTTTGTGGAGATGATATACTATTCCCTTTGGGCAGCCTGAGCGCCAGCATTTGACATATGCACAAAGAGAGGAACTGCGAAAGGGAGAGTGGATATTTCTGTGATCAGCAAATATCTGGGAATGAACAAGACAACAGACCATTTCCCATGGCTTATTGATAGCATGATATTTTTTCACTCCTTTCCTTAAAAAGATAGAGAACTCTTTAGACCTCAAATGTATTTTTTCATACTATTAAAAAAACCCCAAACTCAAACCCCACCTGAAACATTATCCTACCTGCTTTGTTTTGGGAGTGTTTTGTTACAAAGGAGGTTAGCTGAGGTTTGGAAAAGACCTCTGCAAAGTAAAGACTAATACCCTAGAGGATGTTTTCTGAGTGCTTAATATAGAAAAGCTCACCTACACTGCAGTACATGAGAGTAGTGCTGGCCCACAGAGCAGTCCGCAGAACGTGAATTGCTTGGTGCTCTGAGCCATCCTCCCTGAAAGCTGGAAACACTGGTGAGCTCATTTACACAGTACCCTAGTAAGATATTTCAGTATAACTTTTTCTTCATTTACAGGTATGGGACATGAAGTATATAGATCAGCTCAAATTTAATTCTGATTTTT
This sequence comes from Microhierax caerulescens, assembly GCA_035590215.1. Classification (NCBI taxonomy): domain Eukaryota; kingdom Metazoa; phylum Chordata; class Aves; order Falconiformes; family Falconidae; genus Microhierax; species Microhierax caerulescens. The sequence goes on along the minus strand of JAVJGJ010000030.1, from coordinate 13,703,241 downwards.
AGCTATTGGATAAAAACAATTGTCATCCTATAATCTGCTCTTTATACCATAGTCATCATTGCCCTGTTTAGATTTTGTTTTATTTTAAGATAAATCATCGAAGACATGGTTCCTAGCATACCTTTGCATTATAAATATCTTCTATGTATTTGGAGACAAGGTAGTCTCTGCCTCTCTGACAGGAAAGTAGAGATTATTTATTCCAAATGCTCCAGGGACGGCCTTCAATCCCTCTTAGCCAAAGTTTTCAATTTCTGGATATAATAGTCAAAGTTCTACTATCTTGCTGTTGCCTAAAATAATTGGTCTTTTCCTACATAAGTATCTGAATAAAAAGAAAAAAAAAATCAGTTTTGTAGTACCAAGCATCCGTCATAGTCTCTTGGCAGTATATGTGCACCACTGACCATGCGCACAATCAGTAAACCCAGTTTTTCAAAGACATTCAGATTTCTGATGTGCCCTTGTTTCACTGGGAGCTGTATACTGTTATATCTTTAAAGCTCTGACCCCTACTGTATATAAAATACTTGTTTAAACTCAGGAAGGCAAAATATAAACTCTAGCATAATAGCTATGCTTAAATTGCTTAAATACTATTTGTTGGGATGTTAGGTGAATCCTATTATCTTTTCTTAATCTCTGTTTTTTTATTACTTTGTTTTTGTTGAACAAGACTTCAGTAGTTGCAACTGTTCTTTGTCTGTAGCTGAAGTATTAGCTCAGGGTTACATTGTATGACCAAATTTAAAGGAGATATGGTGGAATTAAAGGAATATGGTGTGAAGATTTATTCCACTCATTCTTAAATTCAGAAGCATATTGTTTCAGAATAAATTTGAAAATAAATGAGCAATCCCAGTGTATTTAGTTCTGGTTTCTCTGGTAATCTGTAAAATGCTGAGTACAGAGTTTTTTGAGTGCTTAAAATATCTTCTTTCCTCTAGTGTTTGGCTTACTCTCTTATTAAGAATTTTCTTTACAGAAACAAACCTTTTTCCTTGTATTTTTTGATTCTGAGGAATTTAACATTTCCAGAATACCAACTCTTGAAATAATAAGTATTAAAAAAAAAAAAAAAAAAAAGGTTTTGTCCATCACCAGGTAGCAACGGCTTATTCTTCACAAAGACTGTATATAACGAGCTTTATGTGCTACTTTGTGTTATGTGTTTCAGTGAGATTTGAACTGCTTTGGTTCTACTGTTTCAGTCTTGATTTATACTGGTATTGCTGAGGTCAGAATCAGGCTTACTGCCTTTCAAGATAAAACATAGCTCATAGTAGAGTACAAAAATAACTTTAGGAGTTCAGAGTATAGTAGCACACTGTAGATTAGAGTTACAAATGTAGTAAAAGCAATGTCCCAGTAGGGTTTTAGACTGCCAAGCTATCTGTTCTGTTACCTTGTAAGAAAAAGGCAATAATGCGTATGTGAAGGTAGTGATTGCAGTTGCTATGGGAACCTGCCTTGGGTTAGGAAGTTCCTTGAGTTGTATGGATTAAAATTTCTGTCTCAACAATGCATCAATATAATATTTTGAATAACATCTCTTTTAAATTATATCCCTGAAGATGTTGTTAAAACTGTCATAGACAGTATTCAACATAATCTTCTCTGGTATAATTTTTATTAGCATACAGTTGTATGCACTGTCAATTGATCTATCTAAAAGCAAAAAATTCCACTGAGCCTTTTACATGGATGTTTTTTTAGTTATTTTTTTTATATAAATTTATTTTTATAATGAGTGTTAAATTCTTAGAAAGTCCAAGATACAAGTCAGCTTCCTGACTTGGTGTTTAAGCTGTTGTTATTTTTGAAGATTTCAGACAAAATTAACTATTTTCCTCAAGTATATAAAATCAACTAAGAAATCTGTTTTAAAAACAATTCAGAGGAAACTTTTCCAAGTGCTGGTTCTGGAAAGCAATGATACATTTAAAAAAGCTTTTGGTTTCTGAGTTTTTCATTAATATTTGAAGTTCAGATTCTTAAAGTAGCTCCCTTTTTTAGGTTCTGCTTACTCATAACTTGGGCCAAATTTCCCAAACTGAATCTGTGGATTCATGGATACTTCTTAATGATTATCACATGAAAAATAAAATGCCAGCACACAGTAATTCCCATCATAATTCTTAAACAGTTTTTTTTTTTTAAAAAAAGCCCTTTTGAAGATTCACTTATGATTTCTGTTCTTTCCCCCAGATCTGGTCCTCAGAGGCTTATGTTGATATATGGTGAGGTGTGAGTCTGTGCTATTGGCAGAAACATGCTGTGCATAGAAATATGATTGTTTGCTGGGTGAGACTCCATCCAAGAACTGTGAATTTCATTAGCTGTGCTTCCATTCTGTATTAATAAAGGGTGGCAGCTGGTCCTGTCATGTTCTGTGTTACTGCATTAACAAGGTGACCTTCACACAAGCTTTCCTAATTTATTATTTTAGAGAGAAGTCATGTAAATATAATCCATTAAAAGTTAATTATGTGCACACTTTCTCCATTACTTTGCATCATGGGAAGCTATACATAACACAAAATAATAGAATAAATGTAGATAAAAATGAGTAAGTTATGTAGTGGTTAAGCACCTTGCTTTCTCTGATTGCCACTCTGCATTGGCTTCCCCAAGGCTGCTACTTTATTTCTCCATTGTTATTGTAAAAGGAAGTAAAAACTGCCAGGGGATAACCACCAGGAGAAAAAGGTAGTGAAATAAAAGTCAAACAACCTGTAGGAGAAAATGTGTTCCTGGGGGGTGAGGGGAGGTAAATGCATGATGGCAACCCTGTTTTCCTGACTAGCACTACACGTGCTATTTCACATGGTGTACTGGCAGTCCACTGAGTTTAGCTCTTGTTATTGTTCTGAGGGCAAAGAAAACAACTAGGCTGGCTCCTTCTTAGTGAAAAATCTGTGGTGAAGATGGACAGTAGTCTATGTTTTGCCACTGAATGTAGTTTGAAAATAAGTAAAAAGGGTTTTGTGACATCTAGCGCTTATAAATTCAGCATACTGTCAAAACAATGGCAGTAACTTTTGTCCTTTGACAACTTGGAAGGATTTAATTTGGCAGCAGGAAATTCATATGGACAGTCGTATCCAGTAGTAGCAGCTGCAACATAGCTTTCAATGAACAGTTAGGCTTCTTGTCAAGATATGACATCAAAACCTAATGATATCATAAACTGTATTAATTTTAATGGCAAAAAAGCCTGGCCAAAAAAACTTTTCATCTGTTCCTAGCAGCAATATATAGCACAGATGCAGTAACAAGTACATGGGGATATGTACTATGTGTTAGAATACGGCAGGCTTGGGTTGAACTGTACAAATACTTCCCTTTTGACACAGTCATTTGAGGAATAAGATACTGTCCAACTTAAGTCAATTATTCAGAATCTGGTCCAAAATGAATGTTCAACAAGCCTGTGGCTTAAGTTTTCTGGCTGCTGGGATATACTAGTTTTAGGATTCAGGCTGCCACTTTGTGCTTGGAATTTTGTATTTTCATTTAAGATTATGCATCTGAGATGTGGCAAGCAGCACTTGTGCATATTTTACAGCAAGTGTTGTTTGGACACTTCAAAGACTGCGTTTTGAACAGATCAACATTCTTCTGTAGAAATAATCAAGCTTGGCAGTTTCATGAACTCAAGCTCCCCAGAGATCATGATTAAAAATGCTACATTGCTAACTTTTCTGGTAGACGTGGGTGCAGTTCAGTGGACAATGGGAAAAGGGTGTTTCCCACATGAATTAGGAAATAACAGTCTTGAGCGACAGGTCTGATACTGCTCACAATTCATCCCTTTTGGAGACTTACCCCTGCCAGCTTCCTTGGGGATATATTGGATCTTGCCAGAAACTGAGAAAGATGAAGCTCCTAGGTCCTTCATAACTTTGATAGCTAATCCCTACTGTGGGAATTCAGCCAGGCAGAATTCCTAAAGCTGTACTCTATTCATTGCTCAGTCACTTCTTTTGTATTTGTGGAGCTGGGATAACCTGGTAGCATAGACTGCAGTCTCTACAAAAGATTGTCTAATCCTCTGCAAAGGATTATCAAGATAAATCTTAATTTCTGGTGTAACTATGAGACACTGTAGAAGTGGTCCAGATCTTTGTAACTAATTGTGCGTGGCAATCTTTCTAGGGGTGCTTTTCTACCCAGGAAGTTTTTGAAACATTTCTTCTGGTTTGTTTCAATGTCTCTTGAGGAGTCTGAAATGACCTAGGGAGCATTGCACATAGCCGAAAATGCTAGGCAGGGCTTTCATAACAAAGTTGGTGCCGTTGGGAAGTGATTCCTTTTCGCAATGATCTGGCATCATTTAAACCTGTGTTCTATAGATCAGTGTAAAAAAGCACTCACCATATAGCCTTTTATCTTGCTGTTGTTCAAAAACAGATTTGCATGTACAGGACTACTAAATTACGTTTATTAAATGTATTAAAAAAAGAGTCTAGAAATTGTTCTAATTGGGCAGCTAAGGTTGCCTACTGGTAAGATAAACCTCTATGCAGAAAAAAGGCAGCAGGTTAGATGTCTGCTCTATTCTGCATCCTCAGAGTATACTGTATTGCAGCAGCCTTTGGCAGACATAATTTCCTTGGCTTTTGCAGACAAAGTGGAATTTAGAGTACCTTTGAGGCTACTCTAATTTACATCACAGAATAAGTATGTTCAGTGTGTCCCTGAAAGAGTTTTTGTTAGTGGGTCAAAGTAATCCACTTTTTCTGACCTCTGGGCAAAAGCTTTTTAAAAATACAATAATCTGAATCCTTTGGGCTTGTTCATAATGAATCTATCTCAGAAACTGTAAAATTTCTTATAAAAATAAAATAGAAAGTCACCCTCAGACATTATTCTTTCACTTCCATTTTAAAAAAGAAAATGCTGTGAGGTCTCTGCGTGAATGGCATATGTTGATGAGTTGGAAAATGTATATATTACCACGGTCATCTGAACTGTAAGATACAGCTGGGACCAACCGAGTTCTCAGTTTTACAGTTCAGATTCTCTGTGTGTGTCCTTATAAGCATCAGAGAGAGAAGGAACCTCTGGCCTGAATTGTTCAGATTTTGTGTGCACTTACAAGCATCAGAGAGGAGGTGAAACTGCCCCCTGAATTGTTTTCCTTTGCCAGGCAAATGATAGTTCATTTATATTTTCTGCTTTTGTCTATATTCTCAAGCCAAGAGTTCTTTTATTTTCAATACACTATGGGTTTTGGAAAGGTCTTTGAATGAACTCTGCCTATCAGTATTTCTTTTAAGGTCTCTCACTTTGGTCATCCACAAGTGGAGGTGGATGAAGTAGCTAATAATTTTCTAATCTAATAATGGACTCACATGTCTTATTCCTTAGATGTATTTGTAGTAAAGTACAACTTTAGCCATGCCTGTGACTTCAGCAGGTGAGATTTCCAAATACACTTGAGTAAGAGATTTAGTAGCAGAGGAGAGCTGCTGAGTCATGATTATAGTCCAATTAGTTTTGGATGGGCTATAGCATTATAGCATATGGATTGCAGGGTGATTCTTTGTTCCAGCAAGAGAAGGGAAGAAAGGAGAAAAAGCCAACAGACAGGACATCTGATCATATCTGTCATCTCTATTTTAATCTGTTTTAAAAATATTGTAGCTAAAAGCGCCTTGCAGATTTTTTTTGCCAGCACCACACTTTCTTTAGCACGTTTAAAATTTTTCTAATCTCTATATCATTCTGAAGGGTGAATGTCACATTAGAAACCAGTTATTTACATGTTTCTGCTGATATTGTGTGAAAATATTTTGTCAACTTCTTTAATTTGCTTGTAAACAAGTATTTTTATCAACATTAGAGTGCTGCTATTCATGTCAAAGTGCATCTGCCTTTCTGTCGATTTCCATGTCTACAATATACATGGACAATTAACTATCCAGCAAGTAATTACAGTCTTGGGCATATTCTGAGTCTCTGCTGAAAATAACGAAGCCAGTATTTCAGACTTATCTTTCAAATACTTTGGGCCAGAATGTGGTCTCTTCACTCACTCCTGATTTGTCGCTTCCTCTACTTGTAATGCTCCACAGAGACTTATATTGTGCAACAGTATAGTTGCTAGAAATATGACTACAGAAATTGCTGTTTCTATTTAACTTCATTCCCTCCATTTGTGCAGAGCATCCAGAGAAAGAAAAAAGTGCAGAACTCGCAAAATGCTGAGTGTTTAAGAGATGAGATATGCTCTCTTCCTTTGCCTGGAATGAGACACAGGAATGACCAGAGTCTTTTTGGGAAGCATTCTGTACAGGTACAGTGGAAACAATATTTACAGAATATTACGCCTAGGAACTGAATCTATTTTTCTTTGACATATACTACAGCAAAGCATAACACTTAATCTTTTATAATATTTTTATGCTATTTAATTAGCATTATGTGATTAACTCTATGAATTGTGATATAAAGAACCCTAAATAAAGAATTTTTGGGGCAAACTGTAAGGATGTAAAATCATATGTTAGGGTCATATTACTACATTTCATTGAGAATTATTGATAACAATGACATTTTACTGAAGCTAGTAAACAGCCTGTATCTGGAGAACATACCAAATTTGATTCTTTACACCTACTTATACCTCTAGCACTTATGCTGGGAGGAATCTAAAAGGCCAAAAAGGCCCTGCCAGTGTTTTAAAATACATGATTTCTTTTAGCATATGTGTAGATGTGGTGTCTACTTAACTGAGTGCAGAATTAGCAGTCTCTCATCCTTCTTATTCTCAGTTTCTTGGCTGAGATCAGTCTTTGTAAAAACCACATAGCAAACTGCTCCCTTACTTTCACTGTTTGTGCAGTTAAAGTGAACTTAAATAGTCCATAGACTGCAGTGGAAGTGCTGTGGTTCCTTCATACTTTCCTCCTTTCAGCTTGCAACAGTATTGAAAGAGAGGAGATAGACTGTAGCATTGTGCTTTCTCGATAGTTATCTGCCAGCTCCTATCCTGCCTGCAAGGGAACTTATGAGTAGTAGCACAGCTGACAAGTCTGAGGCATCTCACCCTGGATCCAGCTTCTGCCAGCTGCCTCCTACTAACCGGTCTGCACGCAGGTCTGGTAGAGGCCTTTTGCTCTGCTGTCAGGTTACTTCATTGCAAAGGGAAAGCATTGTGATCTTATAAATAGACAGTCTTTCTCTCTTATGGAGAACTCTGTCCATAAGCAGAACATAGTGCCAGTATAATACTAACTCACAAAATATTTTCTTAAGAAAACAAACAGCTCTAACATCTTGGAATTTATCTATGTTGCTTCTGAAGTTCATACAGCAAATTTTAATCTTTAGGTTCAAAATCGTTTGGATGTGCAATACATCCTGGGAGGTACTTCAGTTTACTTGTGATATCATTTAATGTATGGTTTATCTAAATGTTATTTTAAAGTCCCATGGTCAGGATTACAGGTTAGAGATGTCTTTTCATGGTCTGAAACAATTGCTTCATAAACATTTCAGGATCAAAAGCAAGAATATTTTCTGGCCTATTGTTTGATTCTATGCTTGCATTATATTCAGTATTACTTTCCTCATCTATTACATCAAATATATTTTCATTAAACACCTCATTAGAAATAAATGAATTGTGTTCTTGGTAGTAGAACTGAGTCTTGTTCTTCAACTGAATTCAGACTAAAACTGTCAGATCATGTAGAGAGATATCCAAAAGCAGTGAAAAAAAATCCATTAGTGTCAGGTAGGTATGTATTGCCATAACGTTATTGCAGCATTCATTATTTTTAACACAGTAACGAAATGGCACTTCAGCAAGAAGATAGATAGAATATAGACTACATATAAACTAGATGAATGACATATAATTATAGAAAATCAGATACTTTGGATCAAAAAGTTTTCAAGTTTAAATTAATTGAATAGATTGGTGCCATGTCTTCATAATTCATTGATTAAGAAGCAGGCAAAATACAGTGATGACCTAATGAAATTCTTAGTGTTGTTTTTTTTCTTTATTGCCTGAATTCAAGAGAATGGTTAGATGCGTTTTAGCAATATTCACTAAAATCTTTTTTTTCAGAGGGATATCTTTTCTAAATGAAATACTTTGTTACTATCTTTGCCAAAATATTGTAACAAGTGTAATCAGCATACTGTTGATAGTCAGCATGCTAAACTCAGTGACCAAGGTGATGCCTCCTGAGGAGATGTTGCAGTATTTATGTTCTCAAAATGAAAAGGTCTGCCCAGTAAATTCACATCATTTCAGACAGGTAGAAAGAGTTTAAGTTTTACAAAATGGTCAAAATGGAAATTATACTATTACCATTTAACAGGTGAAGAGTGGTGGTGGAGAGAACAAAATCCCAAGAGAATTTTAAGATCTAACTTTCAATTGAAAGCAATGGGAGGTAGGTGTAAAAATGTTCTTATAGAGACTTTGTTATGTATAAAGAGACAGAAGCATATGTTAACCTGAAATTTTGAGAAGGGCTAGTTCTAAGCAATAATTAACAAAATATCCAAAAGACCTAAATGAAAATCTGGTAGACGTTTGTTATGTGTACATAACATCTGCAGGCATTATTCTCTTGTGCTGTTTTAGCATTCAAAAGTGCACTTTGTAATCCTCCCACATAATATAGAATCATCACTTGTTCACCAGTAAAATGTCAATATAGAGCAGCATAACATAAATGTGATCTAAGAACATGATAACTGGGGCGGAGAGACAAGCTCAAAAATGTGATCCCAATGTTGCAGAGGCTTGTACATGTAATTGTTTGAACTCTAAAATCTGCTAATTGCTCTGAATGTTATACTTGCAGGGTAAGTACAGTGTATATAAAGTGTGCAGAGTTACGGCTAGGTAGCCTCAATACAGTGCCAACCTGCAATACTATGTCACTTCTCACAGCAATTGATATAGATGAGCACATGTTGTCAGAGAGAGTGAGGAGTCAGATAACTCGATCAGTTAGAAAATGTAACGGAAACAATTACCTGTTGCCAGCTGCTGCAGGGCAGTAGACCCACAGGCACTCTTGGATGTCACCTCCATGCAGCCCACCCTTCAGAACAGGTTGCTTGTCTCGGCAGTCACCACAACACTGTTGCCTTATGAACTTTAAGGAGGAATCCAATTTTGTCTTGGTTTTACTGGGATGTCTGCTTTGTGAATGGTTACAGCAGATTAAATACAGAAATACAATCAGTTCGACCTATTTTCATTCAGCCAATGTAATAAAATAGACATAAATGATAGCTATTGCTTCACTTGTCAAGGTTCATTATGCAGTCACAAGGTTTCAGCATGTTGCTAATTTTTTTCAGTGCTTGGTCGAATATTTGACTGAAATATTCTGTTCTAAATTGCTAATGTTCATATTTGAATATCCTTTGTTACTGTTTTTTTGAAAGCCTCCCACCCTAAGGTTAGTCAATTTATTATCTAAAAATTCTTTGTACGTTCAAAATAAAATGTAACAAGAAATAATTCAACTCACAGTACTACAGTTGGCAATGTATCTGCTCCCAAAATGGAGGAGATTTTTCTCCTTATAAATTCAGATAGACAAGTAATTGAAAACCTTTTGTAACAAAAATCTCATCAGTTTTGAACTGATAGCCCAGGTACAAACTTTCAGCCTGATTTGATTTGAAATTGCCTGATAGTAGATGTACAAAACTGGGGGCAAAATTGTTAAAAGCTTACAGAACATGGTTTGAGCTTTTGTTGAAGTAATGCTGAAAAATAAAGGTGGTTTTTCACCCTGTATTTTTGCCTTTATCTGTAAAATATTGCTCTTGGTGTAACGGCAAAGTGAAGACAGTTATTCTGTAATGCCACGTATTTGCTAGACAAGCACAGGACTAGGATTCATAGCTGATTCACTCAATTACTGCTTTCAACAATGTTCTTACCAGGATATTGCTTTCTGGGCACTTAAGAAAACTGAGTAAGATTGGATTTTATGCATGATGAACCATAAAGAAAAAAAAACACCACACCAGCAGCACGTAGTTATTGCCTAAAAAAAAAAAAAAAAGTCAATTTAACACTTGATGTTTCTTGAATGTTCTGATTATTTTATTTTTTTTAGTATCAGGAAACAAAGGTGTCTGAAAATGTTAGCACAATCAACGTGAAATCTATTAAACAGCAGCATAGTAATTGGCTTTTACATGTTTGAAATACAGCTGTGGTTCTAATTTTAGGACAAAAATTAATCCTATTTGTTTCAAGCACTACAGAATCCCTCTTGGTGTACCACGGGCTAAAAAATATGAATCAATTCTGCTGAGGAGATTATGCACTTGGTAAAATATTTCTTATTCTGTTTCTTTTTACACACACCCACCTAACTAGGAAAGAACATGCAAATAAAACCGTATCAACACTGCATCTTCTTATGGGACAAAATCCCAAATCTGCAAATGTCAGTGGGATTTTTTGCTGCTGTCTATAGTGAACTAGGTATCTTTTTTATGCCTGGTATTTTTTTTCCTTTTTTTATTAACTCATACACTTCTCAATATGTAAGGGTTGACCACATATTAAATATATTCAACTAACAGAAAAATAGATTAGGGACAGTAATTTCAGCAGTTTATCTATTCAGTGGGAATATTTTACTTAATTTAAATCTTTTTCTGCAGTTTAGGCTTGTCACTTGTCCTGCCCACAATAAACATGCAGTACAGTTCACTTCTGTTTTCTTCATAGTAAAGTAGTCTCTTATAATCACTTGTCACTATGTGAATCCTCAGTTTTTTCTCCCATACAGCAAAGAAACATAACTGTTTCAAGCAGAGGTCATATTTTCTAGATTCCAGATGACCTAATGATCTTCTCTGGGCTTTGTCCAGTTTGTCATCTTTATTGAATGGGATGCTGTAAATCAGCTACAGCATTATAGCCTATGTGATGAATTTCCAGCACTTGTAAGATTTAGTTCATGTATTTATTTCCAACACCTCTACTTGTATGACATGTACCAACATGCTTCTTATTATAGCTGATTTTTTTTTTTTCACAGCAGGAGAATTTTAATTTTGCTTTCAGCTGGAGGTCAAGAATAGCAGACTGAAAATAGCACTTTATACACTTATTACACTATATTGCATATATTTCAGACAATGTCTTTGTTTTTTTCAAATACTTTTCATATTATTTAATCAGAAATAGTTTCATCTGAATAGACCCTTGTGCTTCCCGACAGTATGCCTGCCAGCCTTTTTTTGGAACTGCAGTGCTATCAACAATAGTACAAAATATAGCAAGTCTTCAGTTTGTGGCTCTAGGCAAAGTAAAAGTTGACTTGACGTTGAGAAGATAACATTGATTCTGGCTGAATTTTTCTTTTTAACTGTACAGAAAATCTGCCAAACAGATGGAAAGCCTCAAAACAGAGTGTGGAAGGAAACTCCCTTTAATTTTCAAATCCGTCCTGGCTGAATAGTAAGGCCAGTGTCAGGGAGTTGTCCAGCACTTGCCAGGACACTGTCAAGGGACTGTTAAATTATGTGATGACTGCATTAGGGTATCCAGAAAAGCTACTAATTCCCCACAACAATGTGCATTCAGTACCTGAGCTGCTAAAGGAAGAAATGGTACAGCTGTGCAACTGACACAGATGCACAGCTACTGTGTTTGCCAGTTCAGGGACTGTTACTTTTGGCATCTAAAGGGACTATAGACAGGGAATGAAATAAACTTATTGTTTCTTCTGGAGCTGCAGTATAAGTGCCTGGTGCCTGACAAAGAGAAAAGAAAGCAGTATAGAAGAAGCATTTTGTAACAAAGATATGGGCTAGACCTGAGGCATCTAACCAAGCATCTCTTCATTAGAAATGTTTTGTTCCTCAAGCACAATGGGTGTGGGTGCTGTGTGCCCAAACTGGTGCTGGGACCTGGTGAATGGAAAGTAGCAAAGGAAAGTTTGGTGGCTGTTAGCAATTAGTAGAAAATGTCTGGCAACTATTGAACAGTTCCTGTATATAAGTTATTTCATAGGAATAATGCAAATTATGTTATGACATATTATTTACTGATGTCTTTCCCTTAACCAAGTGTTATGGATAATTTTTCCCCTTTATTCTTTGATAATTGTATTATTTTCCTAAGTAGCAAAATATACAGTGTCCTGAGGTGAATGTGACCGGTTCTTACCATCACAGTTTCTTGGTGCTTTAAACAATTCTACAACTCCTTTCAAGGGGCTAGCCAGAAAGTGTGGACACTAGCAGACACCTTGGCTGAATGTACGCGTGTGATGATCAGTGAATGTACTACTGATGCGTATGGGAGATCAGTTAAATCCACCTATCTCTAGGCAGGTAACTGCAGCACCAAAGTTAGGATTAGAGCTCCCTGAAGTTGCCATCTTGAGAGATTAGATGAGTTGATATTATACATAGTTTGGTATAAAAAATTTTGGTTAGGTGCTTAAAAAAGTGGAATAGATCCAAGCAGAACTGGCTGAAATTGTTTTACATTTTACTCATTTACTAAAATGAGGTGCCATCAGACTGTGTTTGGATTTGGCAATATTTAGTGGTTTTATCTCTTGGAATTAGTTTGTTTGCATGGTCAGGAACGTTTTTACACTACCCATTATGCTTTACCTAAAAGTAAAAAACCGGATATAGATGCCTTACATATGTAGGAAGATTTTTCAGCAATAATGTTTGATACAAAGAAAAAGTGCTATATGAAATTTGTTTTCAGCACAATGCGTGATTTGCTAGCGTTAACAAAAATGGGAGGTATGTATCCAATTCACTTCAGACATTGCTAAAATACTTTGGTAGTACAGTGTATTGATATTACTAGTTTTATTTTTTTAAAACTTATCTACAAGGAAATGTCAATGAAGAGTAGCTTCAGCAGATACTTGAAAACATTAAGTGCAGAAAATTTTAATTCTAAATCATTTGCATTGACTCTGTCTATATGCTGTCAGTAGTATGACATATTTTAATGAAATGTTGCACATGATCACTAATATTCTGTGTATGAACATATCAAATTAGAGTTTTTATTTGCTGTAAACACATTTTTTTAATGTATATTGCTAACCCGGGAAAAAATATATGCCACAACATTGATGATATCCCAGTCTTTGATTTGGATATCAGATTTACTGTTCTAATGCTTTTCTAACTCATTGTCAGCCTATGATTTTTCCAGACTTGGAAAACTGATTGGAGTTGCAGAGAAGCATGAATTTGCTTCTCTATACTCCTGTATCCTGAGGGAGCCTGTGCTTGTACATTTGTGGTCTAATCAATGGGACTGCCCTTAAAAGCTCAGAATCAGTTTGGCTCTTAAAGCTCAATACCTGTGTGACGAACAAAGATGAACAATGAAATATACGATGCCTGCGTATGTGGTAAATGAACAGATTTAAGTTCATTGCCCGTAAACCAAAGTAGTTTTACAGGCAATACGCTGGAGATAAGGTGTTTCTGAAATGCCTTGTTAAAGATTCTCCTTTACTTTGTACTTAAGGCAACATGTTTATCTGGAGGTTTGGAAAAATTCTTATTATGCTTGGAACTAACATTTCATTCCACTATGCAAACTGAGGGGAAATGAATAAACATTGACTGAGAATGAGATGGGTATTTTGTGCTATATCAGGCACACAGGAGACACTGTATGTTGCTAAATAATTACTTTTGACATATATACATATTTGAGGCACAAATGGGAAAAATTTAGAAAGCCCTAACTAGAGGTTTCAGCTGTTTGCCAACAGCGTGGCTGCAGATGTCTCTTGCCCTTAAAAATGTTCTTTACATTCTTAATGCTAATGGATTTTTTTTTTCCTGTGGAAAAGCTAATGAAAAGTTTAAATTAATGAAACCATCAGGCTGTTTTGTTTCTTCAAGTAGCTATGTTATTCTTAGAAAATACTTTAACACTTTCCTTGGACCCTCGTATTCACCCTGTTGTATTATTATTTATTAGATATTCTGGAAGGCTTGTAAGCTACTTTCAAATGGTTAAATTAAGAGAACTGGAATCCTTAATAATTATTCTGTACAGACTGAACTGTTGTATAGTTGGTGAACAAGCGGAATACTTGAATGTGGTCTTTTCATCTACTGAGGCGTGAAATTGAAAGGATTACTACAGAAATGTGAATGTTTCTGTCTTAAGCTGAAAATATTCTAATAAAAAATGAGTAGTAGGCCAATTTTTGCACTCACATAAATTTTAGGAAGTCACCGTGCATTCAGTGGATAGTATTTTTCTATTAGAATTTGCATTTTGGAAGCATATATTTAGAAAATTTTTTTTTTTTTACTTTTATTTTTTTTTTTTTTTTTTTTTTTGTGTCCATTTGATTACATACAGTGAATTAAAGGCTCAGGAACTCAAGGGAGGTAAAGCGATACTGTCATGATACTGCTTCTTTGACATCTATCGACTTGTGTTAATTCCCACCAATTAAGCATTTGATGTAATGTGTTCCTTGGAGTTCATTCCCCATCACCAAAAATAAGATGTAACACTGGATGCAGTTTCCAGAAGTCAGATCTGAAAATTTCAACAACCAAAAGACTTGCTGATGTGCTATATGAGGTTTAGCTCCTGATGAGTGAGGGAGTCAATACCTCCTAGACAGGCATTAGGATAAATGCTATATTCAGTATTTAAGTGAAGAGTAAGGTCTAAAATTTATCACATCTCCATTCCCACTGTTGTGTTCAGCTGTGGGAGGATAGCCAGAGAACATTCAAACTAGTTCCAAAATTGTTATAATGTTTATAATTGTTATAATGTCATTCAAAAGTGAGTATTTACATACAGTACTTTCCTCTACAAAACTTCTTACACCTATTGTAGGAATGTGTTTTGTAACGTATTTTATTGTAATGTAATGATATTGGTTTGCATGCCTTTAGGTTTGAACAATTAGAAAAACAGCATGAATATGTGCAGATATGGGCAGTAACAGAGGTGCTTTTCCAGAGGTACCAAAGCAGTGCTTTTTATATAGATGTTTATTATGGATCTGATTCCTTTGCAGTGTAACCATGCCAGCTTATGGAGTCAGTTCTGTATTGTTTCTGTACATATCTGACAGTTATTTTGTGAAGTTACATGAAACTGTGACTTTTTTCTTTGTGGAAAAAGATTTCCAATATACAGTATTTGAGTTCCAGAAATTAAGTTTGCTGACTGAACCCCCCCCTCTGATTCCTACGCAGAAAGAAGAGGGATTTAAGAGATTTCACACGGAATATTTCTCTCCAAGTATCTCTGCCCTTCTGTGTGCTGTAGCTTTTGGCCAGTGTGTCTGTTAGCTGCTCTCATAATGCTGTAGCTTGAGCATACATGTGAACATAAAATTTATGGTCTAATAGGAAAAACCCATGGTCTACTGCAGTTGCATAACAAAAGCTATGCTTCTCTTGAAACTATGCTTTAACTGATATGCGGATATTGCAACAGATATGTACAGTGCTGCCAGAAAGAAAAAAGCAGAAGTCCTCAAGGACTTGCTGTGATACAACCATATGCAGAAGGATCTTTTATAAAACATCTGACTTTTGAGTCTGTCAGCAGACTTACAGGTATTATTCTTAATGGCTTTGAACTTTCAAAACACTTCAGATGTCTGTGAAAGTGGACAATAAGTATCTATCCAAACAGTATTTCAGTCTCTCCCTTGTTTTCTAAGTATTGGTGGGGAGGGAACAGAAATGAAACTTGTTAATTTTACATGAACTGCTTTTCTGTTATCTTTCAAACATGAGCTGGATGAATATTGAGCTTCTGTAATGCTCAATTAATTTCTTTGTTTGGAAATCCTGGATATTAATTTCAATTAATATCTTAATAAGCATATGTATAAACAAACACATTTGCAATTTACATTTGAAGTGTCATCATTTTAGTAAGTGAATTTGAAATGCAAGTCTATGAAATGTGACAGGTAAATGGCCAGCAAGAATGAGGTCTATATCTCCTTTCTTAATTAAGGGATCAGAACATCAGATGTTCAGTTATTAATTTTATTAGAAAACTAACAGTGGATTTTTTCCCCACATTCCACTCAGGAGAAGCATTTCCATTGACTTATTATGGGGTATAACTTTGATAATTCCCATTTGCTGCAAGAAAACTTCTGTAAGAGATATGTAATAACAATTAACTATTTCTACAGGTCTGCTTCTGTAGACAGGAGATGATCTGTGTAGTATATCCCAAAAGTTAGTCAGTGTACATGCTGTACAGCCACAGCTATGAAATGCAAATATAATTTCAGTTCCCACAAAACAGGCATTTTTGAAGTTTGCCACATATTTATTTTTAATCCATGCTTAACAGTGTGCTGTGTTCACAGAGACTTCCAACATCTTCACACTGATGAGGCATAACAAAATCTTTCACCATCTATAAA
>JAVJGJ010000030.1:13648606-13686720 GCA_035590215.1 Microhierax caerulescens | reverse complement strand
ACAGTGTGCTGTGTTCACAGAGACTTCCAACATCTTCACACTGATGAGGCATAACAAAATCTTTCACCATCTATAAAAAGTGCCTTTATCATGCAGAACAGAGACTGACAGACCTACTCCAGTGACTGTAAATCAATGTTTAGCTGTAGGGAAGCAGGGAACAAAGAGGCTTTTAGAGTCTTTATTGATCTGAAATATGAATGAAGAGATAATGATACGAAGCTGTGTATTGTCCACTGTCTTCATGGGACAGGAGGAGCAAGAGGCAGCATCTTTGGGAGGAGGTATGGCACAGCACATCTATGTGGATGGCTCTTCTGCATTAATTTGCCTGATCTGTTTTGCCTTTTGTAGCCCTCGGGTTCTATGTGTAAATGGGAATTAAAGCAACGTGAAGGCAGCATTTATTTTCTTCTTTCATCCTGTCATTCCTTTCTTCTCTACAGTGACATGGGAATTCCATGTTGTAACGTTTAGCATATGTGTATACTCCTTCTCATTGTGTGTAAGGAAACATACACCTGTGAATTTAACCATGCGTTAGGGAAAGACAACAGGACTCAGAGTAGACTGGAGGTCATGAAGAGAGAACAAAGGGTAACCTGCCCGATGTCTTCAGTTGACTGTATGAGGACATGATCACAAAGCACTCTTTGTTCCACAACTAAGACAGATACTCGTATTCCTCTTCATTATTCTGCAGAAGTGAATTTTAAACTGCCTAAGTCTCTGTTGTGCATTCTGTATCAAAGTACAGAACTGCAGGAAAGACACTATGCAGTTGCAAAAACCCCAGATTAGAACTCACAGTCTAGAGTGCAGGAAAATCTGGTTAATTAGAAATGGATTTTGTTGGAGAAAACATTGATTGAGTCTGGATTTATTCTGTTTTTGTTTGACACAATGCTGTAACTACTAAATAGATTAAAAGGAATCAAAGTAAACACTACTAAATATTTCTCCTTGCAATTTGATCAATACAATAATTTTAATGTCTATCACCAGATATTACATAGCTAAATAACACTTATTTTTTAATCTTAATTACTGTTTCCTGGAGGGAAAGGTAAAGAATACAGCTTGTGTCTCTACTCCTATAGATACTGTAAATTTCCCTTTTGTTTTTCCATAGATGAAAATGATTGTGACACTTTTACTTTTCAAAATAATGTGCATATAATCTTCTAAAGAAAGACAGGTATTTTAAGCGCATACAGCTATTGACTTTTCTAGTTCAAAGAAGGGAAAAAGAATTCTAGCAAGGAGGGAAAAGAATAGATACAGTAGGTGGCAGGTTTTTTTGACTACTGAATGCATTATTTTTTTCTTCATGCTGTTGCAGTTTAGATTTATGTATGGTCGTACTGTCAGTGCAATTCTATCCATCATAAATGCTGTATAAAGGTCAGAAGAGAAAAATGTCACAGCTTTAGAAGGGGAGGATTATAAACATTTATCTGAACCTAAGTACTGGTGAAAATAAATACCTAGATTTGCTGTAGTCACAGTCAAAAATACTGTCAATTACAGTGTAACTATATATTTTGATAAAGTGATTTCATTTAACGAGACATCTTGTAGAGCAAATTAGCTGTATTAATAGAATGCATAAAGCTCATGACTTTATACAGTGCACCGAAGTGAATGAATGGACTTCAGTATTAGTTAACCTTCACTGGCCTTCTCATTTTATGAATGTAATTGACATTACAGTGCACATTTAATCTATTTGTCTTATCTATCCCCATGATCAATGCTGTTCAAGGTATGGAACTACGGGTTCTCATGTTTCTATCTATACTATGACGCTTCCTGTAGCTATCAGACACATTTCTTTGTTTCTCCTATACTTGAAAAAGGCTTGAATCAGTGCTAAGGCATATTTAGCCTACATATTCAACATTTATCTCATAGTTGTAAGATTCTGCATTATTTACTGGCAGAAACTAGAATAGGTAAGATGGAGACAATTGCTTTCATTCAGAAAAAGCTTGTAGGCATTAGATCTTGGTAGTTTTAACTGTGATACATCTCCATGGGTGTTCTGTTCAGGTCATCATTCCCCGCATCATTAAATCCTATGTTGTGTTACTTCTGGTTGTTGGATATGGCAAGAAAATAACTTACAGTCAACATGGGGTCCCTTCAGGTCTAAATCGAAGGTGTTTGTGGTGTTGTTTTGCAACATGTATGGTGCACAGTAGTCAGAAGGTGTTAATTCCCTGTGGTTTTCCTGTTGAGGGCAATGTAAGTTCTTGTTTCATTATGAACTAGGCACGGGTGTGGGGCTAGGAAGTGCAGCTTATATTGGATGTGGCAAAACCGAATTCTCTTCTTTGCTGCATCCTAGTATTCACCGATTTGCTTTGAAATGGCCTGTAAACTATACAGTTTCCTTTATCTTATCAACTGCTGCACTTTTGATTCTCAATAGTCATTTGGAAACTGTTGAAGGAAATGGTTTAAAAGCAGGTCCGTCTAGAACAGTATAAGGCAAACTCATGAGGAAGAGGGCTGCTCTTGAAATCACACACACTGGCACATCTCTGATTCATTTCTCATTTAGTATTTTAGAGACCAAAGCTCTATTTCCTTCAGGGTTTTGTCTCCAACAGCACATATTATTGAATTATGTTTTCTAGGCTAAACAAATAATGTAGGTTTGAATTCAGGTCTGATGTTTTTATGATGTTTGAATAATCTGATTTATTACTGGATGTGGTATTCCTGTGTGGTATGATGTGCTTTCTTTTCCTGTTGTTTTCAGTCGTGTGTAACCTGAATTCCATAAAAGCACAAAAATCTACCACTTCTGTCTTACCTATGATCTTAAACCAAACTAAAAATACCCAAACTTGGTGTATTGTAAAATACTTGGTGTTAGGAAATGTGAAGAAACTGGGAAAGTTTGTTTGAACCTAAATATATCCATATATAAAGACAAAGCATTTGAAATTGCTATCGTATGTAGGAAAAAGTTAGTCAGCTATCAAAATGAAACTGCAAATAACTATGGTAAAGTCAACATAGAAAATGCTATTAAAAATTTTCTCAGAAAGCTGAAAACTTACACTAAAGTTGTTATATGTACATCAACAGAATTTTTTTTTAACCTGCATTCTCTGTGACAAGAAATATATTTGGCTCCAAATGTTTGTCTTAAAGCAAGACTGTGCAGCCACTATTACTATTATTATTGGAAATGCTTTCAGTGTTAGTACTGAATTGAATGCTGTTTAAGGCCACTGAGGTGAGAAAACACCATTACTTAGAAGAAAAAGCAGCGCTAAACCCAATATTTTCATTCCAGAACCTCCAAAATCAGCAGTGTATATAGCATGCAGTTGGCAGCACAAGTTCTGAAGCCCGTATCAGTCTGGAAACTGTCTAAATCAGAAAAAAATTGCTCTAGATGAGGTAAATTAACTTCTCTGAGAATTTTCTGGCATTCTGGTAGGCAGTTTCCATGGAAGTGAATTGAAGGTCTCAAATCTTAGTGAAACAAATGCAATATTTCAAAATACATATATGTTTACTGACATCTGAATATTGAGTCTGCCCTCTTTGATTCTGAGAGGTGATGAGTAAATCTCTGTCTGTTCTTTTTCTTCTACAGCCAACAGGGAATATTTTCCTGGTTCAGGATTTATCCTCAGTGAGTACAGGTTTGGCTGGCTAAAGACAGAGAAGTATGCCAAGATTAGGCAGACTCTTCAGCCTTTGAGGGAAGCTATAGAAGTAGAAATTAAAGATCAAGTATTAAAGTACAATGTATAGACTCAGAGGCAGGACCTATGGGAAGATAATTTTATGACACCCATATGCCTTAAAGGCACTCTCAAGGACTTAACTTTCTCTTAGTGTAAGCTATCACCAAATTCGATTGTTGAGGAGCAGGGACAGAGGGAGAGTTAATCTGTGTCTGGTCCCTGAAGCATCGTGCGAGTACCATGAGTGGGCTAAGACCTCCTGGAAGAAAGTGAAGACAAATGGGTTGTAAGAATGGACGCCAACAGTTTGTTGTTGGTAGTCCAGAAATGGATTCTGCCACTTACCTCAATGGAAGAATCCCTGTAGACACTTATCAGTGACTTTGGCATTCAGAAAGTTACTCTCTACTGCTTATCAACCTGTATGCACCAGTTCCTTGCAATTCCCAGTATGTTGTTTGTGTTGTGTCTAATTTCTGAGAACCAACACAATTGTTAGGTGAATGATATTCTTTATAAGGTTAAGAACTCCCTTTCATTTGTAATGGCAAACCAGACCTCTCTCCCTTGTTTGCATGTACTGAAATATATTGGCTTTGCACTAGTAGTTCAGAAGTAACATATTCAGAAGTTTCATATTCTATGAGTTAAATCTCTGTGTGTGAGGATGTTTGGGTGGAAGTGTCTTTTTGTGTTTGACCTAGATTTTGTTTTAAAGCTTTTGAAATATTTTGTCTTATATCTGCTTTCTTCTCCTTTCAAAAAGGTGCTTCAGAAGAAATCTGTCTCCCTGTTGGATAAGTTCATACTATTTAACAAGAAAACCAAAACCAAGTTCTTCTCATACATCTTCCTATATGTTTATTGACATCTTTCATATTCCACCAATGTTCAGAATATTTTGGGGCAAATCTGATATAATCCCTTGTGCTGTTTTCCTGACCATTATGCTACTAACATAGCAAGTTACTGTAAGAGAAGTGTTCATCTCCAGGAGTTTTTCTCATGGTTTAATCTTGCTAAAGTTCTTAAAGGTACTTCAGTCATCTAAAACAGTATTTTCAGTAGCCTCTTCATTTAGGGACATTAAAACTAATTTTTTAGAAGAATCATCATTATTTTGTTGTTAAAGAATGAGCCATGAATGATAGCTGATAGTTCTTTCACTAATATAATCCCTTATAGCATTCTTTCTATCTATTTATGTACAGAGTGAGCTGCTGATGACTGCGTGGAAATAGGATTTAGTGGGATTTACTGATATTCTTGGTAGAAAGGCTTAACTAAATATGCAAGTTCTAGTGGGAATTTTCTTTCCCAAAGATATTTTTATTAGCATTTGGATACTTTAAAGCATACAAAATAGAGATCCAGCTCTCAAGCAGAGAAAGCAAGTCCCATCAAAGTATTATTGTATTTAAATGTAGACCTTTATAAAAGCCGCATACTAAACTCATTAAGATAAAATATAGGCGTATTTCTTCTAAGGCTTTGAAGTGTCTGTTCTCTTTTGCTGTTGACTGCATTTAATACAGTCTTTGAATTTATGCTTTATATAGTCCCAGTAAAATAGAATGAAATTATCCACAACTGGTCAATGATAAAGAACGATGAAGTAACTACCAGCTACTGGGCACTCATCCTCACAGAGTTTGATCCTCTATATGATGTGTATATGTTATCAGCAACGATCCTGAGAATGTCTCCTGCTTGCCATGAATGACAGATTTGATACAGCTGCTGTACCCTGGTGTGACAACACAGATAGAAACTTAGCTGTAAAACTGACTAGTTATATAGGTTTATGCTACCACAGGATAGCTGTGGAGCTGGGGCACCAGCACCTTTTCCCCAAAAAAGCTTCAATGGTTGTGAACAACCTAACTGATAGGGTTTAGCAATTTCAACTTCTGCTGCTGAGAAAACCTGTTTATTACCCTTGGAAACTATAACTGAATGCTAGGATGGCATCTCAGACGGTATTGTTTTAAGTGATACTGATGGATGGGTTCTGTAAAATTGAAAGAATGGAAGAATTTTCAGAATAGTAATGCAGTAAAAGCTATTAAGTCAGTGAAACAGCAACAATCGGTTACTTAGTACAGGTTTGGAGATTCTTGAAGATG
Source organism: Microhierax caerulescens (assembly GCA_035590215.1). Taxonomy (NCBI): domain Eukaryota; kingdom Metazoa; phylum Chordata; class Aves; order Falconiformes; family Falconidae; genus Microhierax; species Microhierax caerulescens. The sequence goes on along the minus strand of JAVJGJ010000030.1, from coordinate 13,680,884 downwards.
GTTTACTGAGCCAGAAAATTCTCTAACAAACTGACTTTTTGTATAGGTATTTTGTGTAAATACATGGTTATCCACTAAATTGCATTCCATGTAATTTTGTAAAAGAGTTTGAAAGGTATTTATTTCAGCATTTTCTGCTGAAGTTGGATGGGCCTGGATCAATTAATCAAGAATATACTTTGTGAAAGTATATGTATAGCTATTTTAGAAAGAAGAGAACTCAGCTACCTCAGAAATACTTAGAAAGGTGAGGCTGGTGTCTTTGCATATTCTCTTATAAATATTTCTGTCCATGGCATTTTAATATACTGACTTGGAAGCTGAGGAGACAAAGGAAATACGCTCATAGGACTACTATTGCATCTTCAAGGATAAAAAGCAAAAAAAGTATAATGATAATAATTGAACTTCTCTCTCTGATAATAAAATTAAATGGAAATATGGAGGCCTCTAACTAATTCTGGTATATTTGCAAAATGAAAGGTGGTAGTTAGGAAAGATGTCTGTTATTTGCAAGCATCATCTAGACATACACCACAATATTCACTGAAGTGAATAAACAGCCAATTCTTGACTGATAAATATGTAGATGTAAAGGTCAGGTTATCTGGTGGCTAATATTTGTCAAGATTATCAGCTTTGTATTTTTCCAAATTGGGTTTCTTTAAGCCATACTGAGACAGGTTGAATCCCCTCAGTATGCCTAAGGCTTGTTTTTCCTGTCAGATAGGTATCTTGGCAGGGCAAGAGCCATCCAGGAGAATCACCGGCAAGGGGGACTGGTGGAATTCAGGCAGTCCCTCTAATGCTTCTTCCTTACCCGAAGAGGTTTACTCAGCCAAATTCATCAGTAGCTCACCATGATCTTCTGTGTAGCTATTGTAACATGCTTTTGTTTTAACCAAGGCCATTTTTCAACTTCATCTTAAATTTCTCCAAAAATAGGAGTTGTTTTGCTGCATCCTGCTGTTTGTAGTCAGTGCTTTTGTGTTTCTTGCTTTAACGTTTATATTCGATCTGCAATGTTAACTTTATGATAGTCAAGATAGGGATCTGGAGGGGTCTGTATTTTGTTACAATTCAATATCTTATTTTGTAAGCATGTTCCAAAATTACAGTGGATACTAAATCTTTATTTTCTGCTTAACTTAATTCCAATTCATATCAATGAGTACTGCTATTTTCCCCAGTCTGTGTGGCAATATCTTTCTAGTTGTCGATATCCTTTTTTTTTTTTTGACTTCTTATCCATAGATTATTCCATTTATCAATTTCACAGCATAACTCACAAACAGTTGTATCAGCTTAAACAGGCCACGAGTTGCAGCAGAATGGTGGAAACAGTGACAGGGAGAGAAACGTGATAAGCTCTTTAACTGGATTTACTATACTGAAAATGAGATGTAAAACTATATTATTTGTAGAAACTTGTGATTGCGGTCTTGATTCATGCCAAGTCTGTAACAGTCATTGACAAAACAGAAACAACTCTACAATTTTTCCAAGCAGATTACTTCTCCAATAAAACTCCAAAGTTAATGATTTTGATGTTAAGGACAAACTGGTAAATATTGATTAAATGCTGGTATCTTATTTGTATTACCAAAAGACAGCCCAAAGTAACCATTGTCTAATATTATCTGCTTTTGAAAAGCACATAGTCACGAAGGGTTATTCATAACAACTTTCATAAATACATGTGACTTTCTAGATCAGTAATTCAATAAGCGCAGGAAAGTGCAAATCAATGGGACAATGTTTTAATGTTCATCTTTTTGTTTCCTGAAGCATTGCTATATGTTTTTTCAGTCTTTATAAATCTGAATGGAAGAATGCACCCAGAAGCACTGATAAATGCTGTAGATCTAAGTATGTCAGAGATTCTTATAGAGTTTAAGGCTCTAACGAATAATGCATCACCTCATCTGACCTATCTTATTTCACAGACCATTACACTTCTCCAAAACTGACTCCAGTATGGGCTCCTTGAGTCCGCTAGCTTGGGACTGACTGAAGTAAAACAGAGTTGTAACTTACGACAGTTCACACATAGCCAATGTTGCTGGGAACAGAAATGTCCTCAGTCAGTTCTTTTACAACTCTTACTGATATTAAAAGGTTTTCTCTTTAGAAATTGTTCCTTAATGTCCCTTTTAAAATTAATGGACAGTATTGCTTATGTAAGAATGGAAATAGAAAACAGTGCATTTATTAAACTGATATCTGATATCTAATTACATGGAATGCTAGAGCCCCTTGTCTGCAGCTTAGTGAAACACCTTGTAAAAGGGCTCAGGAACTTTACAGGACTGGGTTCAGTAGTGTCAGTGAACAATAATCCAGCTGATAATATTGATAGGCATATTCAGACAAGACCGTATCCAAACATGAGAGTGGGGCCACTTTGTATGTCAATGTATGTAAATGTATGCTAATTTAAGTGGGTTACTTGGCAGGCCAGAGGAATCCCAATTTAGTAGCGGATGAGTAAGGTATTCCAAAAGAATACAAATTAGGAAGAAGCTGTAAAAAACCTGATTAGCTTTTCTAGGCCTGCTGTCTGCTCTTTTATCAACATTTCTTTAATAAATCATTCCCATCTCCCTCACCTAATTCCTGGAAGGTCAGGTGGCAAGCATGGAAAAAAATGGCCCTCTTTGTGAGTCTGTGCCATGGAGTGGACTAGCTAGGCAGTGGCACGAAACTTTGCCAAACACAGCTGATGCTGTCAGGCAGAAGCTTTTTTACACTAAGATTATTTTCTCACAGAGCTTGTGGCACTGTACAGTTTGCTTGACTTTATTAAAAAGGTCCTTTTGATTATTCAGATGAGTGAGGGAGGAGCCTTACAATTTCTCAGGACCATCTGCTGAGAGCTTTACAGTTTCCATAAGATGAATATATTGCTGTTTGCACTGCACAGTAGTAGCTGCCTGGGCACTGGGGTTCCTGGCTGTCCCCCTGTCTCTGGCAGGCTGCAGCCTCTGCATGGCATGACAAACTTTGTTCCAGACAGAAGAAATACTTCCATTTCAGGGAGTCTAACTTAACAAGGGGGTAGTTTTCTTATGTTATGCATTGTTGGATTTTTTCTGGATGTTATTGCTTCAGTCAGTGTGTAAGCAGTTGCCCAGAGGTCCTATATTCTCTCCAGGCATGGCTGTAAATACCATGTAGAATTCGGGTACTCTCATGTACCTGTATTTACATTTGCATATATGTCTATAATATTTGTAAAATCAGTTCTGCACATTTTATAAGTGCAACTTGGAAAAGAAATCATAAAACTTAAATTTATGTAGCTCTTTCATCTGGATGTATTTGATGCACTGTATATACTGTTTTCTAATTTATATATTTAATAGAAATATAATCTTACACTGTAGTACAAGATATTTCTATTTCTTCCTGTTTTTTCATTCTGTTTTAATATGGTGAATAAGCAGTGTTCCATGCTCATAATTATAGGATTTTCTGTATTTTTTTGTGAGCCAGTTGCATGACATAAATATCCATTTTCATATGGTGCATAAATATCCAATTCCGTAATTATCTAGGCATATTGACATTCAGTAAATGTTAATAAAATCAACCAAATTGGTATTTATTTAGTATATTCTATTGAATAAGTATAACTGAGTGCTATTAAAGCTAGAGGATGTATTGTAAAACAGTCCATTGGGATAATTTTATTTATTTTAATATGTTACATTTTACAGTGTTTATTACCTTTCGGATTAGGGGCTCTGCTGTATATGGTGTCATTTTTCTGTTCTGTATCATGATACTGCCATACTATTAGAATAACAGCATATTAACATTTGCCATAAGAGTGCAATTTAGTCTTTCAGAGTGAAATTCATTGCTGGGCACAGGGCCAGGATGAGGCCTGTGAATCTCCCAAGTCCTACTTCAGCTCTCAGATCAGAGTAAAAGCATATAGAAATTGTCATGTTTTCCTCCTTCATTTGGCCTGATGAACAGAACTGCTTTTGTATATACTTTGATGAGGTTTGGGCTCTGAAGTGAAGAGAGCTAGTCAAGAGGTGTAAGAACCTAAAATATCTTTGTGTAGGTACCCACTGAACGCATATGTGCAGCACCATACATCAGTGCAGAACTCAGCTAAGGGCTGTGCGTGAGGTTATACCCCATCCCTTACACTGCTGGGCTGTGAGAGCTGCTTGGGTTGGACAAAATGCCCTGCACTGTGGCTAATCTTCATGACCATGGGAAGCTAGGAAAGCCTAGCAGGATTGGAGGTACTGTAAGTTTGTTTACAGGAAAGATAGACCTTTGCAGGTATGCAAAATACAGGCAGCATAGAAGTAGTCCCATACAGCACCCTTTGGATTCCTTCTTCATGAAAGGAAACAAACTATCCTTATAGAATTGACACGTTTCCCTCAGAAATCACTGAAGACAGTTACCAGTGACAGGCGTGCCATGATTATGAATTAACTAGCCATTTCTGCAATACATGCCACTGAGACTGAAACTCTTGAGTTAAAATTAACACCTTGCCAATGAACAAAGGCTTCCTCCTTACTATAGGTTGAAAACAAAATAGGAGAAGCCATGAAAAAAAAAAACCCAAAAACCAGTGTAAGAGTGTAGGAACTGAACTTTTGGGAGCAGATATTTGCTTGTGCAGGAAAGCTAATGAATGATACGCTGACTTGAGATACTGGAAATCTAACATCAACTCCTGGTTAGCCAAAGAAACCCTGTCAGGCTTAAGCTGAGTTGTTCTCTGTCCAAACTTCTCAGCCTGAAGAATGAGATTTGTAAAAATTTCCTTTCTTTCTTGATGGAGTGGGAACTGTGTTAATTAGTGTCTGTAAATTGCCTTTCAGGCCTGAGGAGGTGACGGCTGTAGAAATGTCAGGTGGTGTGTGCTCTTTTTCCAGGAATGAGCTACTGCTAGAGCTGTACTAATGAGTTAAAGCAGTTCTCTGCATTCTTTACTCCAAAAGGCAGTTGTCTTTCAAAGTGCTACACTGACAGTGACAGACCTGAGTAACCATTAAGCTGTAATGTCCTTCAAGGTGACAGTAAGCCCAGTTTACCTAGATGAGGGAAGCCTAAATAAATGGCCTGTCTGCATGGTGTGACACAGACTTTGAGCTTAACTCAAAAAGCATAAGCACCTTTGACAAGATGCACACTCAATTACTGTGATGCCTGATTTCCTGGAGATGGAAGTGTGGCTCACCACCCTGAGAGTGTGATCCAGAAGGGAGAAATGGATGTCTAAACCTGTTCTGGACAAAAGTGTTTCTAATTTAATTTCTCACCATTGCAGATATGAAACAAAATATTTCCTTAAAAAAAAATAAACGAAAAGGAAAAAGCTATCTTGAATCTGTTTTAAATTATTTCTGAAGAGCAACCTGTGATACACAATCAGTATTGCTTGTAGGCAGTTTTATGGGCACACTAGAGCTAAATTTTACATAACTGGGGACATAAATTTAGGCCTTCTCCAGGTGAAGCTTGCTGTGCTATAAATCTGTGCAGTTCAAGTTCTGTCTGAACAGTCCTTCATTAAAATTCACACTGCAAGATGGGAGGGGTTGGAACAGGTTAGGTGAAGATCAAGAAGATTAGAACAAATGAAGAGAAAATGCAAAGGAAAATAATCTGGAGTGGTTTGTAAATGTGGATGATACTGTGCGAAGGAAACTAAGAGAATGATTTAGAGAAGCTTAAAAAAATCAAAGGAGTAACACAATTCAGTAACACAATATGGTACATTTCTTTCAGATTACTTTAAAACAGCAATACCTGTATAGGTATTTTCCTCTCCAAATATTTTTCATGTGGTTGGCTTTCAAACTAACTTAATGTATAACTTCACATAAAGCATGTATAGCAGTTGACACCTATTTGCACAAAAATCCATTTTCTTTATTGTCACAGAAACTTAAAGTCATGAGATCTTTGGAGTCACAAGGCTTCTTGTTGCCTTCAGTGTCTTGTATTAACAGTAAATGTTTTCCTCTTAAAGGGCTCCAAACCATTTATGTTAAAATAAAAAAAGACATGGAATCAAACCTAGTATAAAGTGAAATATACAGCAATCCCATTAATCAATACATAAATGACACTGTAAGTGCAGTTTTAGTATTGAGCTCTTTTGAGCAAAGAACAGAAATCTTAAGTGATACAAAATATATAAAGCTACAGGTAACTGTATCTGTCAGTAGAACTTTTGAGCATAACAATGCCTGAAGATACTTGGTCTGTCTGTAAATAAGTAGTTGCAGTGATGTGGAGGTCCTCATGAGTGCATTCAGACTGTTTCAATGGAGAGCTCTAAGCGCGTGTATGCCAGCGTGTTCTGACTGCCAGAGCCAGGTGAGTCTGGCTTACCTTTATGGGTGGGTGCCGCGTTAGCAACGTCATTTCTGCTGTGAGATGGATAGGGCTTAAAATACTGAACTGGCGTAAAGCTCAGAAAAACTGTTGAGAAAGATTTAATTAGCTTCAGAAGGATGCAACTGGCTGCACAGAGTTGCTGCCAGCTTTGATGTAGGTTGTCTGAGGAGGTATCAATTGCATTTTCTGCTGGGATCAAATGTTGGGAATATGTGCTCAGGGTGTGGAGCCCACAGGGTGAAGCAAAATGAGCACTGCACTATGTCACTGCAGGATGAAGTAATAAAACAAATATTTCTGGCCCAGTGGATTCTTACTGTTCATGTTCACTGTAAGAATATAAATTCAAGCTCCTGCGTGAAAAGCACAGGAAAACTGTTTTGAGATGCTAAATCTGATCTGTTAGCTGTCATTTTCATGTGCCTTCATATACAGACCTGTGCTGCTGTGGTGTATCAGTTGCACGGTTTTCAGGGAAAATGGGCCCTCTGTACAGTGGACTCAAAGGTGGGGGCAGAATGTAGCTGATCTAAATATGACCTGCATTTATAATGGTTTGTGTTTAAAATCTGCCATTTTTGAAACAAAATCCTGAAGAAGCTTTTTTTTTCACTTGGACTGCTGAAATGTTTCTGCAATGTAATTATTTTAATTGAGTGTTCTGAAGCAGTACATACAGGAAAACTCCACAGGCTCTGCTGCTGATGCTCAGATGGCAAGCTGTGTATGAGCCTAGCAAAAATTTCTGATTCTAAAAGAAAATGTGAATTTTCTTCCCTGCCTCCATTTCAGAGAAAGAGACAAATATCCTTAGTCTTTAAGAGGGTGAACACTTTTATGAGAAGCCTGTGCAACTCCTGTTGGTATAAAATCAATAAACATGATTTGTATTTTCAAAGTGAGGATTTCCTCTGTGGTGGTATTGGAGGAAATACAAATTTTCATAACTGGGGCCAATCTCTACATTTATAAATAATCCCTGCTGACTTGAATGAGAGCTGCAGAAAGGTTGTGTCCCTTGTGTTTGTGACCCTTGCAGGTTGTCTGACATTATGTGTGCTACTTATTTGAGAGTCTCTGAGGAAAAAGGGATATGTGTAAGTCTTGAAATGCTTACTAAATGCACTGATAGTCTAGAGGAGTTCACAGATGACAAGGGTGGTAATTCGTCATAATACTGGAATAATCAGGTGGATTATCTCTTTGCAGTTTGGAGGAAACCCCTCCCATCTCACTTTTGTGAATCTGTGGTCATAGCTATCATATCGATGTAGTATATTTGTTTTCTAGAGCCCAGGAAAAGCCATACTGCATGAAGCATACATTTTTGTATAGCTTCCACAACTTGGTGCTGGTACTGTGTCACTTCAGTTTCATGGTAACTGGATATGGAAACCCCAGTAATAATGATCTTTGTGTAACCTAAATAGCTTGTTTTCTGTGGGAGAGATAACTTTGTTATTCTGTAATTCTAGGTTTACTTTATAGTTTATTTGTTTGCATGTTGATGTGCATGCTTATAGTCATGTATGGGACAATTAATGAAGAAAGTTGAGCTTAGAAAATGGGCTTTGCTTTTTGTTTTGGTGTTAAGATGGTCTCTGTTCTTGGTGGGGAAGTGAGTTTTGGGACTTGGCTCTATGATCTGTGGAAGTATGCTTGAGTCCTTTTGAGAGTGAGCTTCTGGTGGGATGTGGTTGTTACAAATGTCATGGAGCAGGAGTTGGTCTCCTCAGAATTAGTGCAGTGGGGAGCTTGTCAGCACGACAGGCTGAGATGCAGCTCTGTCCCAAAGCTCTGCAGCTGCAGCCCTCATTGGCCTCTTGTGGAAAAGATGTCCAAATGCTCAGCCAGCATTGCTTCCTGAATGCCAGGAACATAGAGTAAGAATCGCAGCAGGGAATGCTTGGATGATTTATAGGAAGATATATGCCCATCCAATTGATTTCCAAAACCATCTTGACTAGCATGAAAATCCATATTAATCGACTGTTCCCTGGCAATTCTTGAACTGGGAAAGGTTACAATTTACAGGATGAATAGTTTGCTGTGAATGGTTTGTTCATCTCTGTTCTAGTGTTTTCTAAGCAATTGTTTATTGTGACAAATTAACAGGTAACAGATTTATTCAGGCTGTGGTTTGAAACAAAACCTATCTTCCTTTGTTGAGGAACCAGCCCAATGAGTTAAGTGACAGCTAGTGCCCCTGAGCTTGTCTGGAAATGAATATTATTAGATATAGGCAATCTGCAATTAAAACTTTTTTCACTCTGTCTTATTCAACTGTTTTCTTTTGATTTTCAAATTGAATACCATCTTTTACTAGCAGTGACTACTGTGCTGAGTAGGCTCCACAGTCACTCTGCCAGTGGTCTGCTTAGCAGACTGTGACAGACAGGGCAGGCTGAGCAGCCCATGTGCATAACAATAGGCTTGGTACTTACTCACTGGAAGAAGTTGCCAGAAGGGTCTATAAAAGATTATTACTGTTCAGGAGGCTTTCTCTGGGGAGGTTTATCCTACCTTTTTGTCACGGGGAATGGTTAGGCCATTTCAGGGAGAAAGCTGTGGGCTTTGCAGTGCGGCTCATTCATGTTCCTTAGGCTCCCCCAGGAGAGGCGTGCCTGGTGCACTGGCAGATTTGTGGTCCTGTGCTAGATTTGTGATTGTGCGCATCCCCCTCTGCTGGCAGCACGGCTTTGCGAAATGTAAGAATTCTGTTTGCAGGAATGACACAGTCCTTTTACGGGGTTATCCCTTGAAGCAGGAGGTCACTAAGATATTAAAACAGGCTCTACGATAAATTTTCTCATGTTTAAGGAGAAATGTTTGTTTTCCCCCACAGTATCAGTATGTCCTCATAACAAACAGCCTATGCTTCAACTATAAGAATAAAACTTTACTTGCTGATATATATGTAGGTTCCTGCTGTATTATGAAGACTTTCTGCTTGTGCTGCTCAGTTATGAAGACAAAGCTTATAACACAATTTTTCTTATTTTAAGGCATGTGTTTTCAGCCTTTTGAGACTATGACTTAGGATTTTCCAAATTAGAAAAGACAGGTGATCAACATTGATTCACAGAAAAAATTAATGCTTTTTAGCAGGAAGCAGTGCTACTTCCTTGATAATGTCTCACCAGATTTTGTTGTATTGATGCTGTGCAAGCTGTTATTTCATGTTTAAGTATCGAAATCCAATCCATCATTACTAATTGAGAAGGGCAGGATTTATCTAGGTATGACGTCTATGCTTTAGCACAGTAGCTTCATCAGTAAGACAAATAACTTTTCAAAGGTGCCTTTCCTACCTCTCTTATCCAGCCATCTCTAGCACTCTGTAGTAGTGTCTCTTTCTTTCCTTTGACTAATAGGAGTCTGTTGTCCTTTAAATGTCTAACTAAATGGCATTGAAATCAGCTGAGACTTACTGTAAGAACTGTTATCAACATGTTCTAATGTATGCATGCTCGTTACACAGTATGAAATTCTTGTAAAGACACAGTAGTAACGATTTTTTTCAGGTGAGGTGGTCCTATGGCATAACTGTTACTCTAGTTTATGATGATACAGTAGAAGGAAGTTTAATTTCTCAGTCTACTGACTAATGTTTTTAAGAATGCTGCATTTGTGAAAAAAATGTTTTGTTGAAGTTACTCTGTGTAAGGAAAGGTTAGGGTTTGTTTTAGGGCTTTTGATAAAAATCTGAACATACTTTATTTTCATAAAACATTCCTATGTGACATAAAATACCTTTTTAAATGAGTAGTCATATACACTTCCATGTGTCACAGAGGTTTTGTTGCCAATGCAGATCTGGCTGCAGGACTGAAGTGGTTTGTCTGTTTAGCTGAACTCAGTGTCTCCAAATCCTGTGTAACTAACTGTAAGGTGTAGCAGGTATTACTTCAGCTAGGCAGGAGGGGGAAAATGGAAGCAGGAGAGTAACTTTTCTCTGGTTGTGTTGTAATGTAATTTGTTGGGTTTTCCCCTTTATCAGTTCTTGGAACCTAATTAGTAGTTTTCTTTTTTGCAACCAGTGTTGGAAAATAAGGCAATTTGTTGTTCAGCTTCACATGGGTTTACATTGCAAAGAAAACTTGTAAATGTATATATAGACATTTATATTTATAATAATGAAAACAATCATGGGACTTAAGGTGGTCTTAGATGGTATGTTGGAAGAATTAACAAATCAAATGCCTTCAAAATAGATCTGGCGAAATGTCAGTGCATTTAATTTTTTTCTTGTTTTTAAATAGGAACATTTTCATACATGTTCTTGTTTTTCTATGAGTTCAAAGGACATAAAGAATAGAATTTCAGATTTTGAGAGGAACACAGTTTTCACACAATTTTTCAGATACCTATGTTTTTGCATTACGTGATAGCCCAGCTTAACAGAAAGTCTTACACTAGTTCTTAATGTTAGTTTTTTTCCATTTATGCCAAAATAAATATATAACACCTCATTCCTCTTTCTCAATAAAATATGTTGTTGGTGGTTGTGTCCCTCCTGTCCGTCTCCATCCCCCTCCTTGTCTGTCCACCCCCAATTTCTAAGGAAATAGTGTAGTAAGCCACATAGCTTCCAGAAATATTTGTTTTTTAAAGGCATTGGTTTTGACCATTAGTAACAATACTACTGCTAGGAAACCCCAAACCTCTTTGCAAAAGGTTGGCCTCAGTGTTGTGGCTGGTTTCAAGCAAGGGCCAGCAATATGGTGGCTACCAGGTGCCACACTGATCATTTATGCTTTGAACCTTCTCATTTGTATTTTCTCCCTGATTACTGCCATCCCAGAGAAGAGCTTTCTCAACAGATAAGTGTTCTTCTATTATGAGTAAGAAGATGGTCAGATTAAGGAAAGCAACTTGACTTCTGACATAACTCCTCACTGCCCCAGAACAGCACAAATATGGGATGTGCTCAGATGCTTGGGCTGGAGGCATGGGCAGCAGCCCTCTTTGAGATTATTCCTTGTAAAGCCCAGATGGGGGAGTGAGCATAAACAAGGGAAATAAAGTGGTGGAAGGAAAGAAAGTAAGAGAAAATGAGATTCAGAGAGAGAGAGAGAAGATAAAAATTGGGTAGGGCAAACAATTGTAAAGCTGGAACTGGTATGAGGTTTCAAAGTTGCAAATTTGTCAGCAAAAGCCAATGTTGAATAAGTCTACCAAGCAAAGCTGAGAACAGGGATCATGGACCTGAGAAGCTATTGGTCTTTCTCGGAAATAACTACCTTTTCTCAGATTTTTACCACTTTCAATTGACCCATAGCCAGAACTGCAATTAAGCTTCAACATATTTTATAAAAAATAGTACTTAGTTTACTTTCACAGAAGTGAAGAGATACAATTGCACAATGGTGGTTACAATGGTAGAAATACATACTGTCGATAAAATGTTTGCAAGAGATTTAAAAACATACTGTACAGCACCACATCTGAAATTGGGTGATGGCAAAATGAATCATACTCTATGTCCAAGTAAACTGAATTCCTGAATCTTTCTTTTGGAATAAATAAAAAAATACAATGTGCAATTATGTCTGACACTACCAAAATATTTCCTGAAGTTAAGCAATAGATTAAAAACAAAAATGAGGTAAAAAAAGACATTCATGCATTTAAGCCACCATTAGTCTCTGACTCTGAAATAAGGCAGATCATAATCTTTTAAAAACTGTCTTTAGCCACTTAAATCCTCTTTAGTGCTTTTCAAGACAAGGTCTGTTAGGATCGTGAGTTAAGATGCTTTTACTTCCAACAGGTCATTTTTGACAGGCTCAGCTGTATTTGAAATGCATTATATGGTAGAAAATGTTGCTTTTCCTTAATGAAAAAAGAAAAGTAAATTAAAAGGAACTGAGAGAGATGGATACTTTTAGAGTTTATCACAAATGACACTGCTTTGAGGGAGGGAGGTGAGGGAACAGAAAGGGAAAGAAAATTATGTGTCATCTTCAGTTTTAATGACGTGGAAAAGGGTGACGTTAAACAGGACTTGATGTCCATTATTCCAGGCATAGAGAGCTCTATCTCTTGCATTGTAGTCAAGCATGGATATATGAAAATACTGATTATGGAAAGGAATGTCTGTATACTCGTAAGTGGAGGTTTTTGTGGAATAAGAATAGTAGACCTTGGCTCCTGTTAAGTGAGAGTTAGTAACATACAAGGTGCCACAGATCATGAAGGATTCTCCAGCACTTCTCTTTGGGTAGCCCGTGCTCCAGCTCTTCAGCACCTCCAGTGTATCCTGGTTTAGCTGGCTGATGACAATGTTGCCTGCATTCTGGTTGGTGGCATACACAGCCCATAGCCCAATTTCATCTGCCATCAGGTCAATATCAGAAAAGCCACCCCAGGTGTAAGGGTAGACATTGTGAAAGCCAGCATACTCAAGGCTACGCTGTGCAAGCACCCGCCCCGTGTCAAAGCTGTATTTGATGATGATGTTGCTCTGATACTTGTTGAAATAGAGGGAGCCATTGTAGACAACATGGTTGGTTCCTGCCCATTTGAATGGAAGGTTGTATGTCCTTGATTCAGCCCCACTGACAAAGTCTGCAATTGATTTATATTCACGGACAATTTTATTGTTAGTGTAACTATCCATGTACCAGACCTGGAAAGAAAACAAAGATTGGGAGTAAACACCTGGCACACAATCTGTGGTATGTGATCATGATATGACATGATGGATGCATTGTAGAAAAAGAAGAAAAAAAGTTTTTAGGTTTGCAGCAGGCTATCAAAGTATGATATTGTCCACATTCCTGTTGCAAAAGCATGAGGAACTCTTGAATTTCTGAATCAAAACTTACCTATATAAGTGAACTCTCAAGAAGACTAACTACAGTGTCTGCATTTTCAGAGATATTTGATTTTGGATAATATTCAGTATTTGGGTCTCTGCTATATGTGGCTTGCTTAAAGATATTCCCAGACACTAATAATCAAAGACAGAGATGGGAAATGGCATGTGAGCTAAGCTTAGATTTATGCTTATGAATGAACTTCGTAGAATTTTCTTCAGCTGAACCCCTAATGGGTGAAAAATAATGTATTCTTAGTAAAGAAACCAAATACAATAGCAATGAAACCAGTAAAGTTTAGGAACCATTTTATCTTCTTAAAATAGAAGAAAACAAAATCAATACTTTTTTTTAATGTTCTATATGCCAACTTCCATTCCTCTGTTTTTTCCTTCATGCATTTTGCTTTTTCTCCTTTTCTCCTTTTAGTTGATCAGGGGACATATCTAATCCTGACTAAGAAAAGAACAGAATAATTTCTGGAGATGTATTTTGTGCTAATTCCAAATTGACATTAACAAAATATAACTGGTGTTTAAACACCAGTTCAGCTCCCCATCTTCCTGTTAGTTGAGATGCTGTGAGGGATATGATTTGTTCTAATTTGCATGCACAGAGGTAGTCTTTGTGCTGCTTTAGAAGGGTGGTGGTGGTGGGAATATGGAGACTGTCAAAGGAGAGGGTTGCCAGTCTACAAGGTATGCAGGGAGGGGGCCACAGTGGGGAGCAGGTACTGGTGGAGGTGAGGGCCTATGGGGGTGGTCATGGAGCAACCACTGGCACTCTGTGACAGCAGAAGAAACTTCCTCAGAACGAGATGGGGATAAGCAGAGTTTGCTGCTCTTCTAAAGGTAATTTAAATTCCTGGGGTGAGTAGTAAACCTGCACGAACACAGCAGGCTGGGGAGAGCTGCATGCAAATCTTAAGTTTTCCATTTCAATGTTGCTTTTTCTATTGCCTTTTGCTTTCTTCTGTATGCAAAAAGTAACTTGGTGGGTCTCATACAAATGAAACCTAGTGTTTTGTCAAAAGCCCTTTAATGGAGAGAGCATCTCCTTAAAATGTGGCCAATTTGAGATCCCATTGTAGATCTCAAACAGTAACATAACTTGGATCTGAGGTGGCAAAAGGTCTGAATACAGCTTATATGGGGCCTAATCCTGCAAATTTTGACTGCTGCCTTATGGGTTATACTCTTGGGTAAAGGTGTTGATGTTTGTGTTATATTACTTGGGTTCTTAAAGACCCAAGCTCAATTAAATATGGTAGGAAGAAGAAAATTGTGTAGCTGGTTCAGATAGGTGTATGTTGTCTCTGAAACAGATGGAAATAGCATAAAGGTGTTTAGCTAACTTTTGTCTTTGGAAATTTTTGCATAAACGTTGTTGCTTTCCCTCTGAGGATGTTTAACAGTGAAAATGATGGAATTAGAAGAAACATGATTGCAGATGTAACCTCCTAGGGGAAAAATAAAGAAAATTAAAGAAAAAAGATTAAAATAAAGCAAGTAAAACTCCAGAAGGACGCAAAGATATGCAGTGCCTTAACATACTCTGTTATTTTTCTCTGGTGCTAATGGATCTGTCATCCAGGCTCCAAATCGGGTTCCAGATATCTTGACTGTAATGGGACCTGTAATTTTCATCAATTTGCCACACGCTGAAATTAGAAAAACAAATGCATTAATGCAAATAATTACACAACTCTCCTTGACATCAGTCAGAGCACAGGACCAATTACTCTAAACTAAATAGTGACTCCAGGGGATTCAGGCTTATGTTGAAGATGGATTGTCAACTTTACCATATGAACTTTTCCATATCACACAGTAATAAAGCTACGTAAAAATAGACAAATAAAAATATATCTGTTTATATTTTTGGTTTTGTATATTTTAAAGCATAGTTACATTTTCTGGGCATAAATTAAAATACAACCTAGTAAAATATCTTCTAAGCTGAAGTGATTAACAGTCAATAGTAAATTAAAAGAAGGTATAAACTTCCTTCTCTTTTGCCTTCACAAAATTCAGTTGAAGGCTAGGATTGATGGATGTTTCATTTTTCCACTGACCAGGGTAACAAGGAGGTTAAGGGCAGACAGGAAAAAATGAGCTTGTATGCAAAATGCATAGATGTACACAAATGCCTGTGTCTGACTGTGGTTACACACACGCAGCTATTCCAGTACTGTCTAAAGTTAAGAAACTGAATATGAGAATTATTCAGCAGCCTTGGCTGTATCAGTTGGCTTCTAATCCATTACACTGTCTCAGACTGTCTGGGAGGAAATAATGAGAATCAATATGAACTTGGATGCTGACCTTCCTAACAATCAAAAAATCTATACTTTAGAGGACATTAATAACATACCTATTAGCAACAAGCTCCTGGTGGAATTCATATGTTTAACAAGACGCTTAATATCACACAGTGATGTGTATGTGATTAGGCAAAATAGTATGTTTTTGAAGATGTTCCATATGAATGTAAAAAGTAGTGCCGCATTTCATTCATTTTTTTAATTTTAAAATAAATGCATCTCCTTGATACATAGTTGCGCTATATTGTATAACCCTATGTATCTAAGAAATGTGGAAAACAAACTGTATCTGATGTTGAGAGTGAATTTACTCAGTTAGAAAAAGAAGGTCACATCAAGGCTGGATTTTCTACTTTACAAACTGGGAAAGATAGTATTGTGCAAGCCTGTTTCAGTCATTAGAAGGGAGGTAATGCTGTGGTGACAATTCAGGGGCTGCTCACGGGGATTTTGTTCACAGCCAGGGAAGTGGCGTGTAATGAAAATGAGGATAACTGACTACATGCTGAGACCTCAATGAGCAGGGCAGGCTGTGTCTATTTTCTGGGTCAGTTCAAAGGCATTATCATTTACATATCTCAATTATGTATCATACAGTCTTTTGAAGATATTTTGGAATTTCCCATTTTGAAGAATCTTATACGTTTTCTATAGTTGGTTATAGTATTACATTTTTTTTTGTTCTGGCTTTTTTGTATATAGGCTGCTAGTATTGTATGCTGAGTGATGTTTTTTCTACAGCAATGAACTGCTATTAGCTTGGAAAGCAGAGGACTACCAAGGTGAAGACTTTTATTTTTAGGTAGTATGTTAGAAAATAGTCTCAGAAATAGGCATGAGTTAAGCCTTCAGAGGGGTTTACTTTGCAATTTGGAATAAAATTATCAGAAAAGTAATAATGAATAGAAGGAAATTGAGGGAAAAATTAATTACTCCTGAATTTGTAGTTTTTAAGATAATTAAAATATAGTGAATGTATCAGTTCAAGGGTATACTAATTGGTCCCTTTAAAGCACAGTATTAAAATCAGTAGGAAAATTAAGCAAAGAATTCAGAATTCTGAAACTGTTTCTTCTATCTAAAAAAATTTTCAGGAAGCTAAATGTGGAATCAAAAATGAAATTTTGGTTTCAGGTCCCACAGGCGCAGTAGGTGCATGTGAACTCGCAGGCTTTCTCACTAGCATGTGTGCTAGCAGATTGTGGGGAGCAACATGGGCACACATCAAGTTCAAGGTCCCACACCCCCAGCAGGAGAGGTGCAAACTAGGGGGTGTGCTTGTAGCCCATCCCAGCTGTTGTGGGGTGTGTGCGCACATAACTCCATGGGTGTTCATGTGTGTGGTGCACATGTGTGACTGGATCTTTTTGCTTCTAGCTAAAGAAGCGTGTTCAGAAATTTGTAGGTTTAATAATGTTACTTATGTGTCTAGTACCGTGGTTTGTCTGTTATATTACTTGCGTTGATCCTGAATGTATACTACGCTGATTGCCAGTTAATGTGTTGTTAACAACTAATAAATTCTTCAGTCTTGATTTGGTTTAAACTGTATGAACTGAGGCATTTTCACCTGTGATGGGTGTCAGATGCTTTTAGAGAATGATCTTTCAAAAGGTATTGAGATACTACTGTTCAGTGTGAAAAAAGAGATGACATTGTAGTTCAGCCACTAAACGATCAGCAGTTTGAATCAGGTTATGTTTATGTGATTAAATTTCTATTTCCAGAGAGCATGTAGTGATCAAGAAAGCCGCTGTTTAGCTGAGGGGCAGCTGACTGAAAAAGTGACAAAGCTTCTCCTTTCAATGTAACAAAATAGAGTATCTTGTAAGAGGCATGAGGAATTTTTTTTTCTCCTGCCTTACAGTATGTCCCCTCTTATCTTTTTCTTGTTCATGAAGCAGAAACCCATAAATCTGCCTATTTGTGATATAAATTGATGGAACTCATATTTAAAACTAAGTAGTAGTACTGCAAGTATTTTTTGCACATACGGTAAGCCATTCCCATTGTAGTGATAATTCATATCACATCAGCAGATTTCTGCTGTAAACCTCAGCAATACCTGGGGTCTGTTGGCCTACTTGCTGACAGAGTAGGCAGTAAGAAGAAAGCAACAGAGCTGTCAGTGCCATCCTCTGTCTTATCATGACAGCCTCCTTATAGCTGGGAGATCCTTAGGCACAGGAGCTTAACATATGAAGTCTCCACCAAAATTCTAGTCATATAAATCTAATGCCCTGCTATTGCAACAACCTTTTTATAAAATTATTAACATGATTTTTAGAAACAGGGAAATATTATTTGCAGTTGCTTACCCTTACCCTTATTCCAACTGCAGCTTGTTTCAGAATCTCACTTTTCTGTTAATTTGAAAAAAGTTAAGGGCCAAGTACATGGACGTCATCTCTCTTTTGGGTAGTCAGAAGTCAAACCATTGCTTCCAGACACATACAGACTGGAACGCCTTATAATTGAGTCCTCTCAGTTCAGAAAGACTGCTTGAAAGAACATGACAATGGCCCCAAAGCAAGTATTGGCTGAATGGTCAACTTGATAAATCAGCTCATGCTGTTTTGTCCTGTTTAAGGCTGCACAATTAACTTTTGTAGAAGTTGTTCCAAGCATTCCACAAAACAACTGGCTTGCTAAATACTGGTCTTGTGAATACAGTGAATGTATTGCTGACTCATGATGCAGGGAAATGTGAAACTAGGAAAAAGTAGTTGAGGACAGATTGTTCTCTCCTTCTCATTGAAATCCCTCTGAAATTTAGTTCACACATTCTGTGAAACCTTCAGACAGTCCTCTAATACAGTATTACTTCCAATATTTGACCAGAAGCCAAGATAATCAAGGGAATGTAATGAAGAATACAGTAAAACTAATTTCTCAGTCTTCAAGAGAAAGGTATCGTTGTTTTTTCCAGTTCTGTCTTTTGCAGCCCTACCTTTATATGTGTCTACCCATTTGTTACAGCAGACCTATAAAGATCAGCAGGATCAGGATCGTTTATGTTTTGTCCATTATGAAGTAGCAAATGTGCTGTCTGTGCTGAAGTATTATTGACTTACTAATACAATTAAATAATTTATTCCCAATGAATATCACAGCATTTTGGTGACAAGTTACTACGATATGAAATCTGTCAATCTGTTTAACACTGACATAATTAGCAATACTGACTTCTTAAAGACATCTCCCTTATAGCTTTCCCAGGCCTGATCTTGCACCTGATACAGAAGTTAAATGAATGACAACTCCTTCAAGAGTAAAGATCAATATAACATTTAACAGTTCACTGACAAAGCAGAGTGAGTTTTCTGTGTGGTTGTAAGCACTTCCAACTTTGCATTCAGTGCAAGAAATTTTCCTCACTCCTGCACCAGAATTGGAAACAGTTCTTATCTACTGAAGTGTAAACGTGTTGATCTAATCCCAGCCTATATTCTTAGCTGCAGAATGAACCTTACAATTGTTCATCTGGCTATATTAAAATCGGCTTTGCACGCTGAAGTTTCTTGCTAGGGAATGGTGATACTAATACGCTGAAAGGCAGGATCATTTACTGAACTCTTTTGTGGCATGGCAAGTCTGGGAGTCTGAAATAAAAAAAAATTCCAATTATTTTCCAGTTGAGACTTTAGCTCATTTTGTATGTAGGGAAATAGAATATAGACAAATGTCATGTGAAATGGGAAACACGTCTGGGCCATGAATTTTCCGTAGCAGTGAGGGGGCTGAGAACAAGGCCAAAACCTCATTTTTTTTTTTTTTTCCTTTCTTTTTCCAACAGAAAGGAACAAATGAGGATGTGGAAATAACTCTTGTGATGGTGGGAAAGTTTTTTGTTTGTTTGTTTGTTTGTTTTTTCTGTTTGAAAAGCTTTGCTTTATAGCAAACCCCTGCTCTTTAATTCCCTGACAGAAGGACCATATGCTAGTGAGAAGGTAGGTCAAATACATCTCCATACTAGCAAAACTCAGGAAGTTCAGGAACAGTAAGGAAAAAGAAAAAAGTGATATTCCTAGGCATTTTTTCCACCACTAAGAGTTTCAGATGGGGTTACACAGAAAGATTGTTTTTTTTAGAAGCACTCATCTCTTTCCCTTGACTTTGAAAGAAGCAGTTGCCTACGTTAGAAAATCCCAACTATAACTGATTGTAGTAATTGGAAAATCAAACCTCTGAGTGTTTATCCATCCTAAATTGAACTGTACAAGGAATATCATATCATGCTCAATCTGAGTATTTACGGTTTGATTCATCTCTTTTAACAGTTTTGTACTGTGGACCCCTGCAAATTTGTGATGTATTTATTTATAGTAAGGAAGAGGTTGAGCACACACTAAAAAAGAAAGTGGATGTACTACCCCTGTAGGCTGGGAAAGTCTATGGGGACGAACACATCTGGAAAGCTGTTCCAAAGTGAGCAAATACTAGGAGAAGGTTGTGATAGACCAATTGGATAGGAGCTGTTTTGAAGATAGCTAGGAATAGGTAGTTGATAGTCCCAGTCTCTGTGATTCAATTGAATATTGGTAGCCGATATATATACACCGAGTGTATGATTTATAGAAGGACTTACAGAGAAAATGAAATTGAAACAGTCTCTT
The DNA here is from genome assembly GCA_035590215.1 of Microhierax caerulescens. Classification (NCBI taxonomy): domain Eukaryota; kingdom Metazoa; phylum Chordata; class Aves; order Falconiformes; family Falconidae; genus Microhierax; species Microhierax caerulescens. The sequence continues at coordinate 13,660,743 of JAVJGJ010000030.1, read as the reverse complement.
GAAAGTTTCATAAGCATCATTATTCTATTTGTTGTAAGTAATAAATAGGTAAAATGTGGTTTGCACAAATGACTTCCAAGTATTTTACTACTTGCACTTTTCTGGTTATGATCAAATTTGTCATAACATTGTAATGTGAGGGAATGAAGAATTAGTTCTTATCGGTTCTTACTTAACAGGTATGTGTCTGCTATCTTGCATAATACAAATCCAGGAGGCACAATAGTTTAGTTAGTAGAGCTTGCTTGAGAGGAAGCCTCTGGATTCTTTTGTGTGTGTGCAGTGACTGGTCATGTAATATTTGGGAAAGTAATTTATCCTCCTGGGCTGCTTGTTCCTTCATTTACAAAATGGGGATAACAATATATATCTCTATTGCACAGTTTAGTACTAAATACTATTTGTAAAGTTCTTCAAATCCCAAAGGGAAGGTTGTTTTGGAAGTCCAAGTACCACTGCAGTTAACAAAGTAATCTCACGCCTGCGCTAATACCTCTTCAGCGACTGATGTAACAGTATTTCCTTGGATACATAGAATATTCACTTTTGAATTTCTAACCAAAATATTACTGTGAAATATTGCTTAGACTCTACATTATAATCAGATGTAGCTACAAATTAATACACTGTGTATCTACTCTTAATTATTTCTTCATATTTAATAAGCACCATTTGGCAGAGTATTGGCTTCTATGAATCCTACTTATGTATTATAATCCGATTTCGTAAACACATTATGACAAGAATAGGAGGGTCCCAAGCACACTGTGCAACCTGCATTCTGTTACAAATGCAAATGCCTTACATGACTGCCAGCAAAGGACCCATGTGAATTTGTGCTGTGTGCAATCATATGCACTCTATTCCTACATGTTTAATTCCATGCACCCTTTTGAAATTTTGTGGACAAATTTCTCAGCAGCTTCAGCCTGAATTTTCTTATTCCAAAGAGAAGAAGCAAGTTTCAGTCATCACAACTGCTGTGGTAATCATTAAACCTCAGTGAAAGTAAGACAACGGCTTACTGTACGTTAATGAATATTGGAAGTGTTGCCAGTGCAGATGGAAGATCCCTTTGAAGTGGCCAGGACAATATGAATAATGCAATATATTGCTGAAAAACACCTGCTAGGGAGAAGAATGAAAAATAGCTATTACACATGCTGGTTAGATAATTATATTGTGAAATGCAACAAAATCTGTGAAGATTCAAGCACATTAGGCATTATTAGACATTAATGTGGCACATTAGGGCCAGTCTGCCTTCTGCTGCCATAGGCTTCTGGCCATCAGATTGGCACAGTCACAGCTGGATCATCTCCAGTGTGGTGAATGTGGCTGGGAAGAAGGTGTAGGCATGAAAGCTGTTCTTCCTTTATGCTTGCTGATCTGAACACAGTACCGGCTTTCAGGAGTTATGGTAAGCCTAACTGAAATTTTTTTTACTTTAAAAGGCACAGAGGGGTAGGCCAGAAATACAGCCGGTCCATTAGTAGGTGAGCATAAAAGTCATTTAAGCATCTAAGATCAGGAAATAATGCCAATAAGGATGAATAACATCCTTACAGTTTGAGAAGCCAACACCCTTTTGATAATGGGTATGTTTAATAATGTATTTCATAGAAAAAATTTCTCCTTATTGTTAATATACATAATGGTAATGGTTTGGTTTTTTTTTACATTAGTACATCAAGAGAAATGGACTGTGTTGCAGGAATTCAGGATAGGAGGAGAAATGTGGATGAAAAATACAGAAATAACCCTTGTGAATACACATCAGTTATTCTGATGTATAAAACATATCTTATACTGTAGTCACTTCACTAATCAATGTTACAAGAATATGCCATAAAAGCAAAGAAAAATAAGATGCTCATTAAAGATAAGTTGAAGACCTTTTAGTGTCTAATAAAGTTACTGGAACACTCACTATCAGAAAATACTATTTATATGAAGTTTCTTGCTTGCTGTGGTATTGCAATGCTGCCATTTTTCCTGATTGCCTCCTTTCAATGCAGTAACACGCTATTATGTGTGTGTACTGAGGGGAAAATAGGATCTTAAGAAATTTCTGTTTGAAGAAGTCTTTCATGTATTTTAGACCATCATCACTGCGTTATTTCTAGTGTAAAGTAAAGAAATGGAAAATAAATAATTTAAGAGGCTAACCTAACCTACATTTTTCTTATTCTATTGCCTCGCAAAAATAAAGAGGCACTGCTAATGAAGTTAATAAGTACAGCATTTAAAAGTAAACATCCCATACTTGATAACAGATACCGATCACAGGACTGGACCTTGGAACTTCTAGTTTATTCATGTTTAGTGTTAACTTACAAAGTGTTTATTTCTCATAGAGGGGTTGGATTGTTGGCTATAGAATCCAGATCACAGTAGTGGTTATTCAGGAGTCTCAGAATGCATGGATAGGTTGGGGAGGGGGGTTGACTGCATTCTGAGTGTAAAGCAGCTAAATACTAATTATCCCTCTTTGGGTAATGGAAGTTAAGGCTGGTTCTTGATAACGATACTTCAGGCTTTTAGTTTTGGCAGCTGATACTGAGCCAGTGCTGATTTTCAGAGATGCTCAGCATCTGTAACTAAAGGCAGCATGTGAGCAACCAAGATGGAGGCTGCCTGATGTAAACCTAGTGCAGTGCTCACAATGGATTGTTGCTGTGCTTATTACAAAAATCATGCTTTGTTCCCTTACATTAGGTGTAATGCTTAATTATGTTATATTACAGATTGGAGAATGGTACATCTCATGCTAATATTACAGGTCTGAAGAGAGTACAGTCATGTGTGGCCTCTCAGGTGTTGTAGCAAGATGATGTGGACATCTCAAAACCGATTCCAGTCTACTTCCCCCCAGTTTTTTTTTTCACACCGACATCCCATAGATGACCCAAGTAGCAATGCCCATATGAGCTTTTCTTGAAAGGATATTTGTAGCTCTCCAACCATTTGTAAATCTCTTAGATTTTAAAGTTGCTGTCTGTTATAATTTTTCATCTTAATTCCTTCTGTATACAGTAGGGCAGCTCATTATATAAGATACACTAGTGCAAACTTAGAATAATATGACTGACTTTAGGTTGAGTTACTCTTGACTTTTATTAGGGTAGCACAGATCAGAATGTAATGCAGTTTTTCATCAGACAAGAAGAAAGGAAAACTTCATCTTTCTAGAGAAACAACTAAAAATGTACAGCCAAGGGACCAAATCTGCCATGAAGTTGTTGACTTACTGAGCTTTTTCATGCAGTCTCGAAGCCTTGTTTCTAAACTGAGTACACGCTGGTGTAGTTCCTCATAGTCATAAGCACCAATTTCTTCTTGAATCCCAGTGAGGACAGTAGACAGATTCCTAATTTCCTCCTTGAACTGGGTGATTAATTTGGCATCAGTTTTGTATTGTTCCAGAACTGGGATCAGTGGCAGAAGCTCATCCATCTTTTCTTTCAACTCCTGTTAAAGGCAATCAAATGTACATTAGAGCAGTTTAAAGGAGTTCAATCCCCTAATTCCCTTTAATATAATATTTATGTCTGATTACTAAAATGACTTGAAAATGATTATTGATTTTGGGTTACAGATCTATTATTAGTGTATTGTGAAAGTCTTAGAAACCTCAGACTTAATGGTAGTAAGCACTAGATAAAATGCATGAGAGAATAGTTTTTCTACTGAAGGTACACAATTACCTTCAAGTGATTTGAACCAAACCTGTTGAAGGTCTGACTTTCCATCCAGAAGATATAAACCCCTGCTAAATGTGTCTTTCTAGAGAGAGTGATTAGGCCCGAACACACAGGGATGTTCAAGGAGGTCATGGCTGTTTTACAGTGCTGTCATAGTTGGTGAGCTGCTGATTTCTATTTCACTCCTTAGAAACACTGAATTCATTTTTGCCTCAGTGGCTGTTAAACACTGTTTAGTTTTGTTCTGGTCACAGAACTCTTTCTTCTGAAGTAAAAAATCCATGGCTCTCAACTGTGCTTTGTATTTGTCATCCTGCTACATCACTAGGTGCCTTTGAACTTCCTCAGTTGATCTCTCTTCTGGACTATCACAAATTGGTTTTTTACCATGTGCAGTTGTTGTTGAGTTGCCAATCCTATTCTTAAACATTGAGTAGGTAAAATAAGGCTCCACTCTGGAATCTCAGATTGCCCCTTTCTCAGACTTCTGCTGAATTTCATACTTTGAGAATTTGTCTCAGTTTGTAACCTATATTGGCTGCTTATCTTTCATTTCTTAATTATTCTTTTAAATGCACTAATCATAGGGGCTTTATTAAATTTAAACCAATTGTTTTAGGTTGTTTATTGTTTGGTTGTTATTCTGCAGAAAATCTCAAAGAATCCTTTCAGTCAAAAGGTTTTGCTTTATTGAAAAGCGGAAAGGTTTTTCCCTGATGTATCATCTGTATATATATAGATTTGCATATCTTGTTATAATTTGAGGATACAGCAGGACTTCCATAAGCAAATGTCAGAGAGATGTGAGGAGATTCAAGCCTGGACAAAAGGCAAAGGACAGTAACAAAGATTTGTTAGGTACTAGCATTAGCTGGTAATAGAAATGGGAACAGATGAGGACACACAGGGAGAGGCTATTTAAGGGGTTAAAAAATCAATAGCTGGAGCAGTCAGCAGGTTAAAAGGGAAAGCAGAAGAAAACTAAATGGAAGCCCAAGCGCAAGAAAGAGGTGCAGAAGCAGATGTGGTTGGAGGTTAGTGTAGTCACTGAGGTGTGCGAAGACACGCACGTAGTTTGTACCATCACTTGTATCAACGGGTCCAAGAAACAGGGTGGGACATTTCCTAAATAAAAAAATATGATGATGCCAAATGCATTTTTTGTTAAGGAGATGTAAAAGAAGCTGATAGGCAGAGTCAGCCTCTGAGTTTTTGCCTCTTGAACGTGTTCTAAGGCAGCTTGAGAGTTCTGCAGTATCTTTTTATCACCTAGCTATTATATCCATGGTTTTTTAACAATTGCTTTCATATTGGAATTATTATTTACTCGAAGTAAAGACTTATATGTGGTGTTAGGAACTGTATTTTGCACACAGGTCACTTAATAGCTAGAAAATTGCATTTTAAATTATAAGCAGATACATCATTATGAATGGATATGAGAGTATTAGGAGTTCTATTGGTTCTGTTCTCAAGGGGGCATCCAATTACTTTATAGTAGGCGAATTACTGAAGCTGACAGAAAGAAATGGCGAGTCTTGTCAAAACTATTTTTATTTGACTGTTTTTATTAAAAAAATTAACTTTAGCCTACTTTATGCCTATTAAAATGAATAGTTATTTTTTCCTTGATGACAAGGAGAGCAGGCTTTGTGACACAGAAAGCAGAGCTCCAGAAACCAAATTTTCTGTTTTGAAATTTCATTTTGAAATGACGAATTTAGGATTTGACTCTGTGTGGCAGTGGTCTGCCAAAAATCATGGGTAAACCATGATGGGAAAAAAAGCAAAGCTTGTAAAAACTCAGAAAGATAAAATGTGTTTAAGAGAATTAGTGAAGGTAACTTCTGATAGGATTTATGCCAGATGAGGTATCATTTGAGCAAACTGCCGTAACTTTTTGTAGCAAACAGGTATGCAAAGCCTGGTCTAAATGCTGATTTGACTGAACTAGACATATACAAATGTATGACTTGCAAAATATGCACAAGTGTGGTCTGGATCAAATCTGGACTCTTTGGTTCTCATCAACATGGAGCCACAGCATTAGAATATCTCACTTCAGTAAATGATATAAAGATGTTTTTGGTATATTCATGATAAAGAAAATAATTTTATTGGTTTCTGCTGATACTCCTAGCTTGTTGCTTTGATGAGTGGTACAAGAACTAATTTGTATTGCAACACAGATAGATGGTAGACATATTCAGGCACTTTGTGCCTGCTGATATGAAGGGTTATGCTATATCCAGAATGAATTTCTTTGTCTTGGGAAAGACAAAGCACTGGAATCTTGGTAGATCAAATTTTAGAAAGCCAGCAGCATATTGTATTATGTTAACATTTTAAATTACTCTTTAACTTGATTGGCTGGAAATTTGTTTTATAATCCTGGCAAACTGTCAAATTGAAGTTAAATGACTGGCCAATAAAAATATCAAATATTTAAATGGCTCAAGTACTGCAGAAATCCACTACCTTTGACATTGTGTGTCAGACGTTCAAGTTTGGTATTTTGTTCCCAAAGAAAAGTATAATGAGAATACAGATGGGCATATACATATGGCATTATACATATGTGTTGTTATTGTAGCAATGAATGATGCAGGGAAAAAAGATGAAGACATTTCTTAGTAGCTGAAAAAAATGGGAAGTATGTGCTCAAACTCTAAACCAAGAATGACATAATAAAAAATAAAGTTTGGTAGTCAGATCATTAATGTACTTAATTCCTGATACTATCAAGACCCCATTAGATATTCAGTGTCTGAAAAATAAATTAGACCCCTTAGCTATGTAACTACTTAGGTATCTAACTTTAGCACCACTTAGAAAATTAAGTCCATTTTACATGAAGTTTCATAAACACTTTTAAAATACATATTTGGTTAACACAGTGTAATGCATTTTCTAGATCCTATTTTGCTGTCTTACAGTCTTGAAACATCAATTTATCAGACCATATTTAAAGAACTTCTAACATTTTTTCCTTAAGAATACTTCAGACAGCTTTTTCAGAATACACAATACTATTTTGTAATCTCTGCAACCCTTCCTCCTTACAAAAAGATTGGTTTGTGTTTTTTGTTGTCATTAAAATTCCTTGGAAGTCTTTTTTTAATCACACAAATGTGACTGGAAATGATTGCCCTCCTCCCCATCCCAAATTCAAAATAGCAAACCTTCAGACATGAAATTAGATCTTAATTGTACTGGATAAAAATTACAATAACTTGATTTATTATAGGCTTTCTTCCCTTCAACTGCAGTAAATGTCACGCAACAGTAAAAGTGCAGAAGTCTCTAGTTGCCTGATATTAATTCTATTGGATCTCCCTATTTATCACTGGTGCTTGAATGAATATAAATTTCTCAGTATGACATGCACATTGATACAGAAAAAACAGGAATCTGTTTATAGTGACATTTCTCTAATGACTTAATAATGAATAGTTACTCCCTATTACAATTAAATTGAACAGAGCAAAAGATTATCATCATAAAGGAAGATTTATTATGCTTTTCCTTTTTAATGTTTCTCTTGTACGAGCATTTCAAGCTGAGATCTTAGCAGTCCATGCATTGCTGCTTAGTACATTGCTTCCAGCAGGCTTTCAAAGTTATTGTTAAAATAAAACCTACTTGAAAATGCTTTGTCATTAATGTCTTCCGATCATCTTCAATTTGCCGAAACTTGGCCTTCAGCCCTTTCATTTGTGTTTCCATTTTTAAAACATACTGGAAATCCCTCTGAGTCCGTAGATTTAAAACTTCAATAGACTGGGACATATTCTGAACCTGTTGAAGAAAAACACTCTCTAAATGCACTTTTTGTTGCTTTACTTTTTTTCCTGGTTAGGTAGTTAAATGTCAGGCAATAGAATGTGCTTATGTCACTGCTTTAGTTGTGAGTCATTTATACCATGTTATAGTTTTAAATTCCGTAGCTACATGACAGTAAAAAAATTGGGGAACAGGGATAACAGAGGACTATTGGGAGCAAGACCTTGAAGTCATAAATGATTTGGACTAGTTTGTTTGAGGTAAAGAGAGAAAGATCCTTTCCGCACTGTTATCAGTGGGCTCAAAAAAGGCTGTTAGGCAGTGGAATCTACTCTGACACTTGTAGTAGATGCTGACTGTTCTTCAGGATATGCTATATAGCATGTGTTTCCTTGCAAGCACCTCGGGAGGGACAGAACTGTGATTTGGAGATTTTGGTTAGTACGAAGAACATAATTTTTATTGCTAGTAGGTATTTATATAATATTTCAGTATAAGGAATTGATAAGACTATCCAGAGATAAGCTAGGGTATGCCAATTGTCAAATAGGTTTTTGCTTGTGATTTTGTAAATAGAAATTTTATCTAGTTGTCTCATTGACAAAAACTCACTTTTTTTTTTTTATAGATGAGAAGTACTGAATGTTCAGGTAGCTTTGGTAGAGCAAGTGACTTTGTAGCTATAGTGAGAACGTTTACCACAATAAGGCAAGAATAATTGTTATCTAGATTAAATTATACATATTTTTAAAAGTATCTGCTATAAAAGCAATGTGTCTGTCAGTCATAAAAATGACACATTTTGCAAGTGCAGTTATTCTATTTCAATAACTGTCTGTTTTTCCCCAAACACGAAAAATGTAGAATGCTGTAAATGTATTAGGTACCATCTTGAAGCTTTGGCTCAAGCAAGCAAAAAAGGAAATAAGATTCTACCTTTCTAATAAAAGATAAATCTGACAGTGTTTCTGTTGTTTGCAAGGATATGTAATGTTAGAACTGATAGTCATGTTTGAAGCCAATATATTGTGACCTACAGAATTTGTAGATTCAGGAAATACTCATTAAATACTCTTAAAAATAGTATACATTTGTTATTGCACAGTTGCCATTAGCAGTTCTTAGAATGTATTTTTAATGAAAAAAAGTAATGTTTCTTTTTTCTTTGCTTTCTAATTGTTGAAAGCAGGTGAATGAAGTCCTTCAGGTCTTGGAAAAACTGTGTTTCCATTTGGCAGAAGATGCATTCACATAGAGGCTCTAATTAAATGACTGTGCATGGACTTAGTGAAGTAATATGACATTACATGCCCATAATTATCACAGTTCTAATCACAAGAAAGTAGATTTTAGAGACTGGTGATTTAGATTCTATTCTGTGGCAGCTCAAAAACTACGTTGAGATCTTAATAGCCCTCCAGCCCTCACCCCAAAAGAAAGTAAGATTTTTTTGACATTGGTGTTTGTGTGCTGATGGCCCGAGCAGCCTGGGGTTGGGTTTTGGTCACCGTGCCGTTCTTGAACCAGGTCATCACGCCTTAACGAAGGCAACAACATTAATATTTTAGCATTTAGCAAAGACTCTGGGCACTGAAGTCTTCCTCTGTTTAAGCAACAGATGGCATGTGGAGAGGTCACTTTTTTTTTCTCAGTATTTTTTCTGTTGATGCAAAATAACACTTCACTGGTTTTACTATATATGCAATAATGGAAAATACTGGCAATAATAATTGGGTTCTTTGGGGAAAGAGAATGAATAAGTAGTAATATATGATGAGGAAAGAACAAATGAAAGAAAATTAGAACTGTTTCTCTTCTGTACAGTTTGCTTTGCAGATGCTGTCATGTCTGTATCTCATCAATTGTTGAGAAAAGACAAGGCGTGACCTTCCGGAATCTCACATGATTGAAGCAGAAGCTGTAGTTAAATCCCCCAGCAACTAGCTAGTTTGAGGTGGGATTCGTAACTGTTTTCACACAGAAAAATCTGTCCTGGCTGAGTGTAATGAAGAATTTTGGGAGGAGTGAACCAAAGAGATGAAGCTTTAGTCTGGTAGATAAGTGGCTTGGGTTGGGAAAGATGTCATACAAGGAAAACAGACAAATAACGATCAGTGGAGAGAACACACATATTGGGGTATACCATGAAGAAATATTTTTATTAGATAACTTCAGTACTCCATTATGTATTAAACTTAGAGGGAAAGGAGTGGATTTTTGTGGCAAGTTTAGTGATCAAAAGGAGGAATTTGTTGGGAAGACTTACCTTCTCTAGTAGTTGTCTGAGCTGCCTGCTTTTGGCATCTCTTGAACATAGGTTTTGTTCAGGTGCAACAACAGTGCAAATGCAACGGCCATCAGGATCCTGGGCTGAACTATAAACTTGCCACCCTTCCTTGGGGCTGATCTGAGTCTGTAACAACAAAATAATAAAAATAAAGGAATCAAACTGACTTTTTTTGTTTGAAAAACCAATACCTCAGAATATTTTTGTTTATTTTTGCAGTATAGGTTTAAATGACATTCCTCCTAGTCAACACTTATTACACTCTTAACTAATTAGATTAGTAGTTTTGCAGTTTTGTCATTTCACACCTTTGTAATAGCTTTCTAGAAGTGTCCAACACACATTTTTTCCAGGGTGGATGAGAACAGATTTCTGCTTGTGATTCAGCACAAACTAGTTGATTTAATTCTTTGCTAAGGGATATTACAGCTTTCATCAGCAGAGAACAAACACGTTCTTTCAGCCTGAATGACTTTTACTTTAGTCTAATGGAAACAACAAAGACAGAAAAGAACAAATATAAAACCCCAGAGAGTGCAGTGTATATGACTCATGCATTGGGAACTGGCTCAGAAGCAGTTCTGGATGTGGGTTAGCAGGTTTGCTCTTAAAGATGCAGCACACAGAAAACTTTTCTCCATTTCTCCATTGACTTCTGCTGCACGTACACCAAAGGGAAGAAAGAGGCTTGCTGTTGAGTAGTACTGAAAAGTGTCTGGTTAGTTTAGGTAAATGGGAGTCATGGCAAGCATGGCACAGTCTATTAAGACATTGCACAACCTTCACTGGGACAGAACAATTCTGGAAATTGCTAACTTGTTCTTTTTATAGCAACTGCGACTGAGAAGGAAAATCAAAAAATCACATTTGCTTGCAGAGTGGGCTGCGTTTAAAGTTCATGTGAAACCTTGTGAGACTAGGTATCTGTCTGTTTAATGGTATGTATAGAAATACACAGCATAGGAACAGGAGAAAGTGATATAATTAGATGACTGAAAAGATTCAGGTTATGGAAATAAAACTAATGGACACAAATAATTTTTTAACTTTCTTTTAAAACTGTAATTTAAAGTTCATATTGTGCATTAGTCTTTCCTAATTAATACAGTATTGACTACTAAATTTGATAGTACAGATGCTAATGGATGCCACTGAAGTAATTTTGGTCTGGACACAGTTGGAATCAATTACTAGTTACATTATAAAATTGTACTCAGTGTCGGCACAGAGAGTGATTATTTAAACTGGCAAGCTTTCATATTGATGCTTTACTGGCAGCTTAGTCAAAATAAGTTGCAGTATTCCTCACCTCAGAAGAGATATATCTCTGCAGAGTGCAGCTAGAAAAGAGGACAGACTTTTCCCAACAGTGACTCTTCTGAAGAAGTCACGGAAGATAATTATGAACTGCAGAGTTAACTGAAAAATGAACATTATATTGTTCTTCTCTTTTGCAAGGAAAACAAAGTGTCATAACTCAGATGACTGTAAAAAGAGGAGAGTTGAACTTGCCTTAGGGTTTGCTAGAAAGGCATATCCAGACTTCAGTGCTAAATTATACTGACTCTGTGGTGTTCTCTTCAGCTTAATTTTTAGGGCAAGGGGAATCTAAGATATGGAGAATAAAATCTAAACAAAATTACATCAGCAGAGACAGTTTAAATTGGTTTTGAGCAGCTACCAAAATTGTGAGCTTGAAGCCTATCAAGGCTGATAACCCTTGCAAAGCATAAGCTCTATTCACTCCAGTAGTTTCCATGATTCTGTGTAGAATTTAAGCCCAGACAGTGTTGTCATGCAAAAGCAAGGAAACTAAATTTTTTGTTGAAGTTCAGGAACATATTCTGGAACCTAGAGCTTGTGATTATAACTCTTTTTGACAGAAATACTTACTATGAGTTTATGAAAAATTGTGATAGTTGAGCCTCATACCTGCTACATTTAGACTGGTAGCAACTGGTTTTACTGCATTCAAGTAAGTTTTCTACAGTTAAGAATGTGTGAGATACCAGGATCATGCACAATTTATAGTGAAGCCATTATAATCCAGGATGTGTTATCAAAGGTACTTATATATTCTAGTAATGTCATGAGTGCATGTCTCAGCTTTATCTAAGGAAAAAAGACAACTCTATTGATTAACTTAGCAGGTATTTTCTTCCCATGTCTAATATACAGCTTGATTTAAAAAAGTAACTGCTGTTTGGGAAAATATTTCTCACAGTGACAGACTGTCGGGCCCCATACGAGTGCCTGGCTATTGCCCATGCATAAATGAGTGCTCACATAGTACTCCTACAACGTACGCCACAGTTCTTTATGGTGTTCTTTGCTTCCTTGTATTTGGGCCGTTAGGGTTCCTT
>JAVJGJ010000030.1:13604772-13632203 GCA_035590215.1 Microhierax caerulescens | reverse complement strand
TTTAGCAGTGCATAGTCAGTAATAACAAGAAAAGTTGCCTAAGGGATAGACAAGTAATGAGATAATGTAAAAGATGTTGGCCTTTGTCAATAGAAATTAAACCCAATAAACCAATCATTAGCTTGTTGCAGCTGCTCATCTATTTTAGACTGTTTAGGAAACAATCTAGATTTTGCAAATCTTAAATCTGATGCATGGGATGACTATTTGAGGTTGAAGACTGTTAATAATACTTTTCTAAATAATCTCCATCGGGAGCTTTTTTCTTTTACCGTCAGATGCACGTTTTACAGATAATAGAGTCCATTTCCTGAAAGGTGCTTCAACAAAACCCAGCTTGAATTTATACCATGTTTTCCTGGCAGAATTTAAGTAGATTTTTAAAATAAAGTGCTAAATTTTAGCTCTGGAGTAACTCAATTAAATGACAGCCACTCTGCAAATGATTTTTCCTCATTATAATCAAATAATCAAAATCAGTTTAAAGGCAAAACGTGACTTGTGTGATTTTCAGAACAGGTATTTCAAAATTCTTTTGGTTTGGATAGATTACATTTGCTCACATTGTTAAGCTCTGCACTGAACTGTGAGATTTTTGATTTATTGATCAGTGAACTGATGCTTATTAGTAATTTAATGTGTTAAAGGGAAACTCGGTAAATAAAGTTAGTGATGTGCACGTTTTTTCATATGTAGCATGATGAATTAAAATATTTTGATGAATTAAAAATATTAAACTTATCACTGGAGATTTTGTTGAATTACTTTGATAGAAAAAGAAACATTTCAGAATGTTTCCTTTTAATCATTTGTTAATATGTGAAAAAGACAAGTCCCTAGGTTGCAAAAGACTTTTTGATCCACAGAAAGCTTGTAAATCAAGTCACTTTACATAAATTCAATGATTTATTAGTAACATGAATGGATATTTTGGGCAGAACAATAAATTCTCATTTCAAAGTGTTTAGAATAAATACCAGCTTAGACACTTAAATTCTTTCGAAAAATTGATAGAGACTTGAAATATACTTACTTTGTTGTTTAACCTGATACTGAATATAACCATATTCTAAAAGCAAAACAGCCTATGGTGATGACCTAGAGCCTGGGAAAGCAGACTACAGAAACAAACTTAACAGAGGACATTCAAGCAATCTTGTTTTATTCTGAAATCTAGCTGAGTATTTTGCTGCTGCCAGTCTTTCATGTTTATTTACTGTTAAGGTACATGTCTGAGCAGCACAGAAGTGGCCTGCAGTTCTTGTGTGGTTTTGATTCTTCAGAACTCATGGTTATGGTTTCTTAAGCAATATAAATTGCCCAATTTTTCTCTTAGCAAACCATTTTCTCTAACTCCATCAGGTGGTTTAGTAAACGATATGACCTCTTCCTAAAAATTTTACATTACTTATGTAAATGGATGTAGAACACTCCCTTAACAGGTATTAGTTTTTTGTGCCACAGTTTGGTTTCTGTGTTTAGAACAATTGATTTCAGAATCAGATTCCCAGATATGGACCTCTTTCCAGACAGAACTCTGTAATCTGGCTCCAAACTTTCCATCTTTCTTTCATATACTTCCCTAGGAGTTGTACCTTGAGGGTATCTACATTAAGAAATTGAGGTATCAGACTGCAGACTTAGATTTGCTAAGGTCCAAGTCTTCCTAGTGTGGACTTTCCTAGTAGTTCTTTGAGGGTATGACTAATTGACTGTAAATAAATTTTGGGCTGTGCAAAATGTTTAGAACATATAGCAGCACACCGAGCAGTACCCAAGCACTGTTCCTTGATGACTTTCATTCCTGCTGTGAATTCCCACATATATGGGAAATGTCATGGCTACAAACCCCTTGCGCTGATCAGCAGTCCCAGAGACAAACAATATACTGGATTTGTAAATACTTACTTTTAAAATGTAACAAAGTATCATATATAAATGAGCTCATCTGTTGATGCTACCTATTCTCAATGCACATTGTTAACTTGAAACATACAGGAAATTGAATAGGGGTCATGGTAAGGCCCCGGCAAACTGCTGCAAGTGGTTTAAAATAACAATGGCCTGAGCACAAGTACAGAAGAAAGTATGTCTGACCCCTGCAGCCTTGCATGGAGTACTCTGAATGTACGGAGTACTCTGAAAGCCTGAAATGTGTGATCACAGACAGTTCTACCCTGAACACATCAGAGCAAGGAGGCAGAGTGAAGGAGATGGGAAAAGACTAGTTTACATAGAAAATGAGAAACTTCAGCTTTTACCTCAGTTGCATTGTACTCTAGAGATAAAGCTGGAAAGCTAAGGTTGAATGTAAAATGTTACCAATACTGTCTAGATATAAATGGTATTTATTGTTTTTACTCTTTTGTCTTTGCACTTTGGGCCTTGGTGGAATTAGTGTTTAATTTAGAAGATATCGTTCATGTGTTGCTGCAAGTTTACGCTGTCCTGGACTTGGCAAGGGTGCTAGAATCTAATGAAACCAGTATGACAATAAAGGTTGGAAATCAAGAGGTACAAGAGATGTGTGCACCAAGAATAGTTAACATCTCTTGCTTTGACTCAAATGTGAGGTATTAGAAGTCAGATGCATTAAAGAGGAAGCAAATGAAATCTAGTTCAGCTTGCTTGGCAGTCAAAAGAATGCAATTATAATAGTTCTCTAGTGGGGTGGAAATATCCAATTTCCCCAAAGACCAATCTGGCTTAGCAATGCAGACTTTCTGACTTCATATTCTAATGCCTGCTTCACAAGATGCCTCATTTCTCCTTCTGTAATGGATTGGAAACAACATTGTTTCAGAGCACAAAATGCAAGTACCGCTCCATTAGACAAAACAATTCTCTAGGAACTTACCAAATAGAAAAATAGAGCAAACTGGCCCTACAGTCTATACGTGAAAAATGTCAGATTTTAAATATTAGATACCTGTAGAGAAGATAATCAAACATACTACCCATCACTGAGACAATCTGGGGAAAATAGTGTGGCTGAGATGACTGTACAGACCCTTTAACAATGAAATAGAAACTGAAAGGGCTGACAGTTTGGAATTTCAGTGTCTTAGAAAAGCGCTGCTGAAGAAGAATGTGGTTTATCAGATGCTAAAGGACAGATGATAAATTCCATACCACTTAAAGCCGTTACTTATGCCAAAGGCATATGAACTGCAATGTAGCTATAACATAGCATATTGTTTTATGCATTATGAATGTAGTCACTAGGATAAAAAGCCTTCCAGTATTCTATACAGACAGTTATGTTACAGCACAAACTCAGTCTTTAGTAATTATGAAGAATCTAAGGCAATTCACAACCTATATTCATATTGTAATATAAGCCTTCTGGACTGGGAAAGAGTTGTCTGCAATCTGTTGTAAAAGAGGAAAAAAGCAAAAATACTACATAGGCTAATATTTACAAGATTACATGAGAAAGTAGGGTAGAAGAAGGAAAATAGAATTCTATAAATAAAAAGAACAGATTAAACCAGAAGGAAATGTATGCAGTAACAGAATAACCTGAGATTTAGCAGATGATTCTGTCTCTCTCAGACTAGAGGCGGTCAGGTAAAGAAACAAGAGAGGCAGTGGGTATTCAGGTTTACAACAATCAGTCAGTCTGGAACATTATTAAGGAAAGCTGAAAGAGGTAATATTCTTTATTCCTTAATCTATGGTGACTCCTTTTAATAAGATATTTCCTCAGTCCGGTATGGTGTTCCTACTAGATAATATGCTAACAACGTACCAAAAGAAAACTACTGCAGCTGACAATTGAGCTCTGTCACAGGGAGAATAAAACAGAAGAGTAAGAACCAAGGTTGACATAATACTAGAAAACAGATGCTTTCTGGTTTGTTAGGATGCGTTGGGACTCTAGCTCTCCTGCAATGGCTGAGAAAGGATGTCTCAGCATGAAGAGATCTCAGGGTTACATGACTGCCTTGCTCACTGTCTTCCTGGACCTCTGAGACAATCACCTGTTGCCATCATTGGCTTCAGTCAGCTCTGATTTGTGTTATGATGTGCAGGTTCTCCTGGCAACATCGAGACTGCAGTAATGTGAGTGATTTATGATCATGGTAGTGCTTCTCTTCTGGTCTTTTACTGGATACATGTCAGCAGTTCCTGAAAAGCGAATGAGTAACTTTTAGGAAATGCAGCAGAGACGTCAGGCTGTAGCGCTGAGATATAGGTCTAAAGGAAAAGGACGGTTGTATTACTATTTCTTCTGAGCTCCTTATCAATAGTAAAGGAGTGGCACATATCATTAAAAAATCTTGTATACAGTGGTGCTTTTTGATGGTTTTTATTCCATGCATGAATTAATCACACTACTGAAGTCTGGTTTAGTTTTACTGAGATACACAGGAATGCACATTTAATTAAATTTTTCTCTGACTAGTACCTAGTCAAAGATGTTTCATTCCAATCAACAACTGAAGGGAATTTCCTGCGAGAAGTTGACTATTTAATCAATGAAATGATGAATGAAACCCTCTTATTTCACCTTATGGAACCACTGATTGTTATTTCAGTACCTATTTTTTTCCTGCTTATGACAGATTTGTAGATATCCTGTAATTAAAGGAGTATGCACAAGAAAGTGAATGTGGGTTCTTGCCTGCTTTTGAAGTAATACATAAATTACTTGTTACTCACAGGAATTGAAAAGAACACTTAGAATTGAGGAAACTACTGCAGCTTTTTAAAGAGTCTTGTAAAATATGATATGAATTTCTAAAAATGTGTAATTTCTATCAATTAGTGCATTAGAACTTGAAACGTTACGTGATCAAACATCATTGACTTCCAAGATATTTAATTGCATGTCAGTGTGTTTCTGAAATAGAAGCTCTGAGGTAAAGCTTTCCTGGCAAATGTGTCCTGTCCTGTGCAAAACAGAAGTGCACTTCCAGAGGACAGCAACAGCCACACTTTCTGACCAAGACCTGGTACAGTGCTGTAGGAGGGAGGATGCATCAGCGAGAATGGCTGAGGTTGCTTTAATGCAAGAAACATCCTATCAGTTGAAATATAAGTACTCTAAGAAACTTTTCTGGGAAACTGAAGGGAAGTTACTGCTTCGCACTATGTTTTTTAAGAAATACAGTATAAGCTAACATCTTTTGTAAGTGAGGCAACACTAACAAAGAAATTAATGAACTGGAAGTGACATAAAAGCCTAAAGGGATCATAAGGCATGGCAGTTATGTTCCCAGTAACTTTCTTGAACTACAGGCCACATGTAATTTGCGACACTTTTCACAGCACTGACTTGATCACTTTTTTCCTTTCTTTTCCCTAGCACACTATTTTGGGTCTGCTCAGTCCCACCTGCCCATTCCATCAGATAGCCCAATATGTAGTGACAAGTTATGAGGGAGAACTCTGTAATGCTTAGATATAATTCATTAAGTGATTTTGAAGACTTTAGGACAAAAAGGAAGAGATGCATAGAAGATGCATAGACTGAAGTCTGATTTTGAAGACTTTAGGACAAAAAGGAAGAGATGCATAGAAGATGCATAGACTGAAGTCTTCATTAGCTTTGAGACAAATTTATTAATTTCCCACTTAAGTAAAAGGTTTTATGACATCTGTGAGCATAAAGCACTCAAAGGTAATTAATTCCAACTGTACTTCTAGGATGATGCAGGGCTGAGAGTTTATGATGCAAGTATGTTAAATTGTTCAGTTTTGGAAGAATAGATTAAATGTCTTTTTGATCTTTCATCTGTAGTTTATTTTCTGTGATTCTGTGATAGTTCTGATGAAGGTAGGGAGCACAAGATTTGTTTCTGGGTGGAGGGAGTGAACTGGGAAGGAGAAAGTTTTCTGAAGTACCTCAGAGACTTTTCCTCTTTTCATATGAGATTAGGGGGCGAAAACATCCCCCCAAATATTATTAAAATGAGCTATGTTCTTAGAGGGCAGCAGAATGACATAAAGCAAGCTCTTCTGATACAGCGGACAAGAAACTGACACACAACAGTCACAAACTATCAACTTAGGCTCTGGTCCCCTCCAAACAGTCAAACAGAACAACTGTGGTATCTTAGTATAGATAAGCTAGCTGTGCCTCTTAGCTTCTCCTTAAATCAGTAGTCCATGTGATAAATTTCTAATCTTTTTTAAGACAGTGGTTCACCATGTATATCTTTTCTTTGTGTTTGTATGTGAGCTCAGACTATGAAGTGCAGAGGTGGCATAATGAAGGTTAGTGGAGCTCTCAGGTTCATGTAAACTCGTATGAATTAGAAATAACTTACTAGAATAGAGGAGGCTAAGCAAAATCAAATCTAAAAATATTTCATGCAGAGTTCATAACAAAGTAACACTTCCAGACAGCTGCAATGTAATTTTGCCAAACTGAGATAAAATAAATGCCAAGGAAGTATCAGAGTGAACAAAGGAAGGGTCCCTCCTGTGTCCCTTTACAAGTATTTTTTCTATGTTACTCCTTTAGTAAACAGGGATGGAATAAGAATGGAAAAAGCAAGAAACATTAAAAATCAAACTGAGCTCTGGACCACTCCCTCCCTCCTCTAGTTGATGCAGGAGTATATATTCCTGAAATCTCTTATAATTTGAAGTCAAACACTCAAACAGCATTGTCTCCCTTATTTTGGTAAACAGTGGAGGCATTATGAACTCAGCATTATATTGTGAAATCAGCTGTGTGACTGCTGTGGAAAATAAGGAAAAATGATTCCTGTTCTTTTGTCCTCACAGAGAGCTATACAGAATTTCAAGGCAGGGAGGAATAGAAAAACGGATATAGGCTTGCCTCTTCCCTTCCCAAGATAGTCTGCCACTGCGAATG
Organism: Microhierax caerulescens; assembly: GCA_035590215.1. Taxonomy (NCBI): domain Eukaryota; kingdom Metazoa; phylum Chordata; class Aves; order Falconiformes; family Falconidae; genus Microhierax; species Microhierax caerulescens. The sequence continues at coordinate 13,625,374 of JAVJGJ010000030.1, read as the reverse complement.
AGCCAGCGTGACAAGAATAGTAAATACTTATATTAATAGCAATAATTAACATCTTTGGGAGGAAAGGGGGAAACAATTCCTTCTTTGTGCTGTTCATGTAATAGTGAAACAATCTAGTGCTCATAAAGAATTGTATTCTTAGGGAATAATTTGGTGGTAGATGACCTATATAGTTTCCAAAGGTTTAACCTTATAAAGAGAGGAAGAATTTAGATCATCTGGAAATGAGTGTACTCTACACACTAGAAAAGCTTGAAGGGACTGGAACACAATTTTCATTAAGGACAAGGGATCAATTTGTGTCACTTGGCAATTAATTCTACTGCATTTTCATCTTTTCAGGTTCAGTCAGTGGACTGAAGGGTAGACTAATTTTACAGTGCAGATTTCCTGATACGCACGCTGTGGTAACTCCGTGGAGGTGGAAGCTGTCACAGCAGTGCAGTTAATCAGCTGTCTCCCATGTGCCACAGGAGCTCCTCAAAGGTACTCCACCAAACTACTTCATATGGGTTAATTGTAGGTTATCCAAGCTTAAGTTCTTTGTTCAACCAAATTTTAATTCACAGAAAGACATTAAGTATTTAAGTCCGGAACAAGTCTGACTGAATTATTTTCCATTTCATTGTCTTCCAAATTGCTCCTTCATTTCTCTTTAGTAATAACAATAATTTTAATTTGCACAGAGACTTTAATCTAAGGATGTCATAGTATTTTAATGTGGCCAACAAAAAAAGCCCAACAAAAAAGAGTTGTTCTAAAATCCTGTTATCTCCCATACGATGTGAACAATGTGTGTTCTTGTCATGGATATGAAACTACAGTTAAATTCTTAAAAGCCTGGAGTGACTGCAATAGAGGTATAACTGCATGTAACATCTGTTGATTGTAGTTGAATACACCTGTGATGAAATCTAGCCACTAAGCTGCAGATTAGGTATAAAAAGTATATCCTACATATGATATAAATATACCTTCTGTATGACTCAGTAGCATGTCTGTGTGCTGCTTCACAATGCATGGAGAATGTATGTGCATGTATGAGAACATCCCATAAATGCACTTTGTTTCTAGATTACACACAATAAATACGAAACACTAGTATTATCTCAACATTAAACATGGTAAAGGTAATAATATATTAATAATGTGAAGCAATTGTTACATAAAGCTAAATCCCTAAGTTCTTATTTAGTTAGATGGGTTAATTATTAAGGATTTTGCTCCATATCGTCTGTTCATCAAACATAATCACTTGCTTGCAAGTCTGCATGGTAAAAGAAATTGTGTTATCTGTCACTGTGTACAGAAACAAAAGATACCAGTTTGGTTTTCACACTCTGAGGTTGCTCTGAAATTGAGCTGAAAAAAACCCACATGAATTTGAAACTACCATATCTGTGTTTTGTAGATTTCCAGTCCTGGTGTTAGCAAATAAGGAAATAGCACCTGCGTGATAACTAATAGAAAAACAATCATCAAAATCCTTACTGAGTATAAATGATGTTTATCTCCATAAGCCTTTCTGTGTATGACATGTGGCTCTGAGCTTACCTTAGGGTGGTTGTTAGTGGTGACTCTGAGTACTAAATGTCAGTGTATTATGCAAGTTTAGCTGTCTTCTCAAAAAGTACTGAGCTCCGTTGTGTCTTTTGATATCTAGGAGTAGACTTGAAGTGACAGTCTTCAGATAGGACCTTGTTTACACCAGTTTAAGGGGTGTCAGAATTTTGTTCTCTACACATTGCTGTTGCTGATTGGATCACCAGATATATAGCATGAAAACACTCAGGGTAATCTATCCTTTCCAAAGCATAACAATTCTGTTATCATCTGGGGTGAAAAAAAATCTTTACACATGCCTGGTTAATTCAGAGCAACCTGTAATAGTGGACGTACTTGTTGGAGTATGTTGATTTATTTGAATATTAAGGTCTTACCAGAATAAAATACTTATGCAGCAATTTTATTTAGCTAAAGATGATCAGAGAGTAAATAGTAGCATGACTTTCTTTGTTCTTAATGTTCAAGCAAAGGAGAAAAGGCAATTGAGAATTCCACTGCACATAAATCAGTTAGATTTCTCTTTAGTACTAGAATGGCTCCAGCTCCCAACTCAGCCTGACTGCTCTGAGACCCTCTGGTGACAGAAATGACTCCAAAAAAATGTCATCTTATTTCAGCTTAGGATTCCTTCAGTGAGGAGGAGGGAGGGAGGGAGGAAAATGGGGGCAAGGATGTTAAATAATGGTGGCCTGATTCTGTCTCATCTCTCTAGCTATTTAGTGCTGTGTGGGTGTCAGTCCCAGGCATAGCCAGTAATTACTGGCTTGGGGATGGCAGGATCACTCTAGGACTCAGTAACACCAAAAAATTATGATAAAAAATTTAGTTAGGGTCAGATCTTCAACTGGTATAACTCTGCCTGTCTGACTTATGGTAGTGCTCAGGAGCTGCAGCATCTCTGTTAGAAGCAGAGACCAGAGATAAGGTAATTTTATGCTATGCTTGTGCACCATATACTACCTGAATGGCCAAAGCAAAAGGGCTTATCAGAAGGGTTACAAGTTCTGGCATCCTCAGTATAATTCTGTTTTGGTCTTTCAAAATATTTTGAGTCTATAGAATCATTCAAGCAATATGCTGCCTGCATTGATCTGCTGTGGATGGCTCCCCCCCTTAAAGTACAATCACTTTCTTGGGTCCTAACAAAGAAATTGACTTCAATTCCCATTCACGCTTATCTGCAGCTTGTATATGGGCTTCTACAGTTCTCAGCTTCAGAAGTTTCTTTTTGCCTTTCATGGTGCTTTGGAAATGGCAGAGCAAAACTATCTAAGAAATCCAAACTTGGAGAAACATTCAAAAAGGTTGGTGGGGTTTTTTTTTGGGTGGTTTTTTGTTGTTGTTTTGTTTTGTTTTCCGGGCAGTAAAAGAGTACTGAAATAAGAAAATAAAATCAATCTTTTCCAGAAGGACTTGATTTGGACTTCAGCATTATTGCATTTTTATGATAAAATGTCTTTATAACTCTGCAGCATGAATAAATAAAAACTGTAAACCCGTTCTGTAAGATAAGACCTTTTAGCATCAGATGCCCCGATGATGTTCTTTGGTTATAAGCCAATCCTTAGTCTTTTCCTCTGTTTCCCTGCTGCAGTGCAGATACTGTTCGCAACTACATTGATTCTTGAGCAGAAACATTGTCCTAACCTTAACCAGCCAACTAAACTCCAGTATGTTCCTTTTCTAGCTGTAGAATAAGGAAATTTCTTGCCTTGAGATTGTGCTATACAAATCCCTTGTGAACCCCATAATAAGTCATCTTGTTTACTCTTTTTACTCTTTCACATACAGAAGCAATCAGTTGTGTCTTCTGCCTACTGTTTGATTTCCTCAAAAGAATAAAATCAAAACAGAAACAGAAAAGGATGAATTAGCAGTTCCCAGGACACAATGAAAGATTTACTTGAATAGCAGAGCTCAAAGCAAATCTATACACGGGATCCATTCAGAGTTATATATTCATAGTAGCCCTACAGAACCATATTTGTTTCCCAGATAGACAAGAAAACATGGGCGTTACCTTCAGAAGTTTTAGTAACATTTTTTGTATTGCTAAAAGGCTGTTAGGCCTCATGAAGTTCTGGAAGGTACCTTCTGGACTATTGTATACCTTATCTGCTACCTGTCAGAAAGGCAACTGTTGGAGCTGGGTGGACTCTTTGCAGAAAACATAATGTGGTCTTGTCTAACCACAAAGTGACTGATATTAGGCTGATGTCCCCAAGTGTCTTTGGCAAAAGCTGTGGTACTGACCCACCTGAAACCTTGCCTTGAAGTTCTGTTACAATTCTGTTTCTGAAACCATCTGGCATTCTAGTTTATAATTCTAACCAGTCAGATTAGCATATATGCTTATTTTTGAAACCTGACAGGACAAGTATTTCTAGTGTAAATACTTACCTGAATTTAAGAACATGTATTTCTGAAAATACTTAAGCTCACAGCTTTAAAATTGTATGTATATCTACACTATTGAAAATGTAATACCAAAAATAACCTTGAAAATGAACAAAGTGAAAGTATGGATGATAATAGTTCGTTGGTTTTGGGTTTTTTTTTTAATCTTAGTGGAATATCCTGATAATATATGCTTAAGTCTTAGTACAACACAAGAGAATACTAAGAGTTAGAAATGCTATTTCCTGTCTTCATAGTAGCATAGAAGATGTGGTCTCACCTTAGAATAGTATTGATATTTTCATTTAGGATGACAGCTGATACTACAACTTCTATTTACATGCATTCATCTAGCTATATTTATAGGCCCAACTTGCAAAGTTCTATACATTTTCAGTGGAAAAATAAGCAAATAAACCTGAAAAATTATTTTAAAATCCAGGCATGTGATCTTCCTCCTTATTCTTTAAAATCCATTTCGGTAATTGTATTTATTATTTAAAGGTATGAAAAAATTACTTCAAAATCTAGGAAATGATGATGCAAGAAACTACAAAACTAGTAGGGAAGAGCTTTTTTCTTTTTTGCAAAGTACTTGAGACTGATGGCTAGCTAAAGAGTGATAAAACCTGGGAAGAGCTGTAAATTACATTGTGTAGGAATCTATTTCAAATATATAGTAGCTTATTCCTTGGTTTGCTTTCCGACATTTCTCACACATACATTGAAGGAAAATCAATCATCTCTTACTCTTTGACCCTTCCCTGCCATTGAATAGTACTTAATAGTCTTCTGTATCGTTTCAGTGACTGATCCCGTTCTTCCCCTTCTTATCTTTGGGTCTACACAACAAGTCAGAGATCCCTTGCCTATTTTCTCTATTTTTTTCATAATTGTATGGAATTACTTTTTAGAGAGTACAACAGGAGCCTGGATTTCTCCTCCCCTGTGTGATCATAAAACAGATACTGCTTTGTAAGCATTACTTAACTCTGGGTGGTCTTGTTATAAACAACAGGGGTGAATTGGAGTATGAAGAACTGGGAAAAAACATTGCAGCAGTGGAATGCGTTAAGCTGTATCATACTCTGCTGAGAAGTGCTGAACGCCCCATCGCAAAGTTAAAAATAGACTGCACTGTATACTCAATAATAAGGCTAAGCAGATAATGTGATCTAAACAATTTAACAAAATTAGCTTCCTCTTTTACTAGAATCAGTCTACAGACAGTACTATTTTCAGCAACATTTCTATAAATAGTTCCTGGTATATAGCTATTTTATGAATAATTCACAAACTTGAATGCTAAAATTGGAACTACTTTGGATTGATAAGGCATAAAATATACTGGTATTTCTTAAGTAAGTGGGCAAAATTTGTTATCCTGTACAAATGCAAGTACAAATTATAATTTTAAAATATTCACCTAACAGTCTGTTCTGTCATCAATTTTGCATGCTAAAAAAGGAGTACAAACAATTTTTAACCTACATTTGTTTAAAAAATGGAATGACTATTTGTGGAAGATTTTGTTTCTGTTTGTTTGGGGTTTTTTTCCTATCTTCTGAGGACAGTGCATTAGAAAAGAAAAACACTGAATCATTTATCTTTTTCATCCTCGTTTTCTTCATAGGCATCTTTCACTGATGTTCTTGCCCAGTAAGAGGTAATCTTTGATGGGCATAGGCCTGCTGACCTAGTCACAGGTATGGTAACACTAACTCACAACTGATTGATGTTGCAAGTGAGAAATGAACCTAGCTTTGCTGCTGTGGCCATTATGTTTTCTTCGGAGATCTCTTGGTTTTGGTCATCTTGGTGGCAGAGGGGAGATACAGGCCAAAGGGCCTTCTTTAGGAAAACAGCAGTGTAATTTTAATGAAATATATCCCAGTCCCAATCTACTTTGCTACTGTTAGTCTTATTTTTAATATGCTCTTTTATTTAATATGCTGTTTATTAGGTCTCTAAGTAGGTTTATTAGGTAGGTCAGTACCTTTATGAAAGACAGAATAGTCTTCAAGATATTATTAAACTGTTTCAGATATTTCCATTTTCAGTGTTTCAGGGTGCTCCCAGTAGAATTATTTATTTAAATCTCACATCATATCATTTAGGATTCTTCTTATCTTCCCTTCCTATGCCTATTCTTTCAACTTTTCAGAGTACCTAGTGCATTTTCCACGTTTTCACTACTTAGCACATTCTGCTAAGTCCTTATTACTGTCATCCTTCTTCCCATCACGAGCTATCACTGTGTGATTAAATTTGTACTTTAACCTATAGGGACAATATCTCATGCATTGAACATTTATAATTTATAATATAGGTATTGTTCCAAAACACGGAATTTGGAATAAACAATTTTTTTTTTGTGCCATGTGACAACTGATGTAGCAAAAAAAGTACTTGGGTGCATTTATCTTCTTAATTCTGATTTTCTATGTTGGAGCTCTTGGCTAATAGCTTGCAAGCTATTAGCTCTGGGTACATGCTTTGACTATGAGCCCACATAGGGCTAGTTACAGGCATCTAACCAGGTTCCCCCATGCTTTGGTTTCAGTGGGAGACAAATGCAAAAAGGAGACCTGCAAAGAAGTCCCAGTGCCCCCGACCCTGACTGGATAATGACCAGGTTAGGCCTCCAGATATACCCTAGCATGAATCTACTGGTCAGTCCAGAGGCAGTCTTTGCCACCAAGAGATGTTTCACTTGTAGAAAACAGATTTTGTAAGGGAAATGTACCAGAAACTGTATCTATTGTGCTGGTTCTCACTTCAGAATCAGTGGTGTAAAAGGCCCAGCGAAAATGATGATGTGCTCGCCTTAACAAAAGACTAGAGTACAGGCCAGTAATGCACACACACACACACGTATATGCAGTTCTTCTTAAGCCTTTATAGCTCCCTCTGTGCTACACCTAAGCTGCCTGGTTACAGGAATGTCCGTTGTGCAGCTGGGTACATGACTCTACAGTGGTTTGCTGGAAAGGTTTTCCCCTTGATGTGCCTCAAGGTAAACAGTGCAGGTGGTCTAGCTAGCGTGTAGCTTTGAATTGGATTTAGAAGTCACTTTTAAAAGTCAGCAGTGGCATAGCCTGTATCCACAGTTAGCATTTAAGGGGTTATTCTGAAATACTTGTTAATTCCAGTGCTATCTTTAGTCTTTCAGCTAGTTACATTTCAAGAAAGTTAAACTTCAGGTAGAGTCTTGCAATGAATAGACACCATGGCACACATTCACACTGTGGAATCAGCCTCATCATTTTGTTGGGCGGGAACTCCCCCAGCATCAATGACTGTAGGTCTGAGCATGCTGGTCCTAATGAAAATGGAAGTGCAAAGCCTTATTGGCTGGAAATGGGGAGGATGTGCTCTGTTCAGCGTAAAGATGTCTCTAACAGGATGTTGCCAATTTTAAAATGTTCTGATTTCAAAGAAGAGTTCAGCAGAAAAAGCAGACACTGAAAGAATATACCTGATCTCCAAAAGTGAATTGTCTGACTGGATATATATTTTTGAAAATTTTAAAAAAACAGATAGATTATTTAAGATATTTCTTAAACTTGTGATTAAATTGATGGTGTTAGGTGTGCCGATCATTAGTTCTTCCCACCACAGTCAATGCTTTGTTCAAGCAGACTTGTGTTAAAACATGGCCTCCCCAAAACAAGCAATATGTAAAAAAAAAGTATCTTTAGGCAATGGGTTGGGTTTTTTTTTGTTTCCTTGCCCCTTCCCCCCCAATGCCTGTCATGATGCATTTTTGTTAAACTGATACTAATTGGAGTAACTGTCCCAGAATTTGGATATATGCCCTTGGAAGGATAGCTGCAAGCCTTTCCAGTCCAATGAACAAGTCACTAGATCTGTCTGTTATGGACTTTTAAGTAAAATCAAACATATAGGGTGCATAAACCATAGTCATGTGAACTTTTGTAATCCTGGAATGTTTTCCTTAGATTAACAGTACATTTCACTTCAAATGTGAAATGAACTTATTTGTAGCTCAGAGGAATCGGTTTGAATTATTATTAAAAATAATAAGAGAAATAACAAATTTCAGTGTATGAAGTGATACGGAGAGGACTGAAGGAATCTGTCAAAACTTAGCAAAACTCTTAAGAATCTCTCAAAACAGAAAAATATCAAAAAGGTTCCTGGAAAAAGAACCCATCCTCTAAGGATAATTGAATATGGCAAAAGTGAATGCCTAGAAATTAAGAGGGATCTGTAAGGAACATGGTTAGTCAGAAAGCATTCGGAGATTGCACAAGGAGTGTGTGGGTACGGAACAGCTATTAGTATTTTGGAAGGAGAAGAAAGAAGAAGCCCAAGGACTTTAGTATGAAATTAGCTAATAATAGCATATTTTCTGCAGAGGAAGCAAAAATACTAGAAAAGAAAGATCACACATACGAGTTTCTTAAAAACTGCAACTGTTTGGAAAACATGCTGACATGATACAGTAAGTCTTTAGAACTGTAATTGGGATTTAAGACAATGTATAAGAAAAGTGTGATATTTTAACATAAAAAAATTTGCCCAAGAGATTAGTTTTTGGAGGCTGGGGTCCAGAATAATTAGAAACTGAAATGATAACATCAGTTGTTCTTGGAAAATCACAAAAGTAGTATGTGTCCAAGAACACTAATGAGAAGGGGAAGTAAGTGTTAGACAATATATAATATTCTGTAGGAAAAAAATTGTTACCGTGTTTCTACTTAAGAGGAGAACTAGGTGGTTAGGGCTTATCAGGATTTTTTCCTCAATAACTACCATCACTGTTACCATCAGTTTAGAAAGTGATTTGTGGAACCATATGAGAAAACTGATGAACTGGTCACGCCCCTTGTACACAGTAACCAGCCTTAACCTTCTTTAATTTCTGTGGCATTTCTAAATGGGAGAGAGAGCTATAAGCAGGAACAATTTATTTTGTTCCTGACAGATACTGGAATGAATGCCAGTACCATCTGGGTGAATTTTTCTTCTGTATGAACAACAGCAGTAAACCTTAGGCATTAGTGTAGCTTTCTCACTTGACAAATCTAGAACTGGACAAATCTGAATACTACAGCTACTACCAGTATTGCATCAAAATCCCTTTCCTTCCATTTTCTCAAAACATTTTAAATTCAAGGCTCTCAGCATTGCCTGGTGGCTTCTTGGTACAGTGGCTTTATCCAGAGACATCAGGAAAGCCATGTTATTCTGTCTTTGGAGAGTGCTTTAAAATCTCCAAAGGGAGAATGTCTCTTCAGTTCTCAGTCAGGCCAGAGGAAAAACAAATTATGTCAATATATACCTTCCCTCTCCTTGTGCATCATATCCATCACAGATAACTTCATTGTATAGTCTGACAAGTAGAGGACTAGATCTGCCTGTACATTCCTGCACACACAGATGATGTTGAAGGAGTTGGAAGAGCAGATGAGTAGCACTTGTGTTCTTCCTAATGTGTTGCTCTCTGGAGCTGGTTGCTCAGAGCAGGAGGAGGAAGACAGGGAAAGCTACCATTGACTGCAGTATAAATACAGGCATTCTGAGAGGACAAATTGTACCTCTGCCCACTACAAAATTCCATAATCTAGTCACTGGTGGCACCCACAAAAGCAAAGTTATTACTTCATGAAATACTTTTTAATGATGATTGTGTGTTTCAGCCAATATAGCTTGTCATTCTTGAGTCTTTGAGATGAGAAAGACCACCTTAGAGAAGGATGTGCTTAGTACTTAAAAAAGATAACCATCACAGTCTAAATAAATGGGACATTCAAAGAACACTGATCCAGTCAGTATTTCCATTCAAAATTTTCTTCAAATGCATCCTCTTTTTCACTGAGAAAGAGAAGAACAAGTGTATCTGTCCTAAGGCTAAAGTTGTATTTTGCTGCTTGAAACAAAGAACAGAACATTGCTGCTATTGTGAATATGATTTATTGTCCAGCAGTGTTTTACACCAAAGCAAACACAGTGGATGTAACGGAGGATGCCACACTTCTGAAAGAAACGTTTCCCATAGTGGACTTCTGACTGAAAGGACTGATACAAATGCTCAAGGTTTAATTTATAGGAAGGTTATAAAACTAAAGTAAACCAGCCACTTCCTATGCCCCTAGTCCTTAAACCTTCACACCCCTCAACAGAAATAATTTAAGAAATGAATATTTAAAATAGAAGCGACAACTTTAAATCAATAAAAGTAGATACAGTGAATTAAACACGTTTCATAAATGAGTAGGAAATTAACATTAGAAATAATACAGATAATTTGTCCCTGGAAATGAGAGTTTATGAAAAAGATTGATTGATGGCTAGAGTGGATAATGTAAAATGAGGTAGAGATCTTATTTTCCTTAAGTAAACATTTAGCCTTTTCCAGAGAAAGGGTCAGCATATTTCTAATTGCATTTTTTTATAATAAAATCACAATCTCACAAAGAACTATGATCCATAGGCTAGTAGTTAGCTTTACTGAACTAGAATTTTTAATACTATTCTTTCATGAGCATTTATGTCTCATTGAGAGTCTTTTGTCCCTCCAAAACAACAATCTTCTATCTCAGATCATCACAATTAATAATAAATTTGTAAGATTTCAGCAAAAGTTGGATCTATGAAAATAATCACGGGGAGCATAAACCGCTGTATAGCTAGTTTGAATTTTTTTTCGGGATGCTGAAATTTGGTTTAAAGGCAGTTTTTTCTGAAAACTTTGAAGAGCTTATGATGAAAAAGATGTAGTGGGGTCTCTGTATTTTGCAATTTCTTGTACTTCTCTTGATTCAAATGCATTGACCAGCACTAATCAAAATGACTTATACATAAAATTATTCTGTAAGTGACACCTGATTGAACGTTCCAGCTGTGGTACCGAGAAATACTTAAAAGCTATTTAAATTGAAAGAAACTCCAAAGGTCTCAGAGAATTGCAATAGCAACAGTCACTCTAGGTAAGGACAACAGCAATCATTTAAAGCCACGAGGGTACCACATGTAGATGTAAGGCCGGTAATTTGAACTTTGGATACACTGATTTTACTCTATAGCTGCAGTGAAGATATTCACACTTGCTGACTTGAACTTTAACAGAATATGTATGTGTTTTTATGAGAAAGCAAGTCCAGAGGGCAAAGAAAGATCAGCAAAAGATGACTACAGCACAGAAATCTGAAGTCCTTGAATTGTGCTGTATGTATTGCTGATCACAGCAAGAATTATGGAAAGGAAACAAGGTAGACATGTATCGCTATACTGTCTGCTAATACAGAGGTGTTTATTTTGGCAGTGTATGCAGGGCTACTATAGCAGAAGGTTATTAAAAACTATTTTAAACTTCTTATTAAAAAAGATTAGAATGCAAATTAACTATTTAATCTTGTGACAGCCACAACTGACAATTTTTGTTATGTTGTAAGTGAACTTGTAATATCACAGGATGTAGAAATATGTGGCGCATACACAACTCCAGAAGTATTACGTGGAAATTCAGTAGAGGGGTAAAGATATAGCCAATCTCACTATTTATGTGCCTTCCTACCTTAGAGGAACTTCTCTTATTCTTTGATTTTGGTTTCAGTATAGTTTTCTGGGCCAGAAGGGGTTTCTGTAAGACTGGAAACTTTAAGTTTTGGGTGACATAATATGGAATATAGCTTCTCATTTACCCACGTACATTTCAACTGCATTTTTGCATGTCTAGTTTAATTGCATGTGTTACTAACTTACGTACTGTTGACCTTCTTAAATGGCAATGCCCATATCACTCCATATAAATATATTAATCACAAAGAGAAAGAAAATCATAAGCATTTGCAAAATTTCTGTTGGGGACTGAGGTGGTGTCTGGGAGTCAGTAAATTCCTGCTGTTACACGGCAGGTAGAGGTGGAAGTAGGATTAGCCTTCAGGTTAAAGAGTCAGAGGGAAATTTGAGGCTTTTAAAAGACAAAAAAGCAGGTGATCATATTCTTTGTGGCTAAAGCTGATCCTCACAGGAGATTGTTAACACATATGATTTTAATGTTTTGATAATTATGCATGTATTCAGAGAAAGGATGGAAAACAGGTCAGTGGCAATCTTTGTATCTTGAGCTGGTTTTAGGACACATTCAAACAGGACTGACTATTGCTGCAAGTCAGAGAACAAGCCTTTCCATGAACCAGATGTCCTCCACATGGACAGGAATACATATAGGACAAAGATATGACTAATTCTTCATATGTGATGTATGTATCTCAAAATAATCTAATGTGTTTTTCTCAGAATACCTCAAAAAGGAGTAAGCAGAATAAGCAGTGAGGACTAAAGAGTTACTGAAAATGTATTAGAACACTGGAAGAGTACTAATACTAGACTAAATTTACTTTGAAAGGGGACAGACTGAGAAGTATAATAATAATAAATACTTTACAGAATGTAAATTTGTTTATTCTACTGAATTTACTGGTAGCGCAAGTAGGCAAGGATATTATATTCTATGTCTGAAAAAGGAGCGATTTATACCAATAAATAATTATTTCTCAAATATACAAAATAATACAAAACCACTGTCATTAAGTAGAATTCGGTATAACTAAGAGTCATGGCTGTCAGTTAACTAAGGGTTGTCATGGACAAAATGGTAAAGAAGATGAATCAGAGTATATTGTACAATATTTCTACATCTCCCATAGCAAAAACAATGCCCAGGAGATACCTCAGTATCTCATTAACAAAACAATTAAAATTTCCAATAATTCTGAATTGACCAATTCAAGGACTTTACTAAAGCCTATGCTTGTGGTCCTTAGTTTGCTGCTGAAAAAGTTGAGAAATATAAATTCTGTCTTTATGGCTTTAGGGTAAGAACTGTGATGAGGAAAAATCAGAATCTTCTCTTCCAATAAAAAAAAGATAAGAAAACAACTAATAAGATTATGTTACCACAATCTCTCAGTTGAAAACTATTATTCATGATAACATTGCACTGGGAAGATATATAGAAAATGCCTTAGATATAAATCATCATTGTATAATAATACCAGTGTTTCTTTTTGCTATAGAGTTTTATAAAGTTCAGTATTTACTGAGGTCTTTTTAAAACCTGATGAAAGCAAACTCAAAAAAAAAAAAAAATTGTATGAGCTCACAGTTACTCTTTGTATACACTGGATAAATCTGTATTTCCTCTAGGAATGGACTTTAACCATACCCAACAAAGTCTAATAGCAAAATAGGAACAGAAACAAAGAAACCACTAGGTATCTCAGATTACCTGAGCCATAAGAAGAGGATGTCACATAATGAGCCTTTTGTCCTTGTATCTTATGGTATCCTTGTTGTAGTCAAACTGGGGAGTTACGAACTAGGTGGGTAGATTACAAGGCAGGCAGAGATATATTTGAACTGGTAAAGGGAAGTGGTTTGAAATCTAACTTGCAGCTGCTAGTAAGAGGCATTGCTGAGTAGCTGCTGTTTAACATCTTCAGGACAATAGAGCAGAATGACACCAAATTAGTGGAAATCACTGGTCAGAGCTGCTGTTCAGAGGGGCTCTGAAATGCTGGAGGTATGGGCTATAAGACCTCCAGGGGTCTCTGATTGCACTGATGATCAAGTTTCCTGACCTGTTTTGTGTAAAGCAGCTTCAGACTATTCAAGAGTTCATGAAAAGTTTTTTGTTATCTATTTAAGGATGCATTTTCCATGAATGAGCAACTACTAAGTATTATTTTAAACTGGTATTGACTGATTGAGAGGTTAATATCATTCCCTGTGTTTGTCTTCAGGAAAACAAGTTTTATTTAGACTACATTTTACTATGATTTTTTTTTCCTGAGTTGCACTTTTTTTTTTTTTTTTTTTTCCATTTAATTTCTAGATATCAGTGTCTTGAAATAATTACCAGGAGGGGTGTAACCTCTCAAAGAGTTATTCAAGGTTCTGATTTTGGCAGATTTTACTGTACTGTTGTCATGAAGACATCCAGATTGGGGAACCAGAGCCTTACGGCAGATCCTGGGAATGCACTGAGGCTGACAGCAGGGGAAGTCTGCACAGCCTTTTGCCCCTCTTAATAAATTAATTTTTGAAAGTATGTTAAATAACTGCGGTTCAAAATAAATCAGCTATCAGAACAGAAATTATGTCCAGGCTGAATAAAGGGAATATAGTGTTTTAACTGACTCATTGAACAAGGCTTTTTTTTTGTATCTGAAAAATAGCTATTGATTTAAAAAGTAAATCACTAAGTGTATTAGAAAGGCTAACTCAAAAGAAAATAATCTGTTGAATGGTGCTGATCCCATAGGAAAGGTAATTTTACCTTGAAGCAACCACTCACAATTTCAAACATTCTTTGAAACATATATTGTAAAATAATTCGTTGGCTACACTGAAGTGACAGAAGTAACTGTCAGGCTTAAATTTGCTTTTCAGAAATCTTTTCTCTGAATAATGTATTTTCAAGAAGCTTTCAATTCATTGGCAGTCTGAGTAAAATATTTGTAGGGCATATTATAAATAATTTAGGAGGTCACAGTTCTCCAAGAAAACTTAAGGACTTAGCAATTCTGATTTTGTTAACCTGTCATTTGTTATTAATTTCTACAATGATTTTATTGATGGAGTGATTTGAATATTACTTATGGGTTCTATGGAAATCTATGGGTTTTCTTGTTTAATATAGTTGTGGACTTCTGTGATGTCTGAGTTTATCTAATTGTTTTTTTTTTTAATTTTATTAATGAGACACCAGGTGTAATTGGTAGTTGATTTCTGCAAATAGGAATTGGGTACTAAATATTGAAAGTTCCCTACTTTATGCTTCAGAAAAAGCCTATTTGTTGTCATATGCTCACCTGCTACTTTCCCTGACATGCACCTCTGTATTCTTTATGCAAGTGGCCAGAAATACCTGTGATGACTGCAAATAATACTGATCTGAGATCTCATTATCTGAGAACTGTGAGTGCATATATCTACAGCTGTATCTAAATATTTCATACCATGTATTCTATGTACTCTTTGTTACTCAGTACAGTAGCTCAGTATTACGACTACACTGTTTTCTCATATATTCTTGGGAAAACCTCAATACTGTATATTGAAAATGCACAGAATCTTATTATTAGGTAGAATTGTTAGCATAACATGTAAGATGCTATACAAAATAAATAGAAAAGAAATAATAGCAGTAGGGAGGCTGAGACTGAACAACCCCATTTAATATGAGTAAGCAAGTGTGTGGCAGGTTTGTGTTTGTGAGATCTCACTCAGATCAATAATACTTGCTGTCGCCACAGGTATTAATATAGTTTCAATATACTGAAGTTCTTATTTCTGTAAATCCAATTTTAAAACTGAAGTCCAAACTCAAACAACTTCTACAATTTCATATACGGAAAATTATGTAAGTACTGAGTTACCTTCTTGAAAGGAATACACTGGAACACATTTTAAAGTATTTTCCTAAAAGAGTGGTTCTAAAAAAAGGAGGTTGGTGAAAATCTCTAAGAAACCATGGTTTTTAATAATGTGCATGAAACTGCGGTTTTTAATAATGTGCGCCAATAATTGAAGAATAATTATTGTTCACAGTGTTGTCATTGGCACTTAGTAAGAGAGTTCGTGAGGAATGCAGTACTCTGAACTGAGTCTTTTCCAGTTGTTCTGGCTCCCCCCTCATAGGTTACTTTACAGCTTTGGGAGGATGTAAACACTATTCCCCAAAACCATAGGAGTGAAGAGGGCTACTTGCTTTCATAATTTGCTTAAGCCCCTGTTATGCTGACTGATACATGCTTTTCAGTGAAATAAATAGAAATATTAAATCTGAATTCCCAGTTACAAGGATTTGTCTGGTTAGAAGGCCATGTAGCAGACAGATGGCTGTTCTTCAGAGGAATGCAAGATGAAAAGATCACATTTATCTTAGCTGGGGCTGCTTTACGTTAGTTATTTAGGTGATTTAAAAATCTGAGAAAGGCTCAGAAGGGGTCAGAATATTAAAATTAATTTCAGGGGAAAAGTTTTAAATAAATAAGAATGTTTATTTTGTTATATGATAGAATCTTGATATGGTTGTGTTTCTTCTCAAAAGACATAGATGCAGAAGCACCTGAGTAAGAGTTTACAAAATTCCATATCCATAGGCCTGGTATTTCCTTTCTACCTACTTTTAGCTATAACCCAAGTTCTAGTTTATGATTGTTTACTGACTTATCAAAAATATGCCAGTTGGGTTTTTTTTTTTGCTTTTCTGATAAGTAAATCTCTGTCATGAAGCTGAAGAGGGAGGGCATAGGATAGTACGAAAAAAAGTAGGTCATGTGCGATACCACCATGGAACTAAGCTAGCAAATCATTGTGTATGCTCCTGTAGCCTTGAATACAGTTACCGCTGCAATGTTACAGTGTAACTGTGATTAACATTGCGATTGTAAATGTTACAACGTAACTGTGATTGGAATAGCGCAATGGTAAATGTTACAACATAACTGTGATTGTAACAATGCAATTGTAAATGTTACAATGTAACTGTTTGTAACAACACAATTGCAAGTGGTACAGTGTAACTGTAATTGTAACAAGCAGTTGTGCTTGCATCACCAACATTCTTCCTAAGAATTCCGTGTTTCCTTCCCTAAGCACGCACATTTTGTGGTGTATTTAGTTCATTACTATGGATCAGTCATATTGTCAGAAAAGGTAGTTATTAGGAAACAACTTCTAGAAGCTGGCCAGTAAAGATGAAGACTAGAGATCACTTAGTTTCAGTAAACACAGAGCTAGCTAGACAAATTTTACTAACTTTCTTTGTCTGGTAATATTTTTTTTTCATTTTTATTAAAAAAATCTTTCAGTGCTGTTCCCAGTGAGATGGTCTTATGAATGGGGATAAGATAATCTGTATGAGGAACCTTGTTATTTTGAATTCTAGTGTCTTGGTGTCTCTTTTAGACAGAAATATGAATTCTCCAATTCCAAGCAAAACTAGACTTCAAAAACCTTTAATGACAGGAATAAAAGAACGACAATAAAAATAGTAATTTTTTACAAATATTTCCAAGTGTTCTGATGAATTATGCTGCTGGTAAAATTTCAGTTGCCTTTAAGATTGGAGTCACTAATGAAAAAATCTGAAGCTGTAGTCTCTGTTTATAGTGAAGTGTCCCATTCTTGGAAGTAATACTGTGACATAAGAGATTATGTCCGAGATCAGTCTCCTTTTTGTTCAGATACATTTCTTGACACTGTGCTGTGCACAACGTTAAGAAATAATATCACAATTGTCTTTGCTTGGGCTTCACTATCACCCAAACATTGTAATATGAATCTTAAATTCATGAACAGCCACAAATGCTTCCTTAACTAACTACTCGTGTTTGATTCCTGCATCTTGAAATGAGGGTAACTCCATTATTTGAGACAGCAAGGGGTATCAAGTGGCCATCAGTGGTGGACTTTCAGATAGCTAGATAATAATGTGCCATAATCAGAATTGTTAAAAGTTGCAACTTTCTGCCCATTTTTAAATTAGAGGTCTGCGCAGCTTTCACTATGGAAAAGCCACCTTTATATTTCTGTTTCACTTATTTTCTTACTTCTTAGATAACATGCACTGTCCTTTCTGGTTAATATTCAATGTGTTCCAGTGCAACTATGATAAATAAAAGAATCAAATTTCTGAATTGGTGGTAAAGATAACTTAGTACTGAAGTAAAAGGAATTGTGTCCTCTAGAAAATTAATTTATTTCTGATGTTAGGAAAGCGTCCCAGCTGACTGAATAAAGGAATGGTTAAGATGTTTATCACCTGGTTTTTCTTTTTAGCAAACTCAACAAAAACATCATTAATGCCAGCATGGAGTACATGAAGATTGATGCTGTGTACTTTGAGAGTTCTTAATAATCTCCCTGTGATTGCTTGCTTTTTTTTTTTTTTTTTTGTGTGTGTGTGTGTGCAGGAACTCCCTTTTGAAAAATGAGGTCAGATCAGGTGAACAGTAAATTGTTCTGTTCTGCAGGTGCACCAAGTCCACACTTACTAGCTTGACCACATGGAAAGTAGTGCACACTGCATCTTTATGTTAAAATAATACAATCTAAGCCCTTTGATCTGTCAGAATTCTTGAAATACATAAAAATGTTTACTCCTGGAATGTTTTCCTGTAGACTATTCAAAATATTTTAAGAATAATACATACTATTACTGTATTTCTGTTTTTTTTGGCTTGGAGGACTAAGAATTCTGCTAGGTAGGTTCTTAGGTGGAAATGATTAACGTGTGCAGAAACATGCTTGTGTCACACATCTTGGTTTAAAACCACATGAATAATAGATCTGGTCTGGAATACTGATGTATGTTCTTTCTATTTTTATCCCACTTAGGCTTAAATGCAAGAATTCTTGACATTTCAGTTCATTTTTATAAGCTTGAGAAGTTTTCCACCTGTTTCTGAATACTTCTTCGTGAAAACAATTCTGTATACAAATCCAGTCACACAAAGTCCTCCCTTTCTCTAGGTTTCATCTTAGATAGGAAATCCACTGCCTTGTGGAGTGAAGCAGTAGGATGGAGTGATGTTCTTTTGAAAGATGGTCTTTGACAGAACTGCTCCCAGACCACTGCTGCACAGATTTACACAAGGCTTTTGAATTTTACCTGGCTTTCAGTGAAGACCTAGTAAGGATGCCTAAGTGATGCCTGAAGCATTTTTGTCAGTACTACAGTATTAAAAAAGAGGATTTCAGTCAGCTAGACTGGACCCTCTGTGAGGACTCCCTGCTCCTTTCTTAACAGGTCCCTTATGAACTTCATGCATTTGAGCTTGAAACTTAAATCTGTATCCAACTGGAAACACTATTTTTAGAGCTATTGCTGAATGCTGTTTTATATTTTATTATTATATTTATTATGCTATTTTATTGCCGAATAGCTCTTAGTCTGCGTTTCCTGTTCCTGACAGTCACCTTTTCTGCTTCAACTTTTTCTTCTTCACATATTTTATGAATTGTCCCTGCTTTTTTGGCTTACAACTTCAACAAATACAGAAGAAAAGTGGAAGTGCCCGGTTACCTGAAGGCAATATACATCTAATGGGAAAATAATTGTTTCCTGTGGGAAAATAATTACCTAGTATATGTATACACGTCTGTGTGTACATATACTTTTTTTTTTTTGAGATTATATATGATGTATATAACCAGTGTATCGGTGCATTCAAAGAAGCAGCAGTCATATTAGTAGTGAAACAACACAGGAATCTGGTTTTAGCTAGAGAAGGAAAAGGTCTCTTCACATAGCATCAACAGTTTTAAAAAGCCTTTAAAGACTGTGTGGTGTCTGATAATGCCACAAGAGTTAGCAGTCATGCAGATGTCACTCACATGCGTGATTTTGCATAGTGTTTTCAAATATCTTCATATATGTTACTTAAAATGATGTAGTGAATTCCTTTGTGATTTTATATAACTTATGGTGGATGTGTGTCACTGAGTGAAGCATCTTTTTTTCTGGGACTCAAAGATTAGAAGATACTGTATTGACCATTGCAGGAAGAACCAGTAGTGTTAACAACAGTCTTTGGGTTTTACCCATTGATTAAATTTAACAGAGTGAGAGTAAAATTGCGGCAATGACACCTGGGAGAGGGCCCAGGGTATATTGACAGCAACAGGACGTTCTTCAATGGCTATTGAATCATGTTGTCAGAAATGGGAGAGCAGACAGGAAGCAAGAGTTGACAACATTCAGCAATTAATGATTTAAAGCATTCTTAAACCATGCAGGCTAAATAATTATATACAGATTTCCTATTGACTAACTTCTAATACTGTAGAAAAAAGGGTAAATTAATTTCCCATATAGCTGAGATTCCCTTCAATTTTGCAGTGCAAAGTAGTACTATGAGTCATATTTCCAACAAAAATAGTGTATTGTGGTAACCCTTGTTTTTACATAGTATTCTTGTTATAAAATCTCACAATAGAGATGAATTAATTTATATTGCAAAGTAGCATTAAAGCAGCATGCTCTTCCTACTGAAAAAATCTTGAAATCTGGGGAAAAGATTTTATTAGCTAGTTGTATAGTCTGATTATGTGTGAAAACTGTAGATTTTTTAAATCTAGACAGACAGCCATTTCAGAGATCAAAATACAAATTTAATTAAGTATTCAAAAATAGATGACTGGTTTCAAATTAGCTTTTATTATTTAATGTTAATATTCCCAAACATCCTATTATCCCACGCAATGAATACCAGATAACAGTTGCTTTTTGTAACTGTCCTTAATGATACTACACTTAGCTTATGGTTGGGATTGTACTTGGCAGTCTTCTGAAACAGTTTTTTTTCTTCTGAAATTCAAATAATTGAAATCCAACAGATGTAGGACATACAGCCATCATAAAAGTTAAAGGCAAAAAGTTCATGAACTGCATTGAAAAATGAACATTGAAACCCGCTGAGCTTGTTCTCTATGTAGAGCAGCATTACATCACTATAAAATGCTCATTTGTTTATACTACTGTGATTATCAAATGGTGGCCAGCAAAAGCAACCCTTTAAAAGAAGTCCACTTTACATACTAGGTCACTACATAAAACTCTAGGCTTGTAGAAAAGCAGCACAGAGATGCCACCTAGCAC
>JAVJGJ010000030.1:13558612-13600673 GCA_035590215.1 Microhierax caerulescens | reverse complement strand
AGAGGCGACACCCGGGCGCGCCGTGCCCCGTGTGAGGGGGCGGCTGCCCGCGCCCCTGCGCCCGAACTCGGCCGCGTCCCCCGCTGGCTGCGGGCGGGTGGCCGCAGCTCTCCGGCCGGGCGCACCCGCAGAGGGGCCGGCGGCTGCGGAGGGGAGCTGCGGCGGCGAGAGGGCGCTCAGCGGAGCGGTTGTTTTTTTCCTAGGGGATCCCGCCCTTTCGCTCCCCGCCTAGAAAGTTAATTCGGAGCTTGGCTGAGCCCTGGTGGCGGCGAAGCCACCGCGCTGCCTCGCAGCTGGGCTGCGGGGGGCCGCCGCGTCTCCGTGCTGCGGCCGGTGGGCTGCGGTGGGGAGGCCCGCATGGGGAGTGGGGGGAGGTCGTCGGGCGATGAGTCCCTCGGAACCCTCCCGAGGACGTGCCGTGCATGCGGTCGGGGCTTTCCTTCTCGCTCACCCGCCAGGTTCGCAGCCAGCCGAGGCTGGTGTGCCAGCCAAGGCCCTGGGTGGGCTCCTGCCGGCCCGTGCGGCAGGTCCTGGTCGCCCTTCGGCAGCTCCAGCTGGGGAGGTACCAGCAGGGATGTGGTTTGGCTTCCTCAGGGCTGCACATTCAGCACACCTGAGTGTGGCCCGAACATAAATCACACTTCAAACAGCACCACTGTTAGCACGGGTGAAGTATGTTAAGGTTTCAATTATTTTCCCTTACAAGATTCAAGCTCGTGATCTACAGTCAGGGTAACCTGATTTATAAGAGTACAACTATGATTATTATAAATTAGGTTTTTTGGGTTTGCAAGTATTAGCTTTACAGTTAGCAATTCTTTTTGTCTTGATTAGATTCTCTGGGGTGTACGTTGTGTACTTTTTCAGCAGCTAGCACAGAAAGGCCAACGCTATTGTGGATTTTTAGGTGCTATGTAATCTTAACAAAGAGGATAAAAATATCCTTAAAGAAGCACAACACTAGTGTAAAAAAAAACACAACCCAAAAACAAAAGTCCAAGCTTGGGAGGGTGTTTTGGTTGAGCATCTATTAGGATGAGTACGGACAGGGCATGGTTTCTAACTAACTCCAAGTCTACGAGATTGGCGTCTTTCATCTTCAAGAGTTAAGACCGCTGCTGAAAGACAAGTGGAACAGAAACTGTTCTGCCCAGATGCTATCTGAAAAGATTGCATATCCTTGGCATAATGTTCCCAGATAAAAAATGCCATTTTTTCCTGCAGTGGTTTGTTATATTTTTTTGAGTTCTGAATTTCTTCTAGGATTAAAATAACCAAATTTTCGTTGAGTGAACCAAAATGTATGTTTTATGCTAAGATGACTTAAAGAAATCCCCTTTCGGTCAGCAGCATCTTTGCAAAGATATAGTCTTTCATTTCCATGGGAGGAAGGTCTAGAAAACGTGGTTCCTTACAGCAAAAAAATGAATTACAGAATTTATGAATGAGGTTCTATTGACATCCCAGGGTCTAAAATGGAATGAGAATCCCTCTGATATAGACTCTATTGAGAAAGATATAGAAAAGAGACTAGTTTAGTGTGGTTTTTTTTTTTTTCCCCTGTAAAAAAAATATGCCAAAGATCTATTTTCTATGAAATACCAATAAAAATTAAAAAAGGATAGTTGCAAATATTAATATGGATCCTGTTATAAGTAATGGTACCACAGCACTGGAAGTTTGAGATTCTCCAAAGAACAAAGTGAACAGTGTTTCAAAGAAACAATTTCTTATGAAAAAAGAACTTGGATTATAAAGCCACAAAGGCAGGTGTGAAGGTATGTAGATCTTTTCTGGAGTACCTCAATGATTAGTTCTCTTGTTTTCCCTACCTTTATTTTCACCACGCTTTTCTCCCCTTCTTTTTTTTTACTCTATTATGGGTAAAATTAGCAAAATAGTGTGAACTATTATATCAATTATAGCATACAAACTTCTTGAAAAGTTTCATCAATGCAGTGTGTTTGGTCACTTCCTGATGCTGCTTGGAATATCTGTCTGTGAAATCAGTAAAATATGAAGAGTATAGTTAAAAATAAAACAAATGGTTCCCTAGGCCCCTGAAAAATGTGAGACTTCAGATCTCCCGAACTCCTCAGTTTTATGTTTATTATGTTTATTATTATGTTTATTATTATGTTTATTAAACTTATAATTTGTTTGATTTATGAAAAGGTACCACAACATGTTTCAAAAGGATGGCATAAAGTGACACAATTCTGTGTCACTTGATCTTAGCAATCTATTAGTAAGAAAAGTAAAAGATGTAACAGACTTACTCCTCCACCCTCTAGCAACCTGACAAGTCATTTTTTTTGTCAGAAAAGACTGTCTGAAGAGCAGTGAGAATCACTAGCGATTAGTACCTGAAATAATTTGGTTTGTTAAAACATATCTCAAAAATCAAACAAAATTCAGGCCCATATGAAAAGTTTTTGTTTCTGTTATATACTCCGAAGTGGCAATGGAATAGCTGATTCTGAAGATCTCTAACAAAGCTTTTAATAATCCTTAAAACCTATGAAATTTTATGTGAATTACTTTTCTTCCTGAGTTCTTAGTACAGAGATGACTGCAGTCAGGGTGAAATACTCAGTCATGAGAGAAGAAGAGAGATATCAAAAGCTTTCCTGCAGGCATCAGTGACAGAGTATTAGTAAAATGGAGCCATGTGGAATACAGCTTGTCTAGGTAGTGAAGGATATTTTCAGTCTGTAGTTACAATTATAACAACTTCTTTTTCACACCATATTGCAAGACATACTGCTAGCAGTTGGAGTAAGATACTTGTTCACTTGGGTACACTGGAAACTGAAGTTGATAAATTGCATGTACATGCTGAATTATATATAGGTCAGTTCCAAGTTCTGCAGCCTGAATTTGGCAGCATGAAAGTACTGATGGGAGTTGTGATAAAAGACAATGTATGTATGCATATGTAGAAAGACAATCTTTAAATGATTTATAGCAGGTCACTTCTGAAAACTGTTTTTAATTGCAGTGCTATCAAATACTTTTTCTAGACAAGAAAATTTTCCAGGAAATCAGCCTTATACTTACTCTGAATATGTCACAGGTGTCAAATCTTCTACCAAGTTAGGAAGGTGGTCCAGTTTTGGAATTTTAGGCATTCTCTGTATTTATTATAAGGATGAGAAGTTTAGGGAGTTGGGAAGAAGGGCTGGATACTGACTTGTCTTTAATGGAGTTGAAATGTCCTGGGAGAGCACACATGTGTCTTTCATTACAGACGCAATTTTGGTATTTCAATGAAACTAACAAGAGAGAAGGATAAGAACAAAATTAGGCTATCAATGATATAGAAGTTAAACTTTTATGATAGGTATTTTATTTTATTACCTTTGAAAGGAATGTGAGAGAAACAGAATGCTTGAACTGTTCTTAAAGGTGAATAGAAAAATCAGTAGAATACTAATCCATTTAATTTAGCCATTGAAGAGTATGTAGATGTTAAAGTACAGAGATATTGCAGATATGGGACAAAATTCAAGACTACTGTAAATCATCAAATCTGCTTATATTTGGGTAGATTTTGCCATCAGATTGAAGTATACTTTATAGTTATCAGTTATGTAAGAAGAGTAATTTTTGAAATCTGTCAATACTACAATCTCACTTCCTAATCCACATTGCTATATTAGTTCCAAGATTGAAATGAGGTTTTGGCAGCATATTTTATCAGTGTAACTGTCCTAGTGGTGATTACTTTACTAAATAGAATTGTACAACTAGGTCAACACTGAGTATTTTTTGAACTCCTGCTAATACCTGAAAAATGTATTTTGTTTTTCTGTATGTTATCAAGACCAAAAGGTGAATAATTATTAAGATAAATCTAGCAGTTGATGTGTTTCCTACTCCTTGCTCTCTTAAAGTGAATCTTTTAAAAGAACTTCTGTTACTCAGGGTTTTTTTAGGAACTCTTCTATGGAAATTACCTTTGTATACGTCTCTGTAAGAGTGCACTGAAAATAGTTAAACTTCAGGTTTCTGAAGAACTGCAATACTAATGTTATTTCCCAGTGAGCCTACTCTACATGCAAGAAGCTGTGAATCAGCATAATTTTTACTGGCTTCTGTGAAGTATACAAAGTTGCACATGACAGATGTACAGAAATATTTAGGTACTGGTTGAAGTGGACAGGTTTAAAAGAGAACCAGTGAGTCAGGCACCTCTGTCAGATCTACAACTCTTTCTCTAAAACTGATCCATATTTAGAATTTACTTTTGTTGAAGTTTGACCTTAATTTAAATTGGTGAAGAAACCACCCTAGTAAAGTATTACTAGGTATTTACAGTTCATATGAAATACAAAAAAGGCATAACTCTGTGGCAATATAAGTTTTATGTAAAGCTAATAGGAATATCAGTATTTGTAAATATTTCTATCAGGTTATTCAGTTTTCTTGGATTTTCTTTCAGGTATCATTTAGGCTTTTTTTCCCCAGGAATTCATTTATGCATTGAAAACAAATTAGTGAAATAAACCCTCTTTCTCTTTCTGGCCTTTTAGGAGTTATCATAATCTTTATTTTAGAGCACCATATGGTTATAATCTTTTCTAAACAAATACAAATTTGTATCTGTAAACAGATACAAATCAGTTATATTTAAATATATATCACTGTATAAGTAGAAATGAAAATGTGTAATTAAAGATTAATCAGTTTGAAACGTAGCAATGGCATTCTTCATGAAAGTGACAGCATATATGAAGAATGCTTACCTATCAAAAATGCTTTTCCTAGAAGGTTATGGAACTGTGCTCGCAAACTCTGTTATTTTCCCCTTCCTATACGTACAAGTACAATATGACGCATCCCATCAGAGTAGCCTGTACATGTATTATTGGTTATGTGTGACATAATTGTAAATATAGTTACACTTAAGGCTTAAGATTCTCTTTTAAAAGATCACAAATACAGTAAATGTATTCTTGATGAACTCTGATGTTCTTACAATGCTGTGATCATGTAGACTAAGAGAACTAAGGTTGAGATGTTTTATTTCAGAATTCTAGTGCAGATAGTAAAATCTAGTCAGTTGTTTAATGGAAATTTGGTTTGGCTGACATGTTTAAAATAAAGAAGGTACAATTACTCAATATGAATAGCAATAATATATTTTTTAAACAGTGAAATATTCAGTTGGCATAATTTAAAATTGAATATTACCTCTTAAAATCCATAATTTGCAGCCTGTCAAGTCATAGTTACAGTTGAGCTAAGTAGCTGATGATCAGAAAATTAACTCCCCAGCTAACTCTTAGGAATTTATAGGATGTTTTAATATTAAATATTTCTTCTAATT
Source organism: Microhierax caerulescens (assembly GCA_035590215.1). Lineage (NCBI taxonomy): Eukaryota > Metazoa > Chordata > Aves > Falconiformes > Falconidae > Microhierax > Microhierax caerulescens. The sequence continues at coordinate 13,595,341 of JAVJGJ010000030.1, read as the reverse complement.
TAGAATATAATATACTTTGCAAATAGATACTGCAATAAAAAAGACAGAGCAGTATGCTGTATGATGACACATATATTTATTTTAATAGTAATTTTAATTCTCTGAATGTTTATATGCAAACAAACCTAGTTTGTGTCTCACAGCATATGTATGGGTATTTACTGACGAAAGTGTCATAGTAATGAGGCTGCTTGCAATATTTCTGTGTAACAACATGATGTTTGTGGGAACTGAAAGGGCCGGAGGGCATCCTCAACTGTTGATCATTGGGGAGTTTCTGGGGCTCAGCATCTCACACCAGTGGCTCTCAAAATAATAAAAATAATAAGTAACTACTACTAGAAGTTCAATTGCAATACCAGTGTTTGTCATAATCACTTAAGAGCACAAGTACTTAGAAGAAATACTAGGTCATGATGATAAATTATGGTGAAAACATTCTGATGGATTTTATGTTCTGTTCTGTTTCAAGGTTGTGAATGTTACCTTCATCCCTGATATTTTCCCCCAAATGAAGAATCAGTATATCTAGTATCTCACACCTGTCTTCTGTGCAGAAATTTCTGCTGGAATGAAGAAAGAAAAGTTTGCATAAGAACTTGTCACAAAGCCAAATGCTCTTAAGAGGTAGGTGTTTTCTGTAATACAGTAGTTCATTGCTTTGATTTTTAATCTGTTTCAGTTTTTAAAAGAACCTAGTAGTATGGTGCTATTTGTGATACTAGTGCAATAATCTTGGTTCTGTCCCACATAGCCAAGACGTATGCTTGTTACAGGTGATGACATAAAGTCAGGCACTGTTATGATAATCTTTTGTTAGTTGACACGTTTGATATTTTAATTCCAGCTGGATGCTAGAATGTAACTAATCTGAGGAAAGTAATTGTCTAAGCTGAAGCGTACTGGCATTCCCCTGGTGCTTCTGTAGGATTAGATTTTGAATACTGATGTAGGGTTGTGGCTGTGAAAGGTATGTGCTAGTATTCTCTCCAATCAGTTTAAATAGAAAGACAGCTTTTTAAAAGGCAAATGTTAGGAAAAGAAATATTTTATAAAGGTATTTTAGTTTGCTTCCTACAAGGATAGGTTCTAAAGTAAGTGTTTCTAAAATGTAAATTGATGTGTCTTTTGACAATTATCAAATAGTATCTGCTCTTCTTAATCTGTGAGGAGATTATCCAGGTTATACACTAATTATCATGAATGAAGAGACCTCCAAACCAGCTTCTTCCAAGTGTCAAAGTGGTATAAGTGTGCTCTCTTAAGATTTGCACTGGGTAGACTTAACTGCTCAGCAAATTCTGCATTCCACAATGTAAGTGTAATTTGTTTTCTATTTTCTTATTACAATATCAAATTTGGGAGACCGTAACTTGCATGTAGGATGTATTATCCTTTTTTAATCATTTCCATTTGCCCAGTGTTATCCCAAGTGCTTGAGAGCTGGCTCTATTTTTGTTTTGATTTTGCTCCTGTTGCATGGCAGTAACAGAGGGACAGGTGAAATGATTCAGTTCATTCCAATTCCATTCATTCATAGCTTTGGCTAAGATACTTGGTTAAAGTCCCTCTTCTTTAGAGAAGAATGTTTAAAAAGATGTTCTTCAATTTTCTGTAGGATGTCAGCCCATCTGTAAATTCTAGAGGGAATAACTGGGTTAAATAATCCATAATAAATAATTGTAAGAAAATTATGCTTTGAAGCAAAAGGTCTTGTAACCTCATACTGTGGTTTACATTCCAGTAATTTTGTTGGGTTTTGGACAGCTATCCCTCATTTACAACTGGTGTATCTGAAAAGTGAATCATATCTACAATATCTGATATTCAGGAAGTGTAAAAGCTATAAACACTACATGTTGCAAGGTATAAGGAAACCTTTTTTTACCATTAGAACAGTCAAGCACCAGAGCACTTTGCCCAGCAAGGTAGTACAGTCTGTATCCTTGGAGGTTTTCTAGACCAGATTGAATAAAACTCTGAGTAACCAAGCCTGACTTCACAGCTGACCCTGCTTTGAGCAGCAGCTTGGACTGGAGACCTCCTGATGTTGCTTCCAGCCTGAACTATGTATGATCCTGGATGAATGTTAACAGTGGTGATCTGCACAACTGGCTTGTCTCTTCTGCTGTGTGCAGGACTTGGGAGCCACCAATCTTGCCCCTCAACATATCTGGGAAGAAATAGGTGCTTTATTTCCCATCAGTATATATTTTCTGACCATTATGATCTATGTTATATAGGTTTAGATGTATATATGTGTGTATATATAGTTTTAGACCAGTTTGATGTGAGTTTTTATTTACAGAAACAGTAGTGTACAAATTACTCAGTTTTCTAATTTCATGTGATTTTATTGAAAATAAAAAAAAATGTATGGAATTTTGGTACACCACTTTTTTTTTTTTTTTTTCAGAAGACGGCTGTAGTCTTTCTAAGAACCATATTAAGCTTTCTCATAATTCATTAAAAAAAAAAAGTTGCTGCTTTGTGCTGGCCTTTGACCATTGTTTTGCAGGAACTTAAGTTTATATATTATTGCCACTTTTTCTTATTTTAAGCCAGAGGAGAGCACTTTAAATTGGGGCAATACTGAGGCACGACAGTGAGGTACATAAACTGTGTACTTGCTTGCTCATACCTGCACTGCATGAGTGTTCATATAAATCTCATGGTCTTTTTGAATATATCTTAGCTCCAGCTGTTAAGCAGTGGGCTCAAAACCAAAGCTCTAATGAATTCTCTGAGATAGTCTTTTTTTTTTTATTTTAAACCTGTGCATCAAAGAAACATGAGATACTACCAGTTCTCTTACAGAACCTGAACAGTCTTTATTTGACTTGTGAAGTAAGCTATGAATGAGGGGTTTGGTAACATATTTCTTGGAAGGCTCTACACAGCTTTTCTTTCAGAGAGAGCAGTACAAATCCCTTGCTGTCATATTCAGCAGATGGCAGCATGCATGTTAACTGGCTGGGTATCTGTTCAGATCTTAGAGCTGCCATGTCATATTGACTAGCAAGTAATTAATTTGTTAGTGTCTTTAAGGTCAGTCACAGTGGAGGCTTTCAGTATGTTAACGTGAAAAATCATATTTACCCTGAGGGGTCACTGTCACAGCAGGTAGGAATTAACTGTGGAATTATCTTGCTTTCTTCCTAGAATACAACTGTGTTGGAAGAAGGTAAACATATAAAACTGGTAGAGTGCAGTTCAGGACTCTGTTTTATAAAACATTAAAGCACAGGTTTAATATTTCCACACATGCATATGTGAGTAGTACCAGGATCAGGGCCTGGGGATTAGGTCATGAAAGGCCATCCAAAAAAAAAAAAAAAAAAGCAAAAAAAAAGCAAGCCTTGGTCAAGGAAATGTTTTGTGTGATTGTGTAATAGCAGATGAAATGTGGTGTAGATGCCATTTTATCGACCCCCTGAATATGAGCAACGAAGGCATGTGATAGGTATATATGCCAAACTGTCATGTCAGGTAGAAAACCCCCTCAATTTTCCACTCTACACAGGAGATTGTGAATATGGTGTTTTCCATTGTAGTGTTCTTATCATACTTGCAGCAACAGGAATAACAGGGTACTGAAGACAAAATCTAGAATGCGATCTGAATTTTCCAGTTACGCTGAATTTTGGCCAGGGCTCTTAAGCTGAACATGGGTGAAAAATGTGATAGACTTTTGATTGTTGCTGAATATTGGAAATTTGCACTGTATCTAGAGCTGAATGTATCGTAAGAATGGAATTAGCTATTTTTTTTTTCTATGCCATGAACTGCCTTGCATTTTTGTGTTGGCATTCACCTGCATCTTGCAGATTCTTTGTGTTAAGTATGGAAGATGCAGAAGTTATTTGCAACTATAATGTACTTTCCCACTTGGTCACTCTTGGTTCCAATTTGGCAGTGCAGTGGCTCAAGTCATTTGCTATTGACTCAAAATCTCTCCTTATCTAGCAGATGTACAGGGCATTTAAATAAACAGCAGAAGAATTTCTTCAGCCATATTTTTGTGAACAAATATTTGTGAATACAAATATTGTAAGGTTTTACTTTATTATTATTATTTTTATTCTGAAGCTTTATTTGTTGTCTTATTAAAATATTTGCCAGTTTGGTAAAGCCAATGTAATATGGGACTGCTTTACACCTCATGCTTTTCTAATGGAGGAACTTCTCGAAGGGATGTGTATAACCTTCAGCTAGGATCTGAAATCAACAATGATGCCTTGTGAATCTATCTTATTAACAGTTAAGGCTCTTGGGATGTCATACAGAACTGGTGGCGTCCATTTGTGCACACACTAAAAATATATGTGCATTAAATACTATTTTTTACTACTTAACATCTAAAGTGAAACAGATCTTTGATCTGACCTGAATGAGTATTCGAAACACTCCAAGAGATCCTGATGTTACTGCCAGACTCTTACTAATAAGCCCTCTACCGTCTGGCTATCCTCCAGTACAACCAGCACAGTCCTAAAAAAATCACACTGTGTTTCCATTCTGTGTTTCATATTGTGGGGGCTTCCCTTCTACACCTATCCTTTGGAATGTAATTCCTGTAATATAGGATAGAATAGCTGGTTTTTTTTTCCCCAGCTAACTGATCTCTGCAGTTAACATGGTGCGTGAGTTCAGGTGGATCTTCTGTAAAAGTCAAGAACAGAATATTATAATATATTTGACAGGATTTAGATAATACAAATCAGTGTTCCTGTCTTTCTACAAGTGTATTAGTTTCTTAACTGATTAAAGAAGACTGGAGAGAAAGGAAAGCTTTATTCACATAATAACTTCTATTTTTCTTTTATTTGTGTTTAAAGGCAAACATTTGCTTTCCCATGTTTGAACTTGTTAGAAAATAAATGCTAATGTAAAACCACAGCTCAGAATATTAATGTAACGTTAGAAGAACAATTTGAAGAAAGAAAAACAATTATCTGTAGACTAGGAAGTCTTACATTCTTTTCACAGACAGACTTAAAACATTAGTTTTGGCTAATTCATTCAGCCAAGAAAACCGACAGTTCGAACTGCTGTAAGATTTCAATTTGATTCCATTACAGCTATCACTTGGCTGTGCTGAGATGCTTACAATCAAATTATAGGTTACTGGCACTGTCTAGGGCAATAGTACTTTTATATTTTGCATATAAATCCACTGCAGTGGAAATTCTGTTTACCTTATAGAAATGGTGAAAACTGTCCAAATTATTATAGTCAGGTTTTGTGCATAGATCATTCATGCTTTAATGCAGTTAGGCATAGTATGAAAAAGAAGGAAAATTTCTGATTGGGTAGAATTGCAAGATGTAGTAGTGGTGGTACAGAGCACAGACCTGCATTGGCACTGCTTGCAGAGAAAAGGTCTTGTGTTTTGCTGTTCTTTTTGACTTGCTAGCTAGGTCATCAATCTATCTTTTCTACTGAACCAGTCACGGGCCAAAGGAATCTCTTACACGTCTGATACTGAGAAGTCCTTGGACAAAATGAGCGTAATTTGAAAGCGTAGCGTTCTTAATCTTTTATTATGCTGTCTCCAGATGGGAAAATCTTCAGTTGGAGTTGATGACAGTTTGATGGTTCCTTGTTAAATAATCCAGTTTCTATGTACAAATGTTTGGAAAAAGAATATCTGAAAATTATCAGTTTTCAAATAGATATATACCTGTAGGTATACTATGTGGTCTCAGACAAAATATATTACGATATAGTGCTAATTTGTATTACCTTATAGACATGTAGTTACCACTTGTGTCCAAACGCTTTTGAGTCATGTGTCAGAAGAGTAACGTTACCTCTGAAACAGCAGCCTGACGGCTAGCACATGGACATTGTTCCCTTACTCTGTCAGATTCTCTAAGAAGGTGGTTAGCTGTGTTCTAAAATGTAATTTCACAGTGGACTTTGTTCACCGAAATGAAATTAACATGCTATCTGCATGTTTTGATGATTTGAAAATACTGAACTAGAAGCTTTTGATTTTATTATTCAGCCTTATAAACTGAGAAAATGTTTTCCCTAAATAGACTTAAAAATTAATTATTTGAAATATATTGATATTACTCTAAAAATTAAAACTACCTCTTTCAATCAAAGCTTTACAGAAATCTTGCTAAAAGTAGTTTTTTAATAGTCTCACTTTTTCCAAAGTATTAAACGATAGCTTTTAAAAACATGCTAAGCATTTTAATGTGACTTGAGTCTCTCATTCTGAGAGACTGGCTGAAACAAGAAGATCAAAGCAGAATCAAATGCATTCATATAAGACAAATATCAGATACAAGCAGGAGGTGCTTTCTCAAGAAGCTTTGCGTAAGACAACAAAGGCTTGTAAGGATGGCACAGCTATCCAGGCTAGTAAAGGAAGATATGAGAAGTACTTATGTAAAACTTTGCTGTTTGTATTTCAGAGCTTCAAACTGCACTCTTCAGAAAAATACACAGTTAAGTTGGTTGAAAGGTTGTATGTAAAACTGTTTATGTTAATTTATTTTTGTATGTATAGAACTTATGTACACAGGGAAGACTAAACTGAACTGTTTTCATGTGTTTGGTAAACAGTTTTCAATCTTTGTGAGGAAAAATAGCGTTTGTTTGGTAATTAAGAGAGCATCACTTAGAAGGAAATGTTTCATATTGTCCTGATATTTTCTGACCTGGTCAGTTACAGGTTTTTTTTTTTAGAAGTTTGGAGTGGTAGCTTAGAAAATGTTCACACCACAGGTATTTATTAATTATACATGTAGCACTGGAAGGGGAATAAAGGTAAAAGAAGGGGAGGAACTGTGAACAGGGGTATAAAAAAGAGGGAAAGTGACTAAAACAAAAATGTTGAGTGTCAAAACAATACAGAAAACAAAACAAATCCAAAACAATTACTTTAAATTTTCTTAACTACTCATTACCCGCTTAGGCTAAAAAGCCCCAACCTTAAGCACATCCTAAAAACACATGCTTTACTACCTTTGTATTATTTTGTATTAAGTTAGACATTTTGAGTTTCAATACCTAAAATTGAAAATGCAAAAATACTCCCATAGCGCTGTATTTATGGTATTATTTATCTTAATCAGCAAGGACTTGCTGTATTGTGATATAACACTCTTCTATAGACATAGGGTTTTTTTACAGATAAGGTATTTAGTAATTACAGATGGTGAGGTGGCTTGAAATTTAGGAACCTTTTTAAAGTTACCCATCATTACTTTGTATTCCAAGAGTCTTGGTTTGCTTGTATGCATAAACCTATTGCTGACATTTAAGTTGTTGTCATTCAGTGAAAAAGACATCTATAACATTCATAAATGGCTAAGAGAGTTGTATCTATTGTGTAAGTAACACAGAGCCTTAGAAGTGTTTAATGTCGCTTTCAGGCAGAAGAAAACAACCCCTTAAGGTTATGGGTGTTGCTTCCTGCTCCTTGAGTAATCTACAATAATCTTAAAAGTTAGAGCTTTAATTACTCAGATGATGGTTAAGTATACCTTATACTGGAAAATATTCCAGTGTTGATGCTTTATTGTCCCAGTTATGTCTCACCATCTAAGTCACAGTCAGAATTTAACAAAGACAGTCTCTTGTGGTACAAATGCTGTTTGAGAAGGTGTCTTGAACAAGCAGTTGCTCTGCACAAAAGCAGACCCACTGTATTACTATCATAAAGTAGTGTCAGAAAATATGTATAAGCTAAACTGTATGGAACCTCAGTAAGGTGTAGCAAAGAATAGCACAAGTAGATGGAATTTATCCATGTCTACTTGGGTCATGCAAAGTTTACTCAATTCTTACTTTTTACCTGTGGTGCCAAGCTGGTGATTTTACCTCTCAATTTTTAATTGTGTATATAAAAGCTAGTGCAGTTTTGTCTTCTGGTTTCTCTCCTAAGCTCAGACTAACAGCTATCAAGTTAATATTTTGGGAACATTAAGACTGAGTCTAACTAAGATCTTGGGGATACTAACTAAGATACTTGGGGATGCCAGTTAAAAACAGTGGGGTGCACAGATCCTGGGTATAATTTTGTTTCTTCTATTTATTTTAGAGAAGTAATTGCTGGAAAAATGTTAATTCCCTATATGCCCTGTGATAAGCTACCCATATCATGTTCAGTCACAATTTATATTTGGGTGAGGTCAGGCACAATCTAGTTGATGCAGCAGATGTGCTCTCTGTGTGTTTTTTTCTGATTTCATATGTTGGTAAGGTACTCCTTCAGATCACAGAGCTCCAGATCATTGCAAATTAAATAAAAGATTAAATGAAAGCTCCTTATTTGTATTTGCTCTGATTTGTAAGTGTGGCATATGGTCTTGTGCAGCCTAGAAGTAATTTCTGTGCCAGATTAAATACCCTAAATACAGACAGCATATGAAAACTAAGCCAAAGGAGACACCACAAGCAAAATGGAGAGTTAAGCACAGAAGGTATCCATGAGTTTAAGCACATAGCATTAGGGTCTTTGCGTTAGCAGATGTGTGAAAATCCATATAATTTTTCACTTTCTTGTAGATGTTTAATGGCTTTAGGGGAGCCAAGCTTTAGCTCATGAATCACTTGCAGCTCTGAAGCAGTTCATCTTTCTTACCTGTTCCAACTGTGTTGTGTATCAGTCACTACAGGGCTATTCTAGTATGGGATCTGCTAAGTAATATGAATCCCTATGGGAAAAAAATGGGTCAGGAGGAGTGGTGTATCCAGTATCACTTGGTTATATTAGATCCAACTGTAGACCCTGCCTATTCTTGCCTGTTTATTCTTGTGGGAGGATGCCAGGATCCTTTGGAAGGTGTCACCTCTTTCTTGGGAACCTGTCCCAGGGGCTCTTACACTTTCAGATATGTGAAGATTTTAGCATGCACCTGTAGGAAGAAGAATGTAAAGGTCCTTGATGTAAGGGGTAGATAAGGAATGTTTTCTCTGTCCTTCTTCTATGAGTTGGCAGGATTTGGTAGTGTGGAGAAGCAGAATAACATTGATGACATAGGCAGTAAGTTTCTGCAAACAAGATGGGGTGTGTACAAAACCTGTACACGCTCTACCTTGAGATGTATCCCACAATAAGAGTATGGCTTCCACCCTTCCTCCTTTTGATTCAATATGTGTCGGGGTTTTTGCAAGCTTCAATTGTGTTAGCTTCTCTGAGGAACAGGAAGCTTTTCCCCCTCACGTCCAGTTAGTGCAGGCTGGCGCTTCACACCAACCAAAGCACTGTCTTGTCTGGTGAGAAGATAGTTCACAATGCCACAGTTCATCAGGTTAACAGATGGCTGACACAGCTCAGTCAAAAGGGATCTGGAGCCTTAATAAGCCACCAGAGCACAGTGGCATTAAAGAAGATAAGTAGAGTCAGTACACTGAGGAAAGAATTGGGTAAAAAGTTGCAAGGGGAGGGCTGTGCAGTCTCAGCAAAGGGTAAAGGGACTGATGACAATTCTCTAACCAAGGGAAACAATCAAGTAACAAGCCATGAGCCATGCTGTATGAGGCAGTGCTGCGTAGTTCCCTGATGAATTAATAATGAATGTTTCTGCTTAGCTAAACGGTATCCCTCGCATGTTGTCCTTCTTGCTTCATGTCTGGTTAACAATTTAAACCCATCTACCCTTTCTTTAAACTAGTGCTTATTGAAAATTAAAATATTTCAGCTATTGAAATAGCCATGGAATTTATTCTAATGTTATTTGAAGTTTGGAAGAATACTTCAGACCGAAGAGTACCACAGGTCAAGACATATACCAAAATGTGTTTGAAATTGTGTCTTCATAATTTAACAAGAACACAGTTTTATCTTTATTGTTATTTATATTTAGGCTTGAGTGTATATGAAAGCAGGAGTACAGGAATATCCAGGCATTTATTTCTCCTAAACTTAAACATTACAAGCAATTACTCAATGCTCTAAGTGGACATGGTAGTATAGTAAGTCAAAACGTAGACCTTCAGTTCTGAAGACATGTGCTGAAGTTCACCAGTAGAATATGTTGGATAAACTAGGACTTTATACACATTCAGTTACTGAGCTGAGAGACCCAGGTTGTAGTATTATGTATGACAGTACCTGATAAACTCTCTGATCCTGCACTGTGCGCATTAGCTTTTTAAGATTAAGCAGAAAATGACCATTTATATTGTGGTTAGTCATTTAAATGTTAGGACCAAACATTTCCACCATTTCTTGTAAGTATGTGGCATATACTAAATCTTAATCTTTCAGCTAAGAAAAGGTGACAACAATGATTAAAAGACTGTGCACGTATTTCACTGAAAGCATTTACATGTGTAAATCTGGTGAGGAATGTTTTATTTCAGTGGAAAAAAACCCTTGTAATCCAGTTAAAAATTAAAGCAGAAAAATACTACAATGGCATGTAAAAATATTTCCTGTCTCAGAACAGCAAAAATGGGTGCCAACTAAGAAAATTAAACATCTTTGATCAATAGTTTTCTTATTGATGTTCTTCAGTTTCATTTGCATTTGTAAATTCTCCTTGAAAATCTTACAAATCAACTCAGAATCAAAATCTCATTGTTTCGATGAACAGGAAAATGCTTATCTAGTATTCTCATCTGGTTGATAGTAACCTTCCAGAAGTACAAGCAGACTAGGAATCCTAGCCAGTGTCTAATTGCTGTACATTCCAAACGATGGTGGGAGTTTGGAGAGAGCGAGAACAACTTATTATTATGTGAAAACAATAACCTAAAAATAAGATATGCCTATTTTTTTATTTATTGACTGTTCATCTTAACAGCTCCATAAGCACAAAGGAAATAGCTTTCATTTAAGACACTACAGAGAGAGTACTATCTGAAGAGGGCTTGTTGCTTACTATCCTTCATGAAAAGATGTGGATTTTAATGAAATATGCATAAAAGTCATTTAAGATGTGTGGCCTACATAATCATACCCGTCCTGAGAGGCTAGGGTAGAAAATTATACTATTCAGAATAATTAAACTCCCCCTTTGTATTATTTCTCATTAATTCAATATTCTTCTAAAAAATAAAGCTCCCACAACAGTTTTGGTAATCAGCCTTTCAGATTTATGAGCTATTTTTATGCTAGTATTGTTCTATAAGACAAGGCTCCTCGATCAATTGCCAGGTAACAGCTTCAGTAGTCTTTTCCCAATACCTTGCTAATCCAGCATATTAACTTATTTTTAATTGAGTAACTTAATTGTTCAGAAAATCCCCTTTGTCATTATTTCATAAACATTAACAGTATTTTATACAAATAATTATTTAAATATAATCATGTTGCTCCTTTCATCCCCATCTCTCTTCCTGTGCAGAAAAAAAGAAGTTCCCAAGCAAAGTAGGAACATACTGGAAAAATTAAAGAACCTTATCATAATTAAAATTATTCCCCAAAGTGTAAGACCAATTTTAATTGCAGGTCCAGATACAGACAGCTCTCAGATAGATTTCTGAGAAGCTTAAAAGTGATTTGAGAATTTTCTTATGAGAAAAATTACACAGTTGTTCTGCTTGTCTGCAAGGAAATGTATCTGAAGCATGTTGTAAGTACACATACAATGAGAATGTAAAAATAATGACTAAACAGAAGTGATTGAGGTAGCAACATTTTTAGGTTGAAATAAGGAAGAGATTACAGTGACAGTTTGCTTTAAAGCAGTACATTTTATGTTACCAAAAAATATGAAATCATTGAAATTAGCATTCTTGCATTCTTAGTTACCTAGTTACCGTGTACCAGCTGCCACCTCTTCAACTGAACAATGGCTTCTGAGTTCAGGTGCTCCTCCCTCAACACAATTATTCCAGCAAGTCACAACAATGCCTCACTGAGTGAGGGAGGTGGTGTGACTAACACACTAGCTGCCTTTTCTACAGGATATTGTTTGTTCTCATAATGACTATGAAATACTTGATGTTGGAGACAGAAGGCATCTTCGATTGCTCTCTATAATGAAAACTTTGTATTTTATGAGTCCTTGTAAGAATCTTCCTGCAATGACAGTATTCTTATTTTTGCAAAGGGTGAGTGAGAAAAAGGTATTCACATCACCCAATACGTGTTCAAAGTGTGTTCCCATGGTCAAAACTTAGTCATCAGTGTCTTGCAGCACTTTAAACAATCCAGCTATAAAAGTTACTCAAGTTGCCACTATAGTTGATTTTTAGCTATACATTCCCCTGAAGGCCAATCATTATTAATTCTGTTTATTTTCTACCTAGCAGTGGCTCACATAGTAGACCTCATAGCACTGTTTTCTGCTTTCTGTTCATGAACTATGCTCAAGGCAGTAAATACAATATCAGTTTCTAGTCAGACTTCAAGCAAACCAGCTATACCGCAGCTGATAGAAAAAAAGCCCTACTGATGGAAAGAGGAACCTGCACAGGACTTTAGTGAGCAATATGGTGTAATGTAACTTTAAAGAATCCAAACATCTGCATGGATGATTTAGAGACCCTATAGTGGGTAATCAGAAGCTGGCTGTATTAAAGGCAGACTTGTGGAAATCAAAATAAGGAATAAAATCTGTGCTAATCAGATTTTTTTTTTTATTTGTATAATCCTCTGTGGGAGCATTTTTGTATTGGATAAGTATGTACATGAAATTTGGAGACTAGTCTGCTAAATTGTGTACCTAATCTAAGTACATAAAATTAGGTAGCACAACTGTCCCCTCTTCCCTAAGTATCTGTTGTCCAAATGCACAATTAATTGCTGAGATCTCTTATGAATTAATGTCTGGTTTTCCTAGTAGTGTTAAATACACTTTTGATTCATGAACTTTAATTCTTATGAAAATGCATCTGGTATACAATGCAAGTAATTCTTGACTAAAGTCTTGACCATCTTCAGTCAAATATTCAGGGTTTTTAATGATTTTGCAGAAGAAATTCAGTTGCCAATGTATGGTTGCTACACTGAATGCAAGAGAAAGGGTTTAAATAATGAAGTAAGCTGTACTATTTCTGGTCATTTTTTATCATTTAGTATTATTTTTTTTTAATTTTAAACTGTTTCATCATTTCTGTGTTTCAACATTTGTTCTTAAAGGACCATACTGTGTTCTTGCTAGCTAAGCTCTCTGCCTAATGTCCACAAATGCATACTAAGGTGTTGAAAATACTTTTTATATTGTTGTTGATTAGAGTGATCGCAGAGGTCTACACCTAAGAGGTCAGCTGAAGGGAGCCAAGAAGCAAATAGCAGCCTGCACATTGATTTAAGTAGATGTGAGCAAGTGCTGAAAACCATTTACTTTACAAATATTATGTTGCAGAATCTGAGTTCAATACAGTCCTTTAGGCTGGTTGCCATTGGTAGTTCAAGTTGAAATTCACCTGTGATGAAAATACTATTGATCTGACTGAGGTTGTCTGCTACTATAAACTAATGTTGTGCTACTGATTTGACTTCTGATACCAATATTAATACTACGATACACTAATGCTCCTGATACTGACTACTTGATTATGCAGTTGTTTCTAAAATTTTACCTGCTAACAAAAATTACCCTGCTTCCATTTACTTCTGTCATTGGTATTTAACATTTCTAATGCATGGTGTGATTGAAACTTTAAAACTTCTTTAAAGCTGTGCTAATGCAGTCTTACATGGAAGAACCAATGCCGTATCAGTATATGTAACTGCTGTGTGGCTTTTTGCTTCTCAGTTGTGCTTTTGTGCAGACTTTCTTCATAAGGAATGTTTGCATAGAGTTGTGTGTAAGGTAGAAAATTTTTCCTGTGGGAAATTGCCTTAATATATATCTTCACATAATAAACACGTATGTTTTTTCAGTTTGTTTTGTTTAGTGTTGCTTGTATAGTCCTTTGTATATTTTTTTCTCTGCAGACAGTTCATTGATGCAAAACAGCTTCTGTCTTTCTAAATGGATATCTAACCCCACTAATTCATAACAATTCAAGATATGAAAAGCAACAAGGCATTTGATTCATTGCCTGTTATGATCCATTCATAACTGCATAATTCATTAGATTTTTATTCCTACAGTTTAATAGATCAAAAAAAGATTTCCAGTCCCTCCAGAAGTATGGTATCATGCATAGTAGTGTGCCTGATTTTCTCTTCCAGGAAAGGTTTGTGTTTCTTGCTATTCAGCATTCTGAATCATCATTTCTGTTGGCAGTGTCTCCTTGAATACATTAGTTTTTAAAATCATAAGATATCATGGGAAATAGTGGAGGTTAGAAGTGCTTTGCAGAGGTATATCTCTGTGTGTCAGAGATGGATGTGAAGAGCTCCTTTCTTGGAGTGACTGGTGTAGTGTTTATCATGAGGAAGAAGCACTGTGTAATATGAATGATTTGTGCAGTCACCCCAGAAATTACATTAAAAGAAGACTAAGACTGCAACTATTTAGTATTCAGAAGTTGGAAAATGGCAGTATTGCTACCTGACCAACTTAACAAAAGCAGCATTACCGGAACTATAAGATAGTTTGATATACCTGCTCATCATGCTCCTTTATCTAGCTGCAGAGCACATTCCTTGTTCAAGGTGCAAGATGGACAGTACTCACTAAGCATCTATATAATATTTTCTCTAATATGTCTGGCATCCCTTTTTGCCCCAGATACATAAGTGTACACTGCTTAAACATGGCATTTTTTATTAGGAATTTATTTATGAGCTTCTAAATTATGTTCATAACTAAAATATGACTGCTTTAAAAAATACATACATTTCCATGAAGTGCTTGCAGAGTAGGGTAGCACTGTTAACCACACTTTTGTGCAAATACAAAGAGAGAGTCCAGAAATTTGAAAGTAAAAGATTTGCACTCATTATAGGTGCCTAACTTCAATGTCTGGAGTCTTCTTTTTCAGAATTCTTATTATATGATCACTTAGTGTGCTTGAAGCATAACTCATTTCAGTTGCAGCTGTGGGAATTTGGTACTTCTGCAGCTCTCAAGATAGGGCATTTAGATACCCAGAATGTACAAAGCATGCAACTATTAGCCACATGACGGTCTGTTTTAAGTGACTTGCACGTTCTTATGTATGAGCTTTATCCACAGGTGTAATCTGTTGTTGCAGAATTACATTCATCCCCTAGATTTTTTCTCTTTCCTTGACTGCTGCCTAAGCTGTGTCCATTCTTGGGCTCAGTCTTCCTGGCTAACCACATTTCTTCCACTTGTTAGTTCCTGAGTTCTAGTTTTTCTTCAGTTCCAGGTTTCCTGTCTGCTCTGGTTTCCCATCCCACCATCTCCCTGGATCCTTGTTGAGTCATTTACAATGACAGCTTGAATACAAACAAAACCAGGCCTGAGGCCAGGGTTGTCTGCTTGAGGGGCATTCTCTGTACTAGCTCTGCAGCGATGCAGCTGTTAGGGAAAAGCTGTTAGGGTCCATCCTCAGCTTATACAAGACTGGGGCACTATATGCTTTGCAGTGACCTCCACAAGATGCATACCACCATGCAGCCTATTTGCCTGTAAGAGCAATGTTGTGGAGTTCAGGGATAACTGAGGTCACCCTAGGCAATTACTGTATATACTGTAGTGTAAAAAGTCAGTCACCCCTGCATTTCTCACTCCGTGCCCCTGCTGTATGTCCCTGCTTCATTTTCTTTGTCCATGTATTTCCGACTTTCTGTCTCTGGCAGTTTCTAGTCACAGCAACTGACTGTGGTGCCTGTACTTCAGTGTCTTCCTTCTCATTTGACCTCTGATATACCAGACTTCTAAACTACAATATATGTGGCAGGAAGTTGTGTCTGAGCTTGAAAAAATCATTGGATAAGTACTAAGGATTTTTTTTTTAATTAAATACTGTTCCTCTTGTTTTGATTTTTTTACTTCTGTGTTTCTCACAATTTTATCGTGAACTTAATTTTGTATTGAATGTTTAGTTTGTATTGCAATACATCTCTTCTATAATTTCAATATTAACTATTGATCATCTCAACTGGGAAAACTTTTTGGGGTGCAAATTGTTACAAATTCCTACTTTTCTCCCATCATCGCTTACAATTATTGAAATCATTCTTGAGCTTTGAAAGGAAGAAATAATAATGTGACTAAAACAGTAGAAGGTGGATGTGAGAAAATCATACATCACTGTTTTTACTGTATTCATTTTTTTTCTTTGTATTTGAAAGGAACACAGGACTGGAAGTGAGAGTGTTTAAAGAGAATGTCGGTTCCCATGCTCAAAATTGTAGACATAGGCACAGTTTGAGGACCAGTTTAAAAAGGCTCAAAGGATACTTATGCTGCATGATCTGAACCAACTCTGTATAATAACTCCAGTATTGTAGTAAAGATCAAACATTGTGGCTGTACTGTGCTACAAGAAAAGAATATGGACACTGAAAGAGCCTTGTAGGTATCTCAAAATACAGTAAATTAATTAAGAAGCTGCTAGATATACCTATGCTTCACTGTGTGTAGGTTGATGAAGAAAGATTGCTAATTTGATGTGGAGAGGAAAGCCAAATACATTTGACTCTGAAGTTGGCAACTAGCATGCAAATGGAGCTCCTGAAGGATCTTAATGAAAGCAGGAACAAACTGAGCACACTGTTTTGCCTCCCTTGAAGAACTAGTTTTGCCTCCCTAGAGAACTAGTACCAGCACTCTGTGGCTCCTTGCTATCATTTGTAAATCTCTTGCTTCTCTAGTAAATTGGAGTGTCATGGTACTGATGTTAATCCAGAGGTTTCAGGTTTTGTGTTTTACTAGAGAAGGGTTAGAACTTGTAGAAAGTAAGAGTTTATGAAGAAGATGCAAGGCTAAATTAGGATTTGACCTTGTATTTGAAAATCCAGGAATGATTACTTGTAGCTAGTAGTTAAGTTTTTGAATCTTTCTGCTTCGTGAAGTAATTTTATTCCTTCCCTTGTGTGCCTTTCTGAAGAACATACAGGAGGGTTTTATATACAGCAAGACTATTCTTTGCTGTACAATATCGATTTATTGTTAATTGGACTAGAACCAACTCTGAATACAGCTTTCTCTACATACTCTCCTGTTACCATCTATAAAATAAAAGAAAATTAGATTGTGAGCAAGTGCACTTTTGGACTGGCCCTTTTTAGAGACAGAAGCCATGTGATAAACTCTCATATCCACACCTCTTTTCTCTCACATACACTTCTGATGTATGTACATGCTCCTGCTGATTGTAATAGAGGAATAAAACCTGTGTAGTTGCGTGTGAGAGCCTCTTTGCAGATACTAGAACTGTGTTAGACCATTTGGCGGAGGCCATGATGGTTTATACAGCTAGTTATTCATCATGAACCCCAAATTCTTTTAAAAATCTCTGCTTTCCAGAATAAGTAGTTCCTCTCATCACCTGGCATTTATTCCGTGATTCCTAGATGTAAGACCTTTTGTTGAGATGCAGATGATTTCATATTGTTATTGTTCATATTCATATTGTTCATATTCATATTTCGCCTGTGTCTTTGTTTTTTACATTTTTCCTAATGATTGTGTCATCATCCAGCTTGCCCTGTGATGATCTTTGCATTTTATTTTGGATCATATCTATCTATCTATCTATCTTAAAGTGTGCTGCTTCAAATAGGGCACAATATGCCAGTTCAGACCCAGGGTAAGCAGATACTTGCATATCCCTTCATTTTAACAGCTCTGTCTATGGTTTCCTGACAGCTTTTGCCCAGATTTGAAAGTTCTATATTGCCACTGTTTCCCAGCCTTTGTTATAAAGCTGTTATTTTAACCACTCAGTATTTGAAAGCACCATGGTATTTTGAAGATGTGCTTCTTCAACTCTTATACTTCAACTTTGTTGAGGAATGAAGGAGTTGAATGAGCTTGGGATAAATAGCACTTAAAGTTGTGCTGAAATAGATACATTTTGCCACTGTTACTTTCTCATATGGTTGCAAAGAGATTATTTCTGGAAGCTAATATTACTACTCTTTGCATGGTTATCAGTTGGAATGCTAAAGAATCAGAGAGATTTCATTTGCATTTGAGACTTCTCATTGTTCATAGAAGACACTTTTGTGTCCTGCAGTTGTGTGAGCAGCTGAGCACTATCTCGCATAGTCAATCTTCCCTTTCCATTGCCTACCATTATCTCTGGTTCAGCTCCGCTGACATTGCTGAACAAGCACAGCAGCTGTGGTAAATTTGAAAGAAGAGAATACCTGGTAAAGACAAGGTCATTTTATCTAAAATCTACTTTGAAGAAATAGTCTTCAGTCTGCTAAGAGGTAAACCTGCTTTGTTAGAGTTATTTAATCTTTTACAACCTACTTCAAGTCTAATTAGAGGACTGATGAAATTTACTTTTCCTGTGGTATCTTTGGTAGGGAAGGCCAGCTTGAAAAAGCTTCTTAGCACCCTTACAATAACATAAACGATGGCTCACAAATTAAATATTTTTGTATTCATGAAGGGAGAAAAGGAACAGCTTGGTTACAGATTTTAAGACTAGATTACAACCAAGACTGAGCTTTGAGATAGTTACATTTTGTAAAGTGCTGTATTTTATGTACTGATATGTTGATTTTTATTATCCAGTAATTTAAGTATGATTGTTTTATTCTTTCTGGGTCTTTTAAAGAAAGTTTTCTAAATAATAGGTCTGTCCTTATAGGGGAATTGATTTTCCTGTCTTTGAGCATTGCTTTTGATATCTATTTCACCATTCCATTCCACCATATCATTTGGCTCCAAGTAATGTATCTGTCTGTATTTAAATTCAACAGCTATCAGCTTAAATTATTGTGTCTAAAAGTTTATTTTTTATAACATAAACCCATTATTTTCCTCTTTTGTCCTCTGTCCTTTCTTCTTGTCTCCTGCCTTCTTTCCTCTTTCATTAACAAAGACTGAAAATTTTGGTACCCAAAGGTAGTTTTACATTTCCTCTTTTTCTATTATAACTGCATTCCATTTGTTTATGAAATGAATTTTAGATAAAAAAGAGAAAAATTCCCTTCCAATCACGTTTATATGTTTGCAATAGTATAACGGAGGTTTTCATCAAACACAGAAGCTTTATAAAGCTTTAGTACTGTAATTTCTTGTGTATTTATTGATGTATTTATTAACATAATAATGTTAATTTCAAACTGTCTCTTCCATTTGCAAAACGTAGTTTCTCATAGTAAGCATTTGTTCCATTTCCTTCTGTACACAGACTTGAAAAAGCTTATAAAGTATTGTTTGTAGATGAAGTTCCCTCTCTTGCATTGGAGCTATGTATCTTCTAAATAGGGAGGCCTAAATGTGGCAGGACAAAAATGGTTTCAACACTGAATGGGCTAAAGCTATACAAAAAGAACAGGGGAGCTGAGAATTGGCTGTTGGAGCTGAATATTGAGTATTTTGGGGTTTGGGGTTAGAATTCTATGTCTGGTGGATATACTTCCTCTAGTCACTATTATTTAGTTTGCTCCTTGAGTCTCCTCTTTGTTTTCTGAGTCTAGAATAATCTGAGTATTTGGATGGCTCTATGAGGAAGGAGGAAAAGTCTCCACAGTTTTCTGCTGTTGACATTGGAGTGAAGGCTGAGGAAACCGTTAGGCTCGGAGTATGACAATAGCCAGGTTATACCCGCTAGACTACCCGTTTTGCTTAAACACCTGTAAGCTTCTGAGGGCATTGTATTCTGGCTTCCTGAAGCTCTTCACTTTCTTGACAGTCTGGTAGTAATGCAATTGTCATGCTAGGTATGAAGTCATTTGGTAATTTACTAAGCCAGTTAGAGATGCTTCAGAACCTAAAATGCCTTAGAAGGAGGTAATTTACTAAGTGATCCTGAGATACATATATATATATATATATATGTATATATGTCTTTCAAATTAATACTACCTCCACCTTCTAGTATTAGCTATAGAGAGTATTGCAAATAGCTACTTGGTAAGGCTTTTAATCAAAACCTTATGTAACTTCACATTTTGCATAACAAAAGATCACAGCAGCTGAGAATAGAAAAATGTGCTATTATCATAAATAAATGGTCCATGATGAATATTTAACGTATCTCTTCAATCTAAAGTTAAGTATATTTTGTTGTTTATTTAATTTCTTCTTTCTTTGTCTGATTTTCACCCGGATGGTTCTATTTTAAAGAAGCACAATAAAGAAATTAGTAATGACCAGATGTTACCTTGGCTCAGCTTAAAAACAGTGCCCAAAGGTAATCAAATGTTAATGTAGGTCAACGTCATTCCACTAGTCAGCACTGACATACAGCACTGGATATTTTTATGTGTTCAAGGTCAGCACCAAGTTCTTCCTATTATTATTGCTCACAGTATTCAGTAAGGCACTGGCTTTTCTCCTTGTACTTGTAGCAAGATTTTCTTTTGATACCACATGCAGACCGAGAGTCTTCTGAGCTGGAGTATCATTTCAGTTAAATACGTGTTTTATCATTTGCAACTTCAATAAAACCACTTTATAATATAGCTCCTCCTCAGATCTTTTATTTTTTGTTTTTGAAAAGCATCTTGATAATTACTATTTTCTCAGGGAGTGCTTGGGAAATAGAAGGCAGCAAAGTGTCACACCAAATACAAAACAGTCCTGGAGTGCATGCACTGGAGTTTTCCTCCTAAAATCTGTCTCACTGTAAGTGATGATTCCCTTACGGTTTTCAGTTTTATGTTTTAACACTCCACTGTACTAAGGAATTATCTAATTCCACATTTTAAGGCATGCCTTGAACAAATTCTAGTTTACAACTAGTAAAACAAAAAATGCAGATCTGTTAAATGAATCAAAAAGCTCGCATTCTTACCCCAGAACTTTGAATTAAACCTCAAACACTGAAAATATCTGTAACATCAAACATAAAGGATCACATTGAATTACTTTTGAAGAGTCAGTTTCCTGTGATTTCTTTGTGAAGAAGAAAAATGCCATTTGGTATTTTTAGATTCTTGTGATTGAACATTCTGATTGATCATAAATGTGCCACTAAATAGCATATGGCAAAGTAAACAAATCCCAGAATGCTAGGGGAGATGTTAAAAAGTGGTTAAAAATATCATCATCCTATGGTATTGATTATTGAAACATGGAATGTGGAGCACATGCACATAAAACCACTTGAAAAGACAGCTTGTCATCCTTCTGGATTTATCTAAGAAAATAACACATTTCAATGAAATGCCATGGAAGATTAACAAATTAATTATGTATAAGCTGACCTCCTATATCCTTGGGCTCTCAGTGCTACCTCACTCTCAGTGTCACTCTGATACAATTTTAATTGGAACCACAGTTCCTTATGCCTGTTTGAGTTAGGGTTTTCTTTTATTGCTGCTGCCTTGCATGGGGAGGACTACTTCTGAAAGGAAGAAACAGGCATTGTCATTAACAGTTTTTCCTCTGCTTCAAGTAGGAAGCCTAATTCTAAAGGAATGTGTAATGCAGGAACTGCTGAACATATTGGCATTAGGATTAAACAGAATTTCATTGCAGATTTATCAAAAATAAAACAATAGCATTCTGTAAACAGCATTGATTGAGTACAATATATGCAAGAGACATTTTAGGGAAAAGCAGGGGCAAGAAATAAATATAAAGTTTCACTAGTCCACTACACTTCCAGTGTAAAACTTGTCTGCATTTTTTTCTTCAGTGTTGTAGGGGCCATTTAAAAATGGATCAAGTGATGTAGCAACTCCATGAACCTAGAAGAAAAAAGCATCAGTAAGCAAAGTTCTGCTTTTTCTCCACTGAAATTCTCTCTTGCCTTTGCTTTTTTATTAATTTATTTTATTAATTTATTCCCTCTGCTTCTAATGACTTACTAGTCGTTAAATAATTTGCACAGAAGGGTAAGCAATATCATGATCAAACACAGGCTGCACAGGAAACGGCATAAGGAATAGTGCAAGCTTTCTAAAGCCATATGTCCTTGACCCCTTTACGATTTCATATGTTCTACCTTCACTACAGTGGAGGTATCCAGAGGCCACACTTGTCAGAACACTGTGTCTGATCCACCAATAGCCATACCGTGTAGCCCAAGACAGGAGCAGTAAGTCAGCTTGCCCTTTCTCTTTTTTGCTACCACTGTAGCAAATTGAGTGATTGCTGTAGAAAGGATTATGTCTGCTGTACATTGAAGGAATGTGCTTACGAAATGGAGAAGTGAGGGCCACAGTGGGGAGGGGCAATACTTGCTAATTATTACCAGAGTTTTACAGCAAGTGTGTACTGGTGGTGTCATGCAGAACAAGACTAATTTCATTCTCCAAGGAAGCTCCTCTATGTTGCTGCAGTTGCACCTACATTCTCCTTTTCCCTCATGGGAAGTGCTCTATTAGAAGTTTAGCAGCAAAGTAAGCTGGTGTAGGAGGCCAGATATCCTGTATCCCGCAGGCTTAGCCTGACCTTTAGAGATTAAATTAACATACTTACAGCAGTAATAATCTTTTTCCTCTTTTTAAATTCCTTGGACCTGCCTGGTAAAAAAAAATAAAAAAAAAATAAAAAAAAATTAAAAAGTCTGTTCCCACAATGTTATTGGTCCTTTACTGGAACAAGATGGACCATTATGTAAAAACTCCACTTTATGCCAAGCCATAAGGCAATAGCTGTAAAGAATAACAGCACAGATGCTTCAGTATTGTAAATTCAGTGCTTTAGACTCTACGTTTTGGGGGTTCATGTAAAGGGCGATAGAGGTGCCCTGGCATGTGATAAATGCCTGAAGAAGGATATAATGTTGTTTGATGGGAAAGGGGTGTGCTTTGTAGCAAAGCCCCTCTGGCCACAGACCCTAGTGGGATGCATGGTGCTGTGCCTCTGGGCTGTGGCTGTTGCGTGGAGTCCCAAAGCAGAAGAGACACTAGTGCACTCTAAGATCAGAACTCAGTAATCTCTTACTGACAGCTTGAGACTTGACAGAACTGCTGGCAAAAAGCATTGGTATTTTCCTTCTAAAGTCTAGAAATGAAGACTTGTAAACTTTGGTGAGACAAAACTTTGTTTCCGAGCCTGCAACTTCAACATTTTCAGTTTATTTTGCAGCAGTGTTTTTCTTATCTGCTGAGCAGCAAGTGAATGTAAGTACATGCAACTCAGAGATAAGAGAATTAGAGATTGCAGCAATGAGAGTATTTACAATCTGACAAATCAAGCCAGTTTGAAGCTTTGAAACAGAACTATATTAGACTAACATGTAGTAACAATACATATTACCAGTGGTTAGTTCTTAAACATTATTAATCATTATTAGCACTTCAAAGCAGTCAGTTCTTATTAACAAGCTTATCCTAAATGAATAACACAGAACTGTATAATTAGTGCTGATGGATATGGACCTTGATCTTAGTCACTGAGGTTGAGATGATCAGGCTATAGAGCTCTTTGCTGAGTTGTGGGTAAAGCCATTCCTCCCTATCTTTCCTCTCATGCTCTCGGTGTTTCTATATTCCTTGCCCCTTGTTGTTGTTATGTATGACACTTAGCTGCGTTACAAAATGTTTGTACATGATGACAGTGTATGTTGATGTTAATTTAGAATAGCTATGCCTGAATTCAAGAAAGCAAATATTGTGTCCTGCTTAACATATGGGTGCAACAGGCCTCCGCTTTTGCTACAGCATTTTAGTATCTTTTCCTGCGTTTATTTTCATAGCTAGGAAATGTGGTCTGTGAGAAAAAAATTATTTCCCCACAATCTAAGCTTTTATAATGTAAATTTTTAGGTACTTATTCTTTAAAAAATGGTACGTACTCAGTTTGTGTCAGTTTCAGGGAAGAACAGAGGTTGTGAAAGGATTCTCTAATAGGGGGATGCCTCATGGGAGGCCTGCATGGATTTGCTGGGTTCAAGCAGAGAAAGAGTTTCACTCCTGAATGAAAAAATACTTCCCCTCCTTTCTACCCCATTTTAAGTAGAGGTTGCTCAGAAGAGCTGACTAGTGAGGGCAAAAGAGAAAACAGGTCTTGAGAAGCACTGCGTGCTGCTAACTACTCATTGTAATTTGAATTCTGGACTTGCTTGTTCAGTAGGTCACAAGAAAAGAATGGCCATTTTGTCTTCTCTTCCTGCATATTTTATACCTTTCATGATCTTGTTAAAGTATGAAGTGTTTAATTTTTGCTTTCTGTGGGCTTGTAGGACTTAGTGCCATACACTATTAAAGTTTTGGACTATATGGAGGCTTTAAATTGCTGGTGTATGGCTTTCTGAGCATCTAAGGCACTATGCTATCACCATGGGCTGTTCTGTTGGCATCTCAATTAGCCTCCAGTTTCCTTACAGAACAAACAGCTATCTCACACCTTGGATGGATAATAATTAAAAGTGCTGTAGCATATGTTTCATAGCTAACAAAAGCCCTGCCTGGATGCTTATAAAAAGGGCTTCCCATGAATCAAACACATATTTATGAATACAGAGATAAAATTCAGAACAGGTGGTTGTTTGACCTCTGTATATGTCTAATCAGATGTCTCAAGACATCACCTCTAACCGAACATTTTAATACTCTGAAAAAAATAATATATTGTTTCTCTTACTGCCCATTTCATTATATCTCCCAAGCAGTGCTCTTATTTAGTAAACACAAATTACTACCCTTATGTGTATCACTTGTTTTACTTAAGTGTTTTACACTGGCAAGATTGTAACTGTTGACTCTGCTTGGTTTGTTTTAATTACAACTTCTGCTAAAGCACATTGTAAAGATATTTATATAGAAAGCTATGGTAAAGACGTGGGGAAGGGGCTGTTCTGCAAAGAAGTGCAAGTATTTTTGATCTGTTTAGACTTGGTCATCTGTATCCATCTGAAAGCTTCTTTAAACCATGGAGTATCGTGAATCTCTGTCCCATTCTTAAATGAATTATTTTATATTCCTTTTGTTTGATGATTACTAAATGAGATCTAGAGCAAACACAGCTTTGATATCACCTTCAGACACAAATTTTGTGTTTAAGCACAGCAAATAATTTTTAGCTCTTCACCTCAGCAATTCTTTTTTCTCCTTTCACAAGTAGTTTTTCCTGTGTTCTTTTAAAAGACAAAAGAAAATGTGCCGAAGAATCTGTTCTGTAACTCCTATAAAGCAAGCTGTCCTTTATGTGTTGCAGAAAGGTATGTGAACAACTGAGCCTTGACTCATAGAGTGCACTTAAATGTGCTCCAGGTCTCCCTGTATAACATATAACAGCATAGGAAACCTGACTTAAAAACCTTTATGATGCCTCAGTTTCCTGTATGACATGTATAATAATTTGAAAGCAGCAATAATGAACCTCAAAGATGCTGGGAACTAGTTCTTTCTAGCTGGTTCTCTGTCAACACTAAAGGCCACAACTATGTAAAAACTGCAGAAACTGTTACAGCAGGAACTGGGTGGGAACCGGGACCAGGAGAACAATTTAATGTATTTAAGAAGGCTTTTGAAATCAGTATAGTAGGGTGAAAAAGGTACAAAATATAAATAAAAGCTGTCAGTAAACTCTTTCCAGATTTAAGTCAGTGTATCTAAAATGAGAATATGTCATTGTGGATTATTTGGTGATAGAGTGTCTGAGGAGTTATCTCTGCAGGGTTTATTAGGAAAACATAAATGTTTACAGGAAAATGAAGAATTAAATTGTGAAAACAAACAAGAGGGAAACCCCTGATCATCACTGCTATATCAAGAGAAATTTTAATGGAAATTTTATCTTTTGAAGTTTAGTAAGAATTAAAATCAGTGCAGAATTAATTAGTAGGTCTGTAAAAAACACTGGAAAATGATCCAATGGAAAATTTGGTCTTTGTAGTATGCTTGCAATTAAAGTTGTGTTTTGTGTTAAAACTTAAAATATGCAAGTAGCATATTTCCTATGAAAAAGTGAGTTCAGAATAATAGCCAATGTTAGGTTACAGAAAAAAATGTAATGCTCTGAGGTCTGAAGTGTCTCACTTCTATTGTACTTTTCCTACAAATTGCAAAGCGTTAATATGCTATCACTAAATCAGTGCTGGAGGAATTAATACAGTACAATGTTCTGTAAAATTACATTTCCCGGAATTCACCCTGAAGAAAAGGACATGAGGCAGCTTAAGTGGAGGATGTGTCTTGCCTCTATTGTCATGCTAACTCTTTAGTAAACTTATTCTCTCATTTGTTTTAAAAGTTTGCTAATCACTTAAGAGACAGCTCATGTGACAGTCCCAGAAACCTTGGAATGAAAATCCTTTCTAATGTAGTCTGCAGAATGCTTTTGTAGTAGTACTTCTGGCTCACTTCAACCTTCAAACCTCAGATAAGCTCAAATGGCTTATTAAACAGTGACACACCGTCTGTGCTAAACACGCTGGTTAAGCCGTGTATAAGTCTGTTGTCCTTTATGCTTTGCAATGTCTTAAGTAAGTACTGAAAAGATACTTTAGCAAAAGTTATTAATGTTAGAAGTGAGTCAATACAAACGTCTCTTGTTGCATCAGTGTAAATGGAATTGGTTGTTTATGCAGCAGGTATCTTTCTTCCGTTATTTCTCATCATAGTGAAACTACACTGTGATTATTGTAATCGGTTCCTTTGGTAGCAGAATCCTCACTCTGAAACAGCCCGTGGGTTTGGGTTATCCTTTCACCCCTAAGGATTTTCCATCTAAGTCAAAGTTGAGATGTGGTGTCAGGTAAAAGAAAATTGTATTCCTGTTAGCTGTGGCAGGCAGTGAGACTTGGAAGAAACTGGGAGAGGCAGATCAGAATTCTGTTGAATTTGGGAAGATAATAGAAAATGCTATGGTGATCCCAGAGAAGAATATGCATAAATCTAAACCGATAGGAGAATAAGGAGAGAGTGCTTGAGGTTAGAATGAGCCCTGCAGTAACAAAAGACATTGGAGAGGGAAATCGGGTAAAAGTGGATTAAAGTATAGTAGCACACTGTGGAGTTATAGACTGGAATGTAAATGGATCTTGATTTATAACTGGTGTATATTTGGTTATTGTTATTAACTGCCTGGAGCTGGTAGGAGGTGCAAATAGTAACCCTCACACATCAGACAGATCAACCCACTAAATCCACCTGTTGCTTGTGGGTTGTTACACAGTATCTGTTCTAGCTAAACCCAGAACCAGGCTTGAAAAGCAGCTTGAGGCTTTGAAATTGATGCAGAGAACAGTTCACATTTTTGTATTGTCTTATTCCCTAAATATATGTCATATTTTTACATTACTGTATGGTAGGGCATGTACTGACCTTGCTGAATGACTGCAGCAAGTTGTGAATTATGTATCAAATACAAAGCTCCTGCCCAGTGCACAAATAATACAGATAGTATTGAGCAATCGGGGCTGTCCCTGTATCAGAGCAAGGCCAAAATATATTAGAAAATAAAATTAATTTGAAATTGAACTGTTTGTATTTTATTTCCATTTTCCCTGTAATTTTGCAATTTGATAATTATTATATTAGTTTCTAATGCTCCTAGAGCACTGTCACCTGTTACAATTTTGCCTTCTTTGGACATACACAGATGCTTTTGAAATAGCTAGACTGTTTTCATCTGGCAAGACTGTAAACAATCTTTTATCAAAGATGAATGTAACAGCTACTGATGGATATCAATCATACTTAAAATGACCATAAACAAATTTCTTAATCAAATCACTCAGGCATGATATATGAACTTCTTCCTGCAGATGGGCAGTACTGAGATTTAAACAGTTTTGTAACCTCATAAAAATATATGTTAAAAATACACTTTGTATACATCTGTAAAGGTAACAGTGAGTGTGGCTCATTATTAGCTCTTCTTGACTCTTGTTGATTGGGGTGAGTTATCCTGTATTTGCTGGCTTCTCTGTGAGTTCTCAAAGACTGCATTCACTCAGCAGAACGATTCACTGAATAGGCTCAGTTACTTTATGTAACTGAGGAAAAACTGTCTTGAGTGCTTGAGAAAGTACATGCAATTTTAGTCTTTTATTTTCAATAGTACGTAGTAGAATGAAATGAAACAGAAATACTTAATACCCTCTGGCAGGAATTTGGAGGTGGATCAAGGAAGGAGATAAACATCTGTAGATAGGTCACAAAATTGAGAAAGATAGTGTTTGAAACTGGAAGACATTGCATTAAGTTTCATAAGCACTTTTGACTTAATGAATTTATTTTTCTTCTTGTACCCAGACTTCATTATTGTATGTACATCATTATTGTATGTACTGAAAGATGGGTTAGTTAGATGAATGTTTTGTGTGAATAATTTCTTAGTTTTAGCAAGGCCTTGAAACAAAACAGTCTGAGGAGGGTCTGTTCTCAGTGTTTCCTCACAATATTGTCTCTTTTTCCTCACATTCTGAATGTTTTATCTCTATAGTAATTGGGGATCACTTAGATAATTCACCGATGAAACCACAGAATGAAGATCTGCCATGGGTAGTTTATTTTCTTATTGTTTTTCTACAGGGGAGAAAAGCTCCTGTAATAGAAAGTGTCTTTTTTAAAGGATTTTGCTTCTTTGGTTTGTATTTGGAGAGCAAGGGATTTTTTTTTTTTTTTGTAGGTATCCATACTGTTTTGTGTTAGATAAGAAAACTGGGGGCCGGGGTTGGGTGGGGTGCAGTGCAGCTTTGTAATCATCCATATCATACATGGCTTTGTAGCAGCAGGTACCACAGCTTTAATGTGACACCTGAGAAAGTTCTGTGTCCTGCTTTGTTCGTGGTGGCTGAGGGTTAGATAGGTCTGTCACAGCCTTCAGCCACAAGCAGGTGATTCATTAATGCATTTGCTCCAAGCTGCTGAATAATCTGAAGACATGACTAGACTTTGAAGTTGAATCCATGTTCTATGAAAATCTTACGTAGAGTATATAAAAAGATTCAGGATATGTCTGGCATGATTATACAGCCTACCTGAGAGATGACGAGGAGGAGGAAGACAGTTTTCCTAGATAGAATTTCCTAAGGATTTGCTGAACTTCCATAATCCAGATGAAAAATGATGGAAGTATGAGTAAACAAGGATCGTCAATTGTAGTGGAATGGAGCTGGGTTAATTAGCATTGATAATATACAGCTGTGGGCTGGCTTCAGGGGTGGGGGTTGGCCGAAGCAGATAAGGTGCAGGTGTGGCTGGTTCTGTTAAGGGGCTGGGTAGCCGGTGAAGAGAGAGCAGCTGAGGAAGAAGCAGAGAGAGAAAGCACGCACCCTGGGTGAGGAGAGACTAGGAGAAGGTAGCAGAGGGACTGGCGTGAAGGGTATGTCTGGTATGTGATGGTAAAAGACTTTGTTGCAGCCAGCTAGTTTTGAGAGCGCTGTGACAAAGTCTCTAGGCTAGACTATCTCCAAACCAACAGGAATATTAGAAAGGACAACTTAATAGTAATTAATTGTAACTGTGCAAAATATTATGTCAGTATGGAATCCAGCAGCATTCCTAAATTGCAGGTAGAATTAACAAGACTTACTGAAGCACATTATAAGGGCTGTGTATGCATGTGCATATATTTCAAAATCCTACCAATGTTGTCTTCTGGGTTTGTAGTTTCAACTTCAATTTTCTGGTTACATTTGAAAGTTAAGCTCAATTGGCCCCCAAGATATTATTTGGAGTCATATTCAGAAAGAAATTAAAAGATGATTTTGTCTTAAAAGCTAGAACTTCTCAGTGTCTAAAGCATAATGTATATTTGTGCTGTATTTCCATACTAAGAATTTGCTTAGGCCTGTACAGCTACATAACCGATTAAATCTCTTGTATGAAGAAGAGACTTTTTTGCCTTCTATTTTGTTTCTATTAGAGAATATCAGCTATTTAAAAAAAAAAACATGGACAGCAACTGAAGATCTAAGAATTTGGCCAAAGTATTTAGACAATCAAAACTGTTTTTTAATTTGATAGCAGGAATGAATGACAGAAAATAGTGCAGGAAACAGTACAGTTTACGTAGTGAAAGTGAAGCATTCTGAAATTCTATTGACTTTAAGAGTAAGTGCTGTGCAGCTCTGATATGCATGAGAAATTGTTGAAGAAGAAGCAGCAGCAGCATCTGTAGGGACTTTGTTAGCTGTACCTTGTATAGATTCAAATTTGCCATGCTATGATACTTGAATTTATGCCATCCATGCTCGGTAGAGACACCGCTGGAGTTCAGCGTGGCACCTGCTTATGCCTGAGTTTCACTGCCAGGCCCTAGTAAGAGGGAGCAAACCACTGGGCAATATAGGCAACTGAGGAATTTGGGTGTATGTATGAGCTAATGTGACAGTAGAGATGTACCCGTCGATTCCATACCCAGCAATCAATTATTTCTTTCTGTTTTACCAGATTATGGTCTGATAGATTATTAGTCTGGTAGATTATGGTAGTGCTTGATGACCAACAAAGGGAAGGTGTAGTCACACCATGCGGTGGACAAATATAAAAGTGTGAAGTGTTTGTCTTGGCTCACAGTCCAAACTGGTGACAGATGTTATGTGTGTAAGGAGTGTTATTGACAAGCAAAGTGACTGCTGGGATAAAGCAAATGCATTAATGATAAAGTAAAAGGAGAATAATGTAATCAAGTGGTAGAGTGGCAATGAAGCGAGTATACTGTGCAGAAAGGGACAGAGAAAAGAAACTCAGAACAGTCGGTTACAAAACATGGGGAGAGAGAAGTGAGACGTAATCCTAGAGGTTCTCAAGTGTCTGCTGTTGCTGGGTTTTTCTGCACCTGTTTTCACTGTATTTCTTTACCGGTCTTACCACTACATCACCAAAAACATGTACAGTGTCCCTGAAGTAGATGAAGGTTGCTCCTTCTGCTGTTTCCTAGTGAGAGCTCTTCATAGTATAAATTGGATTGATGATATTATTGTATGAAAATCTACTCTGCATTATACCAGTATAAATCAGATGTTACTGACTTCAGGTTGCCTTCCTGTTCTTTTTTTTTCTACATGTATGTCTGACAGTATCCAAACCAAATTTTCCAAACAAAGTTTAGCCCCATCAGTTCCTAAGAGTAATGCTTTTTATTACCGTTTAGGGATACACAAATAAATTCCTGCATTTTTGCTACCAAGTACAGTATGGGTAAAAATACTGCAGGATGTGCCTTCAAATGGGATGTCAGAAAGTGATGTGATATGATACTCAGGGTTTTGATGGGGGAAAATGGCAGAAGGTGAAAATCAGTGAACCATCTTTTATCGATTTATCTCTCATTTTAACTGCTACAATCTGGAATTCAATAAAACAGCATTGAATAATTTCTTGGGCACTAGACATAATGGTAATTTTATTTTTACTTTCTAAGATGCAGTGAACCTATTGAATGCAGCACACTCATGGAAAATTTTGCATGTGGATAATAATTATAATGTTTAGGTATCAAGCAGAATACATGCCATTATCTGAACTATTCCTATTTTGTATAAATTCATGATCAGCTTCAGAGAAAATGTACCAGTTCACAGGAGGCAACATGTGAAATGGTTCATCAGATAGATGAGGAAAGTACAGTGAACCTTCCCATTGTGAAAGTTCAGTATATACTTTGACAGGAAAGGGGTGAGACTTGGACAGGACACAGTAAGCATTCAGTCAGTATTGTCTGGCACAAATACAAAACTACTGCCAGACAAGCATCAGACCAAACTAGGAGTACAGGCATTTTATCATCTTTATGTCATTATTTGCCCAACTTCTTTCCTACTTCTGAAAGGCAGAGGAATAACAAAGGAGGTAATACAGTGACTCCTGTGCATGAATTAGAGGTGGCAGATGGGCAGCATATTGTGAACCGCTGTCTAGACTGTCTAGTAAGTCAAGGAAGTAATTTTATTTTTGCCCTGCATAAACCCATTCTTTGCCCTTTTCATATTAGCCACTGGGTATTTCAAAAGGTAACAGAAATATCAGATGAGTCAACCTTTGTTGCCCAGATGACATACTCAGTTTTGGAAGGAAAGAATCAGCCTCTTTTCTGCTCCATTAGCTTCACTGGTAGCACAAGGACAATGTAATTATTTACACAGCTCAGTGGGAAAGATTAGCTGTACTCAGTTTTTCACTGCTGCTGTTTCATATCTGTAAGGAACAGGAATTGATCATAAAGAAAACATTCACATTGCAAGCATACTAGACAGGTATGAGACTGCCCAGGGACTAACAATGTAGTACCTAGTAATTTATCCTGGATTCAGATTTTTGTTTCTTCTCCAAACTGAGATTGGTTTCTTGGTAAGCACATGCTATTATAAGTTGCAGAGCATTTCACTGCAATGTAATAGTCTGTAAACCTTTTCTTAATTCATACTACTAAATTAGTGCTATAATATGTAGAGATTTAAGTACTAAGTATTATATCTATTCATCAAGCTTAATTATGAAAAAGATGGTGAAGTTGTTTTCAAACCCCTCCTCCCCCCTCAACTATATAGCACCTCCTGTCTGGTTAATTATTGAAAGGATATTTCGGATGTTCATAATAGACTTCAGATGATGTTTACATGGTATGGAAGATGCTGTAAAATACTTGTACATATCTGTTAAATATTGTAATTCAATACATGATAAACAGTTTGATGGGAGAGAGGAAGCACAGTGGGTTTTTTTTTGTTGTTTTTTGTTTTTTTAAGAAGAAAGCTTTACAACTTTATGCTTGTTTATATTCCATGTGTTAAACATCGCAGTGGAACTTTACAACCTGGATGATATCTACCTGTTGTGATAGAAACAATACAAAGTGGTGCTTTGCTGTCACTGCCAGGTCATATATGGTCCCATCCATCTTTTCGTTGAATGTGCAATGCTTTCTCAGGTGAGATGTAAGAGAAGCAGATGTGGTATTGTGATTCCAAAGTGTGGAATCCATAATGTTGATTTAATTTAAAGAAACTATTTTTGAAACACTAAATTAGTCTTAAAAGACTTTGCACTGAACATCTTTGGAATAACTTGGTATTCCTTCTGTAGAATTTAAGTATATCATCCATTTGTTCCTCATATTCCCATAGACCACACAATTCTCCTATGTACGCAATTTTACTGCAGTTGCATGAAGGAATAAAGAAATGGAATACGATGTTTCTGTTCAAAGAAAATGGAAAGGGTACTGGATGATACTAGGAAAAATAAAATGCAGGGAGCAAGGAAGTGTAAAAAGATGCTGGGTATCTGTTAAAATTCTAAACTGTACTGTACGTTGGAAAAGCAAACAGTAAATCTTTATCATGAGAAGTTTGGTAGTAGGTTCCCAAATAGCATTGTGTAGAGTTGTTAACAGCATGAACATGACAGAGTTGTCTTCAAAACTCATATGACCGTTAAAGAATTTCTTTAAACTGTATTGTGTTTGAAAGCACAAGCTCTCTTTGCTTTGAGAGAGAGAAAGAAAGAAAGAGGTGGGCCAGCCTTCTCACATTAAAGGATGATGAGAACTCTGGCAGTGAAAAGGTAATGTATAGCAGTAGAGCTAGGAGGAAAATCAGGAGCATAAGATGACTTCAGGCACTTGAAAGGCGGGACTGTATTTTACAGAGAATGTCTGCATTTTAGAGTGCCTGTATGGTTAATGTGGCGTACGAGGCATGGACTTTGCAAGGATTGTGAAGCAAAGGCTTTTATTGTTGGTTAGTTACAGCTTTTATAAGTTCATACTCTACACGCGCTGCTAAGAGCTTTGTTACTGGTCAAACTCTGCTGTTCACCATGGGCTACTCAGCTGCTCATGCTGTTGCCGTGTCTTCTAGAGGTAAGATCACATTCCTCCTTTGTTTCTGTCTCATCTGGGTTTCTTCTCATTCTCCCTCAAATTATTTACCTCTCTGCTGCAGGATCACAGCTGCACGTTATCAATGTCAAAACAACCCTGTCTCTGTTCCCTACAGTTAACTCTGGAAACTAAGGACGTCAAGTCTACCTACTTAGTATGCAAAACAGACTTCTTTTTACCTCTGTCTTTTACATTTTACATTTGGTACCTCCCTGACTATCTAGCTGTTTCTTTCATGTGGTTTTAAGCTGTAAGCTCCTGATAGTTATTCAGCTTTTCCTACTTTCCTTGGCCAACATCTTAAGGTTTGGGAATTCTTTGCACTATAGGCTAGCAGGCAGAAAAGAATAAGCCTAGCCAGCAGCCTGGGCGGTGCCAGACCGCTAGCTCCACCTGGTACATAGATCCAGCCAATGTTATTTTAACTATGAGGCCGTCTGCTGTAAATATCTTATTTCTTTCATTGTGCTCTTTGCTATTGATTTTCACTTTAGCAGCCTTGCTTGATTTAACTTCTGGCAGTCAGATAAGCTGACATCAAACTGATAACCTGAGTAGCATATGCCGTTTATAAAAGCAATGCATAACTACCAAATTTCCACAGAAAACTTGTGTGATGCTCTTGTGTAAGAGAAATTTTAGAGCAGGGGTCCTCAAACATACAGCCTCCCAGGGTCTTCAGTCTGCCCCCGGGGGGTTGGGGGGGGGGGAAACAAAGCAGCCGCAGATGACTGCTTGCCACTTAATCTGCGCGCCGCCCCCTGGTTAAAAAGTTTGAGGACCCCTGTTCTAGAGACATGTAAATCCATTGTTTATGTATTGAATGGTGTTCAGTAATATAAACCAATCATAATTCTGTAACTGTACAATTTTTGCATTAAATGAGTTCTTAAGATGTGCTTAAGACGTGCTGTTATTAACCTAAGCACATTCTTGACAGTATTTTAGTACTGAAGCCTAACTGATACTTCTAGAATGTGCTTTTTATAGGGTAGAAGTATTTAAATGCCTCTGCAGTTTTTCAGAGGAGTGACCTTTCTTGTGTTTAGGCAATGAAACAAAGCAGCACTTATTACTGATTCACTGCAAGGGTGTCATTTTGCACAGTTCAGTCTGCATGACATAAATACAAAGAACAAAAGTAAATAAGTGATGTAGTAATTATGGAAGGGAACCAAGCTTAGCAGTATAACCTACAGTGTCTATAATGCCTAATGGGGTATAGCTGTGTCACATGCAGTGTTAGTCACTAGGCAAACAAAACACTAGAAGGCAATATGAGAATGACACACATCAATCTTTGATTTGAATACATTGACCCATTTCCACTTCTGTTGCTGTTCACTGGATATCTCTTTTCCTTAACTGATCCTTATTCTGTTACTGCATCTTAGTATATATTGATACATAGCCTTCATTGCTGGGATATGGGCTTGATAAAAAATATAAATTCCTGTGTATTTCAGTAAACTGTAGTGCAAATTTTGTGGATGTTGTATTTATCTGTCTTCCAGTGCTTCTCTTCTGCTTTTAGATAGTCACTCTGATAATTTAGGTTTCATGCTTAGTCCTCCGTTAAATATAAACTGTTAATTGAAACTCCTAGTGTTTATAAAATTTATCTGGAGCTTCATCATGCATTACTTCTTCAGTGGAGAGCATTTGCTTAAGATCTGCAACCTAGGCCATTCATAGCGCTTTGAGTCGTCATTGCTTTTAGTAGTCCTTGTTCTTTGCTCTCTGCTCAAAGTTCTGCTCAGAATAAAATGGAAGTTTCAGTGCCATCCACCAAGCAGATCTTGCAGTTTTGTCTTCCCCTCCATGGTATATGACAGTTGTAGAATCAGAACTCTTAGAGGTACACATATATGTGCACACACTCTAGAGAGGCTTATTTGTACCTCAGAAAAGTGAAGAAAGGAAAACACAGAGCACAGACAGCTTTTGGGTTTCTTCGTGATAACCAGTAGTTAGGGCCAAATTCAAAGCCTGTTGAAAAAAACAACACATGATAGGTTTCAGTGACTGACCGTTGGTCAGGTGTCTCCAATACCAAGTTAAACCTTAGGTAGAATGAAACTGTGAAGTGAAATAAACATAAGTGTTTTGTTTTTTATTGCTGAAGATTTGTATGGTATGAGACTTGGGGATCTTGACAGACAGGAGGCTGAACATGGGCCAGCAGTATGCCTCAGTAGCAAAGAAGGAAAGAAGGCCAAGAGTATCCTTGGCTGTATTAACAGGACTGTAGCCAGTACACCTCGAGTCAGTACGCTTCTACTCAGTACTCATTATTAAACCAAATCTAGAATATGAGGCTCACAATGCAGAAGGGCATTAGTCAATAGGAGTGAGTTCAGCAGAGGATCAGCATGGTTGGAAGCTGCAGCATGTGACTGTAAAGAGAGGCTTAGGGCACAGGAGGCTGTTCAGTCTGGAGAGGAGAAAGCTTCAGAGGAACATAACCACATTCCAACATGTATGATGAAGTTATAAAGAAGGGGGAGCCTTTAGAAAGGCTTAGAGTGGGTTTAGGAAAATCTTTTTCACCATGAGGACAGTCAAACAATGGAGCAGTTTGCCCAAAGAAGTTGTACAGTCCTCATCTCCGAAGCTTTTCAAGACCAGACAGGATAAAGTCCTGAGCAGCCTGCTCTGGTCTAAAAGCTGAACATACTTTGATATTATATGTGGTTTTTAGAACTAATCTATGCAAATTATTTAAGCATTAATTAAAATTCTCTAAATTACTGGTTAATCACAGCCCTAGAAAATTCCAAAGATGTTAACTTTAGAAAAAGCCTGGTCCATTAGCTGTCCTAGCTGTGCTGTATTGATATTCATTGACTATAATAGCACATAATTTCTTGTGATTGTGGTAACATTTTGAAGTGGTTGGATAGCCTGTGATTACAAAATGACTTAAGTCATCTGGCTGCACAGAGATGAGCAGTGAGTGAGAAATCAACACGGAGTGATTGCAAAATGCCATTGCTACTTCATCGTGTAATAGTTGTGATCGCACAGTAAAGTAACTCATGGC
>JAVJGJ010000030.1:13525986-13558595 GCA_035590215.1 Microhierax caerulescens | reverse complement strand
CCGCAGACTATGACAGTGATTCACATGTCTAGACAGGAGGGCAACTGCTTCAAGCTGATTGACAAGCATATGAGAATAAATTATATATACGGATATCTGTGAGGTATGATTATGGATAATTTGCCTGAGAAGCACAGCATATGCTTGTATCATGGGACTCATGATCAAGCCATATAATATCGCATGCTCTATCTGCTGTTCCACAGCCAGTGGGCCTTCTCTCTGCCAGTGTGTATTCCAGCTACTGTGACATCTCGCAGTCTAGATGTCTCTGTAATCATTTTCATTCTCCATAGGCCAGAAGGACCATCCCCCTGAGCAATCTGTTGTATCTGTCAAGATAAATAATTAGTTGCTATTCCAGAAGTAAAAACAGAAAAATAACCATGGGATGAGTAAGACTTGCCATTTAAAAAAAAGGCAGAGTAGTACAGATTTATTCTTAAATCCCCAGAATTTTTGTTTTGTGTGAAGCTGTGCCTCTGAGTTGTATGGAACACAGGTAACAAAGATTAAAGAACGTCGGCCATTGTCATGTCAGTACTTCTGACTTGGTTCTTTTTCTCTCCCAGGGGGTTCATGTCAGACTGCATTGAGAAGAAGAGTTCGTTCTTTCAGGAAACTGATGTCTTTTCTCTTGTCAAGCACTGCCTTTGATATGAAAAGTCCTTTCTTTGTAAATTTCCTTCTGCCATGAATCAATGCTTTTCTGCTGACACATATTTTTAAAACGTGTTTTTCATTCATGCTGGAATTAATTCTCTTTTTTTTTCCTTTGGTGTGTCTACCTGTGCAGAAATTTTGTTCCTTCTTAAAATGGCCTTAAATAAAACTAGATAAAAATCAGATAGAAATAGATTATTAGAATCTATATTTTAATATTCTAGTTAAATTTTATCAACTGGATTTCTGTCCAGTTGGGAAAGAAAACCAGTTTCTAAGGAATTCTATTCATTGTTCTTTCTGCCATTCCCCATCTTTTAAAATTTAATCTTCCTGAGGATATGTAATACTATAGTCTCAGCGTTCTGCATTTCCTTTGTCCTTTGTTAATCATACGCTCTGCAGTTTCAATAGCGCAGGTGCACCAGCATGGTCTATCTAAGAGGGGGAAACTGTATTTATTTAAATTTCATTGAATGATGGAAAATTATAAGACTGGACATGGTTTCAGTTTTGTAAAGACTAACCAAGGAAATCTGTTTCCCTGGGGTCAGATTTTGAAAAAATTAAACAGTTTATAGGAACAGATTACTTATTTCTTCATTCTTTCTGTAGTTTGACTGGGGTCAGAATTTACACATACCATTTGCATGTGGTTATAGATTAGACTAACTGTATCTGTACTGAAGTAATAACAACTTGTCATATACAAGGTGTTGAAAATCTTTTCTTTTGCATCTTTTTGCAACCACAGTTGATTTTTTTGCCAGTACAGTGTGCAGGCTTGAATTTTAGGATTATACAGTCTGTTTCCATATTTACTGAAGATAAACCCTTTGGGAAACTTTGAATCCTTGAAAAGCTTTCTCTTAGTATACAAGAGGGCTGTGACCCTAGTGTCTCCAGAGAAACTGCCTTGGCTATCAGTACCACTTTACTACTTTTCCGAAATGAGCATGTTCTGTTCAGTGTTGTAGTAAACGCTGAGTATATTTCTCAAGTTACCTATGTTTTAGAGTATGTAATTGATGACTTGTTTTTTCACCCTTTTATGAACACTTAGACCAGCAGGTGTACTTGCATTAATAAAAAGCTTATATCGGTCACTGAGTTGAAAAAACTTTCACCTTCTAAGACTGTCTTTCAGAATGACAAAAATGAAGGCTTTGAATTCTGTTACTAAATGACAGGATATGTGGGACCATATGCCAGTTCACTGGGAGATCTATGATAGATTAATGGTAATATGATATTTTTTCAAGTCCAATTTGACCTATCTTCTGTGCTGTCACTCAAAATCTAGGATTTGCCTTAGTGTGATAATTATATGGGCCAGGTTGAATTAATCTCTCAGTTGCCATGACAGTTTAATTTTCTTTTCTCTTTCCCCTCCTTTTATTCACTCTTTCTTTTAAAGCCATCCCTCTTTATTCTTCAGTAGAAGCTTTTCACTAGTTAAGCTGGATTGGAGCAAAAGATTGAAAGGACATCATCTTTTCTCTGTCACCTGACATGAAATAGTGGCAAGGGCTTATATATATTTTTCCAAATCCAGCAAGCTGAAACTTTTAAATGTTAAGTGGGTTGATTTCAAAGCCTTCTAGTGACAGAACAGAAAGCTAATGCTTCTGACTGAATCTGCTTGACTCTTATCAGTGAACAGAGTGCAACAGATTTTCATCAGCTTCATCAAAATCTTTTCTAACAAATCTTTTTTGTATTATTCTCAAGAATCAGAAGGAATAATACACATTCAGAAAGTTGGCATGCCACAGTACAGCTGCTTTGCATGCACACAACTGTGTAATTCCTTATAAAAACAGATGTGTCATGTGAACACTTAGATAAACGTCTTTGGAGATATTTATGAAAGTGTGCATGTATGTGGCTTGCAGGTGTGTTTACTTCATTTGTGATTAAAGGGAGTTTTTAAGGTTCAATCAGGTGCTTGCCAGAGAACCAGAGTGTAATGAACAAACATTGTTTGTATGTCTTTTAATTGATAGAAACCTGTATTTATAAATCCATACTTTCTAGTACTCTATTCTAGCACCTAAACTCATGTTCATTTTATATAGGGTTTTGTGTTTGGGGGGAAAATAATTGGAAATATTTCTTGAAACAAAAATATCTAGGAGAATCAACCAAGTTGAAAAGCATGCATTCCTCCATTTAAGAGACATGTCCATAGAATTTATTCTTTGCACTCACCATTCAAGTCACTGTATTCAATTCCAGTACTTGTTTTACAAGTGTTCTGAAGACCAGTGTTTGAGACTCTCAGGGGAAACACAAGCTATGTGTTTAATTTGTCAGCTCTGGCATAAATCATAACCCCGTTGCACTTGATACTGTACAAACAGAGTTAATAAATGATCCTTACCCAGGTGCTTAGGCATTAAGTCTAAGACATAAGATGGTGGATAGGTATGACAAATAGAAGAGTAAAGAAACCCAATATATACTGCCAGTTAGAAAGATTTATTACTTCCTGGCGTATCAGCATCAAGAGTTTTGTAGACTCCCCAGAAGAGCAGGGTTTTCATAAAAGATTAAAAGGGGGACAAAAAAGTGTCTTTACAATATTTATAGGGGAATCCTTCCAAACATGAGGGGGTAGATAGAAGAAAAGCTGGAGTTGCTTCTATGGAAGGTAAACAAATTACCTTCTTAAAAAATTTTAGGGCATAACATTTCACTTGTGACTGAGGTTGATGTGTAGGCTGCTTTATTAGTATTTTACTCTAGCTTTAGGACCCAGGTAGGACAAACGCTAGTAGATGGAGGTGTTAACTTAGACACTCAGGAATTACTGGGGAAGATCCCAAAGGCTGTTAATATTCCCTTCTCATTTTGACTGACAACACTGAAGACTCAGTGTTAAAACATTCTTCATTTCACTTCAAATGTTTCACTTCAAATTGCTGAACAAAGAATGGTGTATTGGGAGTTTCTAGTTTTGATACCAAGACAACTTTGGTTAATTATTTGAGTAAACAGACATATATGTATATATAGAGAGGGACAGATATATAAAGAGAGAGAGGGATATATAAAGAGAAGAAGCCTAAACATAACAATACAATAAATGACTTCCTCATACCAATAACAAAAAGGAAGCTAGTGGAACATATAAAAATACAGAAATAAAAATAGCTCTACTTCATTGTTTAGAGGAAATTATGCATTGAGAAGTCTGGTAGACTGCCAGTGCTTTAGCCTTCATACTCAAATACATAGGAAGAATAGAGTGACAATTAATGAAAAGATTTTTTTTTTCTTGTCAGATACAAAGATTTTTTAATGGTTCTTTTACAACCGTAATTATTTAAGAACAGCACTAATTCCAAACATAAATTTGAATATATGGGTAGTTCATGCAAAGCCCTCACATTTGTACTGTGGAACAAAGAAAGGTAATAAACCCGCATTTGTTTACCAAATAACCAAAAATAACATAACCTTTTAGTTCTGAGAAAGACAGCGAAAACAATATAAAGCACAAGATTAAAAGAACTAACTAAAATCACCCTGATTCAGCAAAGCTAACCAAAGTACTTATATGTTCTATGTTAAGCAGTTTTTCTATCATCATGTGGCCAGACTGAACTAGATAGATGTAGTTCTTCATCAACTTATGGTCACCATAAACTGAAAGGAAGGGAATAACACAAATGCTGAAGAGTATCAGTTGGAAGGAGCAGAAATGTCATCAAATAGAGGTGACTTGACACTCCAACATGTCAAGATAGACTGAGATGTCTTGTGTAGGAGGAAAGGTTCAGTATGAAATTCAAGATAAAGTGGTAAGAATGGTAAGATTAGCTGGGGAAGGGAAGTTTCTGCTTGATTTAGATTGATCTTGTACAAACAATTTGTAGCAGAAGTTGACTGACTAGGCAAGTTACCAGTGTTTTCCTCAGTCTGAAGGTATTGGTGATTCGGCAACACCACATTCAAATGAATAAAGTACAAATGTTAGGGTACTTATTAAATACATGACTTTACTATTGGTTACATCAGGTTAGTTAGGTCATCAGGGCCAAAGTTCTGACAGTGAGTTTTGAGAATGTTGCATTCTGGTGTCATTGAAGTCAGTGAATAATACCTATTGATTTTAATTAATGCCAACTGCAGTGTATTCTTTAATTATTTTAAAGTCACTGGCAGCTCTATCCTGTAGCATGTACTTGATGCTGAAAGATTAATCTAATACTTTCCTTACTTCCCCTCCCAATATTGTCTATGACAGTGAACGTTGTCTTTTTTAATGGTAGGCTATACTCATAGCAGTAAGTATCATCTTGAGTAGACTCAACATCTCTCATAAAGCTGCCTGTTGGAAAAGGATGTAGAGTTGCTGGTTGACACCAACTGAACATGACCCAGCAGTGTGGCCAAGAAGGCCAGTGGCATCTTGGCTTTCGTTTGAAACAGTGTGGCCAGCAGGACAAGGGAAGTGATTGTCCCCCTGTGCTCAGCACTGCTGAGGCTCCACCTCAAACACTTCACTTTTTGGCCCCTCACTTGAACAGGGACATAGGGCTGCTGGAGCATGTCCAGAGAAGGACAACAGAGCTGGTGAAGGGTCTAGAGAACAAGTCACAGGAGAAGCATCTGAGGGAACTGGGGCTGTTTATCCTGGAAGAGACTCAGGGGGACCTTATTGCTCTCTACAGCTACGTGAAAGGAGGTTGTAGGCAGTTTGGGATAGATCTCTTCTCCCAGATAATTAGCAACAGGACAAGTGGAAAGAGCCTGAATTTACACCAGGGGAGGTTTAGACTGGATTTTAGGAAAAATTTCTTCCCAGACAGGGTGGTCAAGCATTGGAATAGGCTGCCCAGGGAGGTGGAGTTACCATCCCTGGAGGTGTTTAAAGATTGGATAGCCACAGTGCTTAGGGTCATGGTTTAGTGATGGACTTGGCAGTCCTGAGTTAATGGTTGAACTTGATGATCTCAAAGTTCTTTTCCAACTTAAGTGATTCTGGGATTCTGTGATATAGAAAGTCTGATTTTCTTTCTCGTTAAAATTGAATTTCTTAAAGTGGAGTGTCTGATTCAGGCTCCTGCATATAAAATCTCTTTTTGGTAACTCAGCTAGCTCATTACTACTGGGACAGGGCTGCATGAGTCATCATTTCTTCCTCTAAAAAAAGTAGTTACTATTTATATGAAATATTGTGGGGATTGGCAGAGCACTAATTTCACAGTAACATTCTTTTTCTTGTTACCAAATAGTCCTAGGAGTAATTTATAACTAAGTTACCTATAGTAACATAACCTCCTTCCTCCCTCTTGTTCCCTCTCATATACATATCAAAAGCTGCACTGGCATTTTAAACCTCAAGACAATATAATTAATTTGAAAATGTTCTGTAGTTATATCTTGTTATAAAAAGCAGGTAAAGATAAAGATTTGCATTGGAGTAGGACAGAAGTGATGAACCATTTAAACAATCAAAAAAACAAGCTTAAAGTTTTTTTTGAAAAATCAACAGTGAAAAATGTGTAAATTTGTTTCTCATAAAAAAGATTTTTTCAGTACTTTCTTTGATACATATACTTCTCTAGATATGTATCTTTGGCTCCATTTCTGTCTTGGAAAACAACTTTCTGATGAAGTATGAATGTCATACATTATGAGGCCGCTACTGGTGATGTTATGAAGAAATATTATAGTAGTATTAATTAGTCACTGTTACTCTGATGATGTATTTTTCATAACCTTGAACTCATGGGTTGAAGTGGACATTTCATTTGCACCAAAGCTCAGAAAAACCTCAGGATCAGATGAGGGAGCAGCTAGAATCTGGGAGAACTGCAATGGGGAAGTGATGTAATAAGGAAGGGATGGTCTGTGGAATGTGGAAAATAGGAAAAGAAGGGCTTGATGTCTGGTGAGAAAGAAAAAGGAAGAGATGATAAAGTTAAAAAGAAGCAATTTGAAGTCATAAACCAGCAAAGTTCTTGAAAGTGAAGAGTATTGCTGTTCAGTATTGTCATCATCACAGAGAAATAGAAGCCAACAGATATTACATAAGGATTGGATTTTTCTCCCTTCAGCATAAAACAACATCCGTGTTATCTGGAAACACGGATGTTTTCTGTTCTATTGGTAATGTTAAATCGGTTTGGTGACACTGAGGGTTAGCACCGTGTCTGTGTTTTAAATGAGCCTCCAGAGATAGTATACAAAACTACCGTATAGCCATATGCCAAAACTTTTCCTCAGGCTGTTCTAAAGCTGAGCAATGCAACCGCTTAATGTATTTACTTATTTTTTCATTAAGTTTTATAGTCACTAATTTTAAAATTTATCATACATCATAGCACATTTCTTAAATGGGAAAAGCTATCCTCTGTGATCAACATTTCTCTTCCTCAATATCTGTATCTCTTCTTCCCATTCTGAAAATTTTACTGAAAAATTTTACTGAAAAGTACTGGCAAAAATACTCTCAAGGTTAGGGCAGATAAATCCTTGCTCTCCTTCACCCGCTGCCTGCCCTATAACATGGTATCTTTCCCTCATGGATTTCTTGAGAAATTAACTCCACCAAACTGGGGACTCTAGAGGCTGTGGCCTCAGTTGACTGGAAGAAGATGAGTATGTCTGCTGTCAGAGATTCTGAAGAAGTCAGCCTTTTTAAGGGTGATTAAATATGTACTTTAGACTATATGTACTTATTAAACATGTACTTTTTGAGCTGGAAAAAGTATTGCCAGTTAATCACTTTGCAAAGTTTGTATGAGGGGCCCTCAGTT
The DNA here is from genome assembly GCA_035590215.1 of Microhierax caerulescens. Taxonomy (NCBI): domain Eukaryota; kingdom Metazoa; phylum Chordata; class Aves; order Falconiformes; family Falconidae; genus Microhierax; species Microhierax caerulescens. The sequence goes on along the minus strand of JAVJGJ010000030.1, from coordinate 13,551,162 downwards.
GTGAGTCAAATCAGAATAAAAAAATAGTATGTTCTTCCTAAACAGCTGTAAGTTTGTGCAAGATCATTTCACCTAGAACAATAAGACTTGGACTAAATCCCAGATGAAAATTGCAAGTTTTTATTAGAAAGTCTGAATATATGGTACGATGGATGATGTACCAGATGCATTTTCAACAATCATTTTGATAGGCAGTACTAGCACGATCTGTTACTCCAGAAGCTTTGGGTCTGGTTGTTTCATATATCTTACCTGGGTTTTTTTGTTTGGTTTTTTTGGGGTTTTTTTTGTTTGTTTGTTTTGTTTTGTTTGTTTTACTCCAGTGGTAATGTTGGTTACAGCTCTGTATAAGTAGTTCAAGGAGAATTGTACTTCTTGGGAGCTCAGGTCCCCAAAGTCTCTTGGATATAGTTCTACAGAGATACATGTGGTATTATTTCACATTATATAAAACCGTGTCTTTATTTACAGTACCAAGCTGTAAATCTCCAGTTTATTGGAGAGAAATAAACATGCACAATTTTTACTTAAGAAAGTGAGGTTTGAGTTGCTATCACTTTGAAATAAGCCTACTTGTGGATCAGATGTTCTCAGAGGTGTGTTCTGCAGCCCTGGTACATCAGTTATCCAAACTGTAGAACCTACCACATATGTACCATGTCTTCCAGCCTGTACACCAAGATTTCCTTCCCATGGAAACTAAGATATGGGAGGGAAGATGCGTTTGATAAGTATCCAGGTCTTACCACGAAATTAAATGCCCCTAATTCCTGCAATTTAGAGATAGCCTAAGTGACTATAATGAAAATTTATAGTTGGGTATTATTTAAAGAGGATGGTTAATTTATATATGAAATCTGTCTTTTTTTCCTGTAGGGATCAAAGAGGCTTGATTGTGTGGGAGGGATGGGTGGTATCCCTCATGTTTCTGATTACCTACATTTTGAACTGAGTATTTAATGTATCCACTTGAAAATCTAAAAATATAACTTTATACAGATTAAGCCTTTTTTCTTTTCAAATCTACTTCCTCTGCTGGAATACTGTTAAAAAACAAAAAAAAACCCAACTCTTGAATTTGTTTTTTTTAATCATCCCCAAATATTTAACTTAGTGATGCATGTATGCAAATACAAGAAAAAAAATCCTGAGGGTGTATTTGGAATGATGCTCCACGTTAGAATTTTGTAGGCTAAAGGTATGACATTTGAACCTGAGTTTCTGGTGTGTCCTGAGAATTGCTCTGACCACTGAACTGCCCTTTTCTGAATGCTTCTTCCTTATTTAGATTTTTTTTAGTGAAAGTTTAACTGGAGTGTTGCCACCAACAGATGTGATTCAAGGATCTTTGGATGCATGTGACCAAACACTGGAACAGGTTTCCCAGGGAGGCTGTGGAGTCTCCATCCTTGGAGATACTCAGTGGCCATCTAGACATGGTCCTGGGCAACTGGCTCTGGGTGTCCCTGCTTGAACAGGAAGGGTGGATCAGGTGACCTCCAAATGTCCCTTCCAACCTCAATCATCCTGTGATTCTGTGCATTCATTCAACCATTTCATTGGGTCCTAGCTGCTGGGATCATTGGTCTGTTGCTTATTTTAGTAACAAGCCAAGATGTAGTCTTATGCCTAGGTACCTGAGAGTCATTTGAATAAAAGCAGACCACAGTGGACTAGACAAAAGGGCTGAGAATTATCGTTTATACCAATTATCAAAGACATAGTTTGCTTGTTTTAGTTTAATCAGTAAAAATAGTTAGATTAGCCACCATTACAAAAGTATACATTTGTCTTATATTTGCATTGAATTCCTGGGACATAATGTAGCAAGGTCTGAGCCCAAAACATGGAAACAAGGGAAATTTAGAAGAGTAATCTTTAAAAAAGCATGCTTTCTTACAGAGGAGGTTTCTTACTCTTCCAGTTCAGACTGTAAAGTGGTTGTGTTTTTTTATGATTATCATTGGTTTTAGTGTTGATACTACTGGAATTCAGCTCACCTAAAGTTTTAGACTGGAAGAGATCAAAAATCAAATGCAGATTATCTACTGTGTATTAAATTATTGAATGCCCACTCAGAACCCATAATTAACAGAAATAGTCTTAACTGTTTAACATTGTATAATGTTGACCTCACATTTGCCCAACGATTTTCACAAGCCATTACTTTTATAATAACAGTAGTAATTAAAAGTATCCAATGATGCCAATGACAATCATTTATAATTTATTTGAATCTATTTTTTTTTAAGAACTTACCAGAGAATATTTAGTGTTTAGAGAATTTAGAGAATATTTAGAAGTGCTAGATTGTCTCAAGAAAGAGCACTAGAAAAAAATCCTTGAGTAAAATTGCAAACATTAGCAGTTACCTACAGTTATGTGTAGGAGCTACATATATATCACACATCCCCCTGCTCATAAAAGGCTGCGTGTGAGGTTGCACAGGCATGTATGAACAGGTATTGTTGGTTTCTGTTAGTTAACATGTATCCAGTGCAAGTGTTGTTTTCAGTGACAGTATCAATGTGATTTTTCATAGACACTGATGAATTAGAAACCACAGTTTGTCCCATCCTGCAGAAAAGGGTAATTTTTTTCTGATAGTTGAGTAGGGCTTCCTTGAAAGCCTTTGAGTGGGTGTGGGTTTTTTGTTGTTTTTTGTTGGGTTTTTTTTCTTTATATTGAAACAAATTGAACATGCTGAAGTAATTATGCTTTCAGTATTGTGGTTCTGTGATGGAACATACAGTGTAATAATCATACCAATTTTTTGTATAATTATAAGTGACAGACATCTGAGGCTCACAGTCATTTTAGCCTGACATTTTCAATTATTGCAGGAGTATTGATGGAAGAGGATTAAGGAGCTCTCAGATGCCAAACCCATTATTTCAACTTTATGTAGAGCTGTCAAGTCCTAATAATTCCACAGGGATTTAGTCATCACAGCATAAAAAGGCATGCAAAAGGTCTTCATAGCAATCTTAAAACTATTACAGACTGTCAAAATGTAAATTATCATAATTTAATGAATATCTAACATTATAACTTTCATTTAGTAATTTTAAAATTATACCCTATTGTTTAAGTGGCATAGTGGTCAACGGTTAGTAATATCCCTTAAATATGACTTAAAAATGTCTAATTATTTGTCCTGGAATCATGGAATTGTGACTGATGAGAGTGCATAGCCTAGCCCAATGAAAATATGTCCAATATGCAATAAAATCGATTGGATATTTTTTCTTTTCATCTGACATCTTCAACAATTCACAGGCTGGTCTTTCAAGTCTTTTCAAAGGGAGATAATTCATAAAGAGCTTTTCTGCTTTATTGTTAAGGCACTTTCATGAAAAATGAGACATACTCAGTACATTGCTGACCTCTTTCATATTATTGTAGGATGCTTTAAAATAAAATTATTCCATGAAGAATTGATTTAATCTTTACCCTCTTCTTTTGGAGATTCTGAATACCTACCTGTAAAATTTTCTTTCTTTAATCTTAGTGCGTTCAGAAAGCAAACTCCAAGGTTTAAACTCTCAGATGAAAGAAACGTGTTCTTTTTACTTAACTTAGCTGTTTTTCTTTAACGACTTTTTTTTTTTTTTTTTTTTTTTTTAACGTGTCCTCTATTATTTGACAACTTCTGTAAAAACTGATGCTGAATTGTGCATTGAAGATGACCCCTCATATTTATTGGTAGACTTTTTAACCTGAAGACTTTTTCCTACTGAAGATTCTATTTCTTTAGTAGCTTAAAGTTTCACAAGTCTAAGTGAAATCTAGCACTTTTGCGAAGAGTTGTTTCATCTTTATGGATGAAAGAAGCTGATGTTTTTAAAGATAATTAATGGGCACTGAAAATGTGTCTAGAGACAAAGTAGGTTCTTATCAAATACAGGTTTGATCCACTCAGTCATATTTATTTGTTAAAAATTGCATTCACTATATTCTGGTTTTTTAATTAGATTGATAGTTGTTGCATTCGTTCATCGTTTATAACAATGAATTATAACAGTCTAACAGAGGAGGTGAAAAATACAGCATGTGCAGAGTGAGAGACTGCAATATTTCTGTTTGACTGAAATGGACTAAGTCTTTAACTAGTGTGATAATGTGTTTGTTCAAGAATAGCAACGATGCCAATATGATTTCCAGTCTGCTTAGAACTCTTCTGAAGAGAAAATGCCCATAAAATGTAAGCAGACTTTTGTTGAGTTTCTTGAAGTGTTTTAGATTTCCAGCCACAACTGCTAACAATCTCATGGTATGAAATAGAGTTTCCAGTTTATTCACTGATTCACCGAAACATATTCATACTTTTAACATCCTCTTATAATTTCTTTGGCTGCATCAACACAGAAGATGGTTAATCGTGACCTTGCTTTGCTTGGCCTTTTCTCATTGCAATTAAGCACAGACTTGAAGTTACAGTAAATGCCCTTTTGAACTCCAACTTTCTCCATTGATCCTTTACAAGGATTATCCAAACCTTCTAAGGCAGGTGCTGGGTTGTATCCAGTGAGTTTTGACACTGGGTTACTTTTGAATAAAACCCTTGATCTCAGTGATAAGGTAGATGCCCACTTGGCGATCAAGAGACCTCAACAGGGAACAAGAGAATCACAGAATATCTTGAGTTGGAAGGGTCATGTAAGAATTGTTGTGTCCAACTCCCTACTACCTAAAATTAAACTATATGACTAAGAGCATTTTCCAGATGCTCCTTGAACTCTGATAGGCTTTGTGCTGTGACCACTTCCCTGAGGAGCCTGTTCCACTGGTCAACCACCCTCTTAGTGATGTTATTTTTTATTAGAATACATAAAAATTATGTTACATAAAGCAAATGCTTATTTTTTGAGTATAGCCAAAAGCCTGAGACTGGCAGATTATAACACTTGTGACTCTTGCCTATCAGTTCTGGATTTTGTGAGAAATGTAAAGACAGAAATCCAACCCCATTGAAGACATGATCTGTTTCTTGTTCAGAATGCTGTAGGATTGCGAGAGTAGGGCATTATATCAATAAACCCGAAAGAATCCTTTGTGAGATGCAAGGCTCAAAAAGAGAAATAAGAATAGCAGAAACAAACAAAAATGGGTTTGTCAGACAAAACTCATACAAAACTCTGGCCAAATCCTGTTCATTCTGTTGTTCTAATGTATGTGTGTGTAACTCCACTGAACATTGATCTACAATTTAAATAACAGAACACAAGATCTATTGAGGTGCAGGCAGCAAAATGGTAAGAGGACACTTTTGTGCAAATGAAAATGAAGAGCAAATCTCTCTTTCCATTTACCAGTGATTGAACTCTAAGAAATTGCTTGGCTCTAGGGAAACTGTACAAAAATTCTATTTAATCCTCTTTGGCCAGAAGAGTTAAAACTCTGCTAAAGTCACAGGAGTACAGCAGGCATGCTTGAGGCAAGGAGGTACATAGCATCACTGACATGGAAGCATTTTTATAGAAATATGTTTTCTAGCTATATGGAGTTTTCCCTCAGAAAGAATTTTAATTGGATCCTTGGCTGCAGTACTTGCTTATTGCATGTATTTTTGTATAATTTTTAATATTTTTTTTGTCTGTTCCTCACTGAGATATGCTAGCATTTTGGAATATTCCTTCTTGACAGTTCAAAGACTGTCAAGAATCAGGCTGTTTATTTGACTTCTGGGTTTGCTGTGAATGATTACTACAGGTCTTATGCTCACTGTTTTTTTCCCCACTTCAATTTGTAGTTAGCTATTTTGCCTGGATCCCAGTAATTTGTTGCTATGACTGTTGGATGCTATCCCTTTGTGTCTTCTAATGAGCTCAAGGGTTTGTTTTGAGATTCTGCATCTGGTAAAGATAATAAGCATGACATCTCTGTTAGTCACAGCCATGCCTGCAGTGAAGGGCACACTGGGTTTTGAGTTTTAAATAGATTTTTCTTCTATAGTTTGTGTGCTCAAGCCTGCAATAATTACTGAACAAAATGTTCTTAGACATTTGCCTGAATAGCATCAATCAATGGCACTGCTTATGAAGGAGAAAGCTATTTTTGAGACATAACTAGGCTATGCATATAAACTGGCATTTACTTTCCTGCAATACCAAAATCTAGACCTGGCGTTTTTGTTTTCATTTTAATTTAATCAATAGGTATGCTTTGATCAGCTGCTGAAAGTCTGTGTGTGTGCCTTCCCTACAAAACAACAGAATGGAAGGACCACTCCCTTTTGTCCTGAAATGATATGCTGTTAGTTTGAGGAGAGGTATGTTAGTTAGATCAATAGCCATATTGCGGGGAGGGGGGGGAGGAGGTTAAGGAAAACAGAAAGATCATCTGTGCGATAGGAAACTGATAGAAACAGGAATAAAATCCAGGGAGAACCTTCATGCACCGCATGTAGTGAAGAGGTATGATTTATTTATCCAGAGAATAGAGATAGTCTTGGCTTACTGAAAAGGGCTTAATTTCTCATTTTGTAGAAATCTTAAGTTTTCTAGGACTATTTTAGCTTGTTCTGCAAGTTCTCAGGAGTCCTCCCCTTAACAGGTTGAGCCTTAGATCAGGCAGCTTCTAAGGAGCTTCATAGGTTAGCTGCTTCTGTCAAAAGATACATGTTAAGAATGTATCTTCTGGAGCCAGCTGATGCATCTTTTGCATTTTTAGTAGCCACAGAAGCAATTGGCAGAGTATTTCTTTTCAAATACTGTAAATTGGTCTTAAATGCTGTAGAAGATGTAGGATGTGGCTGTGCTCCATAGATTAACAAATCATAAATTCATGGGGTCATCTGAACAGAGGAGATCAGTAATTAGAGCACAGTCACACAAACAAGTTGCTTTGGAGTGACAGGGTAGGACTGTCAGCTGCCCTGAAAGAACTGCCATGAGGCACACCCTTCATCAGTTGCAAATGCAATTAGCCTTAGTTGAGTACTGGGAATTGTCCAGGCGTGTAAGCCATTACTTAACAAAATATTATTTCTGATACACAATTTATTCAAGAAAGACAAGGGAGTAGCTGTATTTTGGCCACAGGTTACAATTAGCTGTTTGAGAAATGGCAGTTTGGAGGAAACACCAGTGCTATCCCTGAAACAAGCTATCCAATGTATTTGTTTCACAAGAAGTCCAGTTCTCTGATAAAACAGAATCAAGACAGCATTAAAAGTATTTAAAAGTTGAATAAGAATGAAAAATGCAGCAAAGAAACATAACATTTCCAGACCTTTCCTCTTGACACGAGCACCTAGGTCCATGTGGATTTAAGGCAGGTGGTGGTGGTGGAGTTTAGTTATTTCTTCCATTAGGGGAAAGAAAGAAGTCACCAAAGTATCATGGCTGTGTTGAGTAAGTTACTGCTTGTGGCTCCCAAAGGGGTCAAAGTTAGTAAATTTCAGACTAATTAATAAACATGCAAAAAGATCAACAAGGGGGAGAGTATCAGAGTTTTGGAAGCTATAGAAGGTGGATCTGCAAGTGGATTTACAAGGGCTAAGCTTTCTTTTATAAGTAACAGGAGAGGTGGTACGGTTTTGACATCAGCAGTTTCTGAAGAATTTTGCACAATAGACATGAATTGTAAAAAATGATGCAAATGGGAACTGCAAGAAGTTCAGTAATGATATTTTGTCCTGGTTTTGGCTGGGATAGAATTAATTTTCTTCCTAGTAGCTAGTGCAGTGCTGTTTTGGATTTGGTGTAGAAGCCATGCTGATAGCACACTGTGTTTGGTTGTTGCTGGGTGGTGTTTGTACTAGGTCAAGGACTTTTCAGTTCCTCAGGCCCTGCCAGCGAGAGGACTGGAGGGACACAGGAAGCTGGGAGGGGACACAGCTGGGCCAGCTGACCCAAACTAGCTAAAGAGGTATTCCATGTCACGGCCATGTCACACACAGATATATATAGAAACCCAGAAACATCTGTGAATCTGGCCATGTTTTGCTGCTGAAGGCTTTGTGGAAATGTTGGAATTATTAGTCTTCTGAGTTAGTGGACAAAGGGAGGAGGTTATAAATGAAAGCCATGTTATTTCATGGTGCAGAGGTATGATGTGAAATGTGTGAGTTCAGGTTCATCCTCTCTGAACTCAAACAGAATTTAAAAAAAAAATCAAGGGAAATAATGTGAAGTCTTCTGTTGTGTTTTGGGTGAAAAGTTAGAGCTGTTGTGAGAAGCAAGATTAAAACAGGAGTTGGTTGCTCCATAGTGCTATTTTGTATGGCTTAAAATGGGAAAGTGAACTAAAATAGGCCATACTTCTTATTTGACATGTACTCCAGAATCCTAAAGTCTTGAAAGAAACCTTTAGGATCCAGACCCAGTTTTACAAATCAGACTTCTTTATTCCAGTCTGAGTGCATCCATCAAACAGGGAGCTTGAAACTGGCATGACTTGGAAGAAGTAGGTCTTGGATGGATGGTATGATTATAAGAAGGATGTGACCAATAGGACATTTTCCTCTCCAAGAGCCACTTTCCTGTTTGGCAAAATGACTTTAGATGGTGTATGCAGCTTTTACCTACATAGAGCTCTTCAGGATTTTACTGTTCTGTAACAGAAAGAGTTTCACCATATAAAATAAAAGCATATGATTGAAGAGACAGGATGTGATAAGCAAAGCTCTCATGAAATTTATTTCCAATAATATAAAATCCAAACAAAAAATTTGTTGCTTCTAATACATGTGGTAAATGCCAGTGCTCAGTCACATCTCTTTGATTGCTCTTGTTCCTTTCCCTATGTTTGTGTTATCTGCCTCTGCTCCCTTGGAAATCCTCAGGAAAGTAAGCTTAACTCTACAACTTTAAATCAAATATCTTAATATAGGAGCAAAAGATTACTACCATTACATTGTTGCTACCCATATACAGAAATGGTAAATACTTAAGTCTTGCTTCTAACTCCAAATAGTAAATACAAGGTAAAAAAGGATGTTTAGATTCTAGATTTTGTTTGGTCTGTTTCATAGTTGCTAGCTTTGCTACTTCAGCTTTTGAACTGGGAATATGCAGAGCTGTGGAATTTAATTCTGTCAGTGTACCTTCACCTTGAGTAGACAGATTTCATACTAGGCATTTTGCCTTCTGAATAAGATCCTATTTTCCAAGAATTTTAAGGATTTTCAGGCAGTCTTCAGGAACACACTCCTTTCTCTAGTATGCTCTTAACCCATGCACAAAAGTTTATGCATATAATTTCAATTTGTGCATGTAACTACTACAATATCAGGGGTGCATCCAAAAAAGAAAGTTTCTGTACAGTTTCAGAGAGTAGCAACTTGTACATATTCTCCTCTCTTAAACCAAAGTTTTGTAGGGTTTGAACAGGAAGATAAGTTTGATAAGTTCTGAAGTAAATCTGCAGTGGGAGAGGACCTGTTCAGTCTCTGCACAGATTATATTTACTTAATTCTGAAGAACAATGATACCACAGAGCATGGGAATTTCTCCACATTTGCTTACTTATTTTGGCTGTAAGACAGAGAGAATATATAATCAATGTGTTTTTCTTATCCCAGAAATTCTCCTTAGAGCAGTTTCAAGGACTCATCCCTTACAGAAATAGAGGTAAATCTCTAAACATATAAGAATGTTGGTGCTCTTTAAGATACATCTTCACAGGTGAATACATTGTATTAAACAATATAATATATCAAGATATGAAAGTCTTATAATTCTAAAAAATACTGCTATTTCAAAGTAAAACATGGTAACTACTCTAGTGTTCCCACAGCAACCATTGTGGTGGCATAGGAAGAAGCAATTGTAATTTTGTACCAGTATGTACTTTTCTTCCAAGATATATCTATTTCTAAAAGTGGTTGCATACTTCGATCAAAATTCTGGCATGAAGCTCTACTGTCAACCATGGCCAAATTTACAGAAGTTCTAAAGCCAACATGTCAGGATAGCTGAAGAGACAATGCATGGATTTAATATCGTTTGCCAGTGGGAATTCCTGGAGCTCAAAGTAATAATGTCTTCTACATTAATGTGCAATGAAGTGAGTGTAGCATTAATCTTCATAGAAAGATCAGTTCTCCTGAGAATGTGGAAGAATAATATAAGCCACATTAATAGAAGAAAGTGCCAGGTAGCATGGGGTTACTTTTACATAATTTCAATCTGATTAAAGAAAGTCTTAATATTTTCTGTATCTGCAATTTGTCAGAATCACGCATTTAGGATGGCAGTTAACAAGCGTCGATACAGTGAGCATGTGTATATGTGGCACTTATGTTTTGTTTTAGTTTGAAATTTTAAGACCCAATTCTTAGAAAGAATTATTTCTGAATAATATAATATATCATCAACATTTGTGCTGTTGTACTTGAGAATGTGTCTATTATAAATGCCCTATTTTCTGGAGGCTATTTTTCTGCTATTAAAAATGTGCCTTATGCTGAGTCTTAATTCATAATGTTGCCAACTGAGAATAAACTATTTTTCAGTGTTACAGAAATTGGTTTGATTGTGTAGGGGGAAAGAGTTGGAAAGTTGTGTGACTTTCAAACTGGGGCTTATTTGGTAGTACAAAAGTGTACAAATGGAAATGTACTACTGTGCTTTGTTTTTTTCTTTGTAGACAGAAAATCTTTGTATTTGCAAAAGTAGTTCATTGTTGTTCCTTTAATTAAAAGAAATTTGACATTGACTTTAACTTTCCCCTTTCTTGCTATCAGCATATTTAGAATGTTATCAACTTGATTTTAAGCAACTTCACTTCAGGATCAGAGGGATGTGGGCTAAGAAGAAACAGGCACCCTGACAGTCATTGAACTTGATCTTGCAATGGAAGGTGCATGTGTGGGAAAAAGTATGCTGAGCTACAAGCAGGGAATTTGATAAAGAGGTCAAAGGAAGCAGGAGGAATAGACTGGTGATCTGGCAGGAGAGCTGTGCCCTGCCTTCATTATGACATTTTGTGCAGGAGCAGCAGGAACTTTTTTTCAGATCTGTCAGAAAAGGATTTCTGTCTCTATGGCTAATCCATGTGACAGCCTTAGCTTGCACTTTTTGTTAAGGTCAGCTCTCCAAATACTTGGACAAAGCAGTACTCCAGGGAGGCAGAAGGAGTAAGATGACAAGGGAACTCTAAACTTCATGTGTATTCACTGGATTGTGCCTAACCCAACGTGACCTTACCACACCTTGTGTCTGCCCTGCAGCATAGCTACTCTTGCTGTGCAGATCAGCCATGTAAGTTTACTTGCACTGCTGGATGCTAGGCACAATTTTCCACACCCAAGTTGTCTTTCATGTCCTTTGTCATTTTGCAAGTGCTTGCTGATCAGTTCCATTCATTTTTGTAGCTGAGGAGACCAGACTAATTTTGTGGCTCTTTGTACAGAAATCTCAGTGACATTAAGGGAATAAGACTATTTAATGTCACAGTTTACAAATGGAAAAACATTGGAATTGCGACTACCGTGACCTAGTGAGGTTTAATCTATGGATGTTTATGCAGCACTTTTAAATTCCTGGACAGATGTATCACTCTGCAAGAAATACAGTGCAGTCTCCTTGCTGGGTTTTTTATTGCACACAAGAGCAGCCCAGACCCTCGCTAACTGTCCTTGGAGTTAGCAAAGCTAGTCAGATAAATGCAGTTTTGGTGGGTGAGTATTTTAGTTATCCTGGATGACAATGAAAAATTACAAAATCACTCTGCCACTCAAATCCTCCCAAATTTTCAGTAGGAGTGGATAAAATGTTGAGTTAAAACCCTTTTATCCTGAAAAATGCACACATGATTATGATCTTTGCATGAAATTGACTGAAAAGCTTTCACTAAAATGGAGTGACAAGGGAGAATAAAAAAAGTGGTTTTTCTTCTCCCCAAAATCACTTTCTGAACAAAGTCATTTAGTTTGAATAAAATATTTTGTTCAGCCTGAAATATTTTATTTTCTAGTTTTTCTTTGCCTTTCATAATTTGCAAGAAAATTTGTGTATTTCTTTCCATCAATATCATCATTCCCCAGGAAAAGAAATTACTCACAGAAGTGTAACTTTTAGTTACATATATTTGGAAAGATATTGATATGTGTTTACATATACATATAGACAGACAAATATTCTTGGACATATTACTACCTTGTTGATTTTTCTATGGCATAATACTGCAGTAATTATTGGATATTTGTCCTACTTTACTCTTGTATTAATGTTTTGGGAAGTATTGTGACTTTGTTTCAGTGATAAGTAGATCATTAGATACAAGTTGTGAATACAGTCTAGATAGAGACATAGCCATTTTATTGTTACTAGATTCTTTTCAGTGTCCATCTTTTGTGTTTTTTTCCAGGCATGTGAGTTTTGATGATTGCTTTCTTTTACTGTCTTCTGGATCAGAGGTGTGTGCTCCAAAAAGTGATTAGACTTCCTTATTTTCCCAAGCATGAGACACAATGGCTTTTACACAAAATAATACACTTTTAATAGTGTGACTGTTAATGCCAAAGAACTATCAAGAAAAAGATATATTTTGTTATGATTAAAGTTTGATAGTTCAAAGACACTCAAGAGACCAAGGACATTTACAATTCAGTGTCATGGTGGGAAAAAAATTTACACCAACAGGATTGTAGAATAACTGTGGTCTTCCAGATGCATTCAGAAAGTAAGGGAAGCTTTACAAAGAATTTATTTTCACCTACCCAGTTAATGGAAATAAACATCACAAATCTTAGGTTACTGCAATTTTCATATATCAGCACTGAAATTAAATGGTCAGCACAAATTCACTGAGTTCTCCACACTGCCCGTGGCTCATTCTGTCAACTGAACCTTAGAGAAACGTGACGGTATCTGCTGCTGGGTTTCTCTCAGGGGTTTCCTAATGTTCTCTTCTGATATAGCTAGAGAGCATTAGTACAGCTTTGATGTGCTTGGTGAGAATTGTATCTAGATTTCTCCTTTAGGGACACAGGTGTTCTGTGATTCAAAGACAAACCACCATCTTTATCATTACTCAGGCTGGTGTCAAGCAGGAATGTTGCAGGTGCGAAGAGTTACAGTGGCAGTGCCAGCAATGGTAAGCATATTCAGAGAAAAACAAAACAGAAACCTCAGTACATTGGTCAGTTATCTCATATAGGTTGAAGCATCTTTTTGCAAGTTTCCCTTTGTTATTTGAGACTGCTTTTTAATGTTGAAGAATGTGGGGCTGCTTCTGTAATCTTGTCAAATGTCATTATTAGTTTGTCTTTCTGAAGAAGACTGGAAGCTCAGTAAATGGACGATTTTAGTGGGTTTTTTTTTTCGGTGCAATGTAACCTGTATTCAAGTAACATTTGCATCAGACTGCTCCAAGTTCCCACTGGGCTGATCCCCTAGAGACTGGATTCTGGCAATAAATTTTCTTTCCTTTTCTTTTCCTCACTTCTTAAGTAAGGGACGATGGCCTGAGGACATTTCTGCCTCAAGTTTAGTCACCTTTATTCCTTTCTCTTGTGAGGTACTCGGTTTTGCCTTAATTTTGAGGGTGAGATATGACACAACGTGAACACTGCCAAAGCTTTTATTTTGGTGATTTTCTTCAGATTTATAGCCTAAAAGGATAGAGTGTTTCTTAAGACACTCACTTCCCAATGGTACGCCTATGCAGAGTACAAAACCTTCCAGTTTCCTAAACAATTAGTTGTCCGTTATACCAAAGAGCATTGCCAGTATTTCCAGTATTGTATTTTCTTGCCTGTTGTTACTGAAATGAAAATTGAGAGATCACTCTTTATTCTGTCTTGTTATCTATGTTTTGCTGAGCATGGGTCCACCATCCTACCAGGTATGACTGGTTCTACATGCAGACAAATAGAATAGAGGAGGCCAATGTATTCTTTCAAATTTGATTCGGTCGTTTCCATTTCTTGCTTTTGATACCACTCTGTTCCATATGTATACAATCTGTCTCCATTTGATCACTGACAATGACTTCTACAAGAAAAATCTCACATGTTTACATCTCACATTTTTACACCATTTGAATGCTACTTTTCTGAACACAGGAAAAATACTTCAAGACCATGCAACTGTTTTTTCTTTTCCTCTGAATTTTGCATTGTCAGACCACTAGTATGTGACTAACATGTATGTTCCCAGACTGTTAAAGGACAAACCAACACAGGTGATAATAAATGTACCAAACTAATTTTAGTGAATACTAAGGTAATATGCTCACTTGAGCACCTTATTCACTGCCCTCCTTTGCTGCACTTCTTGTATGATTAAGACTCTCCTCTCATCATCTGAAATTGGGTGAGCAAGGATTACATTTACTGCAGTTACTACATCTTTTCCTTACACAGTGCCACTGACAAAAAAGATAATTTCAAGATATGCCCTGTGATATATATATGCTCAAAGCGGGGAGGGGAGGAGGAAGGGAAAGAAAAACCCTCTTTGAAAGGAAGAGAATTAAGCTATTGTAGCCTCAGGCAGTGATTTATATTCAGCAATTTATGAGTGCTTTACTGACTTCTTAATTATTCAGTAGAAAAAAATCCATACTTATTTTTGCAAGTGCTATATCGACATGTTCTGCAGGTATTTCTAGGACATGTCAATACAGTATTTCACATTAAATGTATGTCTTTTTTAGTTTGTATTACTACCCAAAAAAAATATCTAAATGGGGCTCCTTTTGTGGTATATATATACAATATGCATCTCTTTAATCTGTTTCTCTGGTCAAGGTTTGAACTCAAAGGGTGTATGTATGTCAAGGTTAGTAAAAGGACAAAGCAGTAGGGCGCCACTGCTATAATGCTCTGCAATTTAGAGAACATTAAAGTAACTTAAGTTCTTTTCATTTCAGTTCAAGTCATTCTGCTGAAACAAAAGAGAGTGTAGAACTGTTGAACTGTGTTCCCAGTCCAAGAAGGTGTAACTCTTGCATTCACATCTGTTTCAGGTTGCTGGCTTAAGTTCATAGTCTCCTCCAGGCTAAACACCCCCAGTTCCCTCAGCCGCTCCTCTTTAAGACTTGATCTCCAGACCCTTCACCAGCTTCATTGCCCTTCTCTGGATGTGCTCCAGTACCTCAATGACTTTCTTGTATTGTGGTTCACCAGGTTGCACTGGTGCTTCACCAGGTAACAAAGGGCTCTGGTTCATGACTATATGCTGAGGGGTTGGGGGTGTTTAAAGTCAGCTTGGGGAACAGGTAGGATAATCTGCAAGTTAGTTATGGAATGAATTAGGCTAGAAACTTTCTGTGATGTTCATGCTATTTAGGGTATCGGAATTATGTAAGGACAAATTTTCTAGAACCTTTTTATACTTCTGTCTTCAGTTTCCTAGATCTTCTTTTTAACGTACAATAGTCATTAATAAAAATTTGCTTTTTGAATTATTATTTCAAAGAACTTCTCATTAAAATAAATTCTGAGAATACAAGCTCCTTACAAGGCAACCCACAGTAAATTAAAAAGGGATTCTCTTGTATTACCTCTGATGGGTTTTTCATTGTTTAATGATTTATAGCTGATACAATAGTGATAAGCTGACTTTAACCTTTCAGTGATTTGTATGTGATAATATATTGAAACAAAGTTAATCGGAGAGTATAAGGAAATGTGAATTCTACCTTTCTGAAAGGAGTTAACATGCAGGATTCAGACCTGCATCTTTTCTTGGGAGAGATAACTAAATGATATCTTGTAGAAAAAGAGTCTTCTCTTACAGTATGAACGTTCTTTCTGTGTCTTTGATCTACAGAGTAATGGTAATATGAACAGCGTGGGGTTTTTTCACTGATAGTTTTTCTCTTAAAGATGAAGTGCTATAGGAGCCCAATTTTTACTGCTTTTCTTCACAAGTGTTTTTCCTCTATTAAAACCTTTAATTTTAGATTGACACTCCACCCCCCAGTCTTTCTTGCTCTGACTCTGTCTGATAGCATTGTTTTATTTCTATTCCTTTTACAGGTATTTAAGAACAGGGTGTGATAAAGTAATTTTCACCTTTCCTAATATAAACTGATGGAACCCCAGCAATCTTACACCATAAAACTGCTAATAAAGGATAGATAACAGATGTTTTCGATCTGTAATCTTTCTCTGGCTCTTTCTAGTTTATCACTGTATAGTTTATTGATTTTTAAACTGAGGACTTTAGGCCATTATTTCAGGCAAGCTTAGGTTAAAATGCTAAGCAAATGTTGAAATGTGGGTGCTAATTTTTGCCGAAGCATGGAAAGCATCCCAAGATGACTCCAAAGTGACTTATCTGGATGGGCACACATGCTGTTTTTAAAGCAATAGTAAATCTTTATGGCTTGTCAGAGGTAACATTTTAAATATTTTGGAGGAGCTGGACAATGTTGAGGACTGCCTAATGTAATCTGAAAAGTGCAAATGAAATCTGTAACATTTACTGTACTTGAGGCTGATAGATGTTCTGGCATACTGCCTTGATCCAGTGGATCAAGGGAAAACAGTAACAGCAGAAGAGAAAAATACATCTATTATAAAATAAAAAAAAATATTTGTAGATCTGCTATGCAATGTGTAACTGTATAAGTTTATACAAGTTTAAATTGCTAGTGTTTGACCTATTCTTGTTGATACAACCTTTTGTATACATTCTTAGTAAACTAATGTTTTAACAGTTTATGCAGCAGTGTCCAATTCTTTCACAAACTTTTGCCTAACGTGAAAGAAGTTTCTGCTGCTAGGAAGAATTAATAGCATAAGATTGTCTGAAACTTGCAATTCTGGGTAAAAAAGGGCCAAAATAAAGGGCATCTCAAAAAATGTGGCAATGTTAGAGTCAGGTTCTTATTTCTAATCAACATGATACAGAACTCTGGACAGAAAGGGAACTTCAGGTGTGAAAAGTGATAGGTATATACTAAGTCAGTCTCAAATATCCTGTAACTATTAAAAAAGCTTTCAAAGAATGTGATGTGAATCTGCCTTAACCATGGGTGGGATTACTTTCTTCACATTTCATGTGGTGTTTTAATATAAATATAATAACAAAATTAAATGTGTAAATCAAAACATGCTCAACAAATAATGCTCATATGTCCTAATAGAGGTAAAAGGTTATGTTGATTTGCGAAGTCTATAGCAATTCAGTAATCTGTAGCCATATTAATTCTCCTACTATAATGATATTTAAACATTTTTAGAGTGCTGTTTAGAATATTTTATACAGAATAAAATAAAAAATTATAAGGTTTCTAGATATGAAAATATATTTATCAAAAGTGCTCTACCTTCATGTTGTAAATGTGTACAAATATTTTTGAAGGAGTGCTGTTGTTGCCTTTTGTTTAGCTGAGATTTCCGTGTAGGTCAGAGGAATTCTCAAGCTGATATGTGGCTATATGTCTGAGAGGCTGAGAAGACATTTTTCTCTAAATGCTGTAGGATATTGTAGCTTTCCTAAATATTAGCATCAGGAATGTATAAGACTTTTTTTTCCTCTTTTCTGTACAGTTTACACGTGTGTACTTGAGTTGACTCTGTCTCTGTATCCTATGTATATTGTCCTAAGTCTTTGCTTTTATAGCTTGTTGGTGTAACCAGTGTGATTTAGCTGGCCTTGTAACTCATCAGAATAAATAATTTGAATAGAGCGGGGAAACCTCATCAAGAAATTTACAGAACATCTGGATGCTTAGTCAATCTCTATTTTTAATGTTAAGTGTTTGTTTTCCCAGTGGAATATGACAGCATATAAAATGTCTGTGGTTCTGTGTACTGGGATTTGTTTTGTGGGGAAATAAATCAAATTTAGTGAATTGATTGCTTCTGTCATAAAACATAGTTCCTTTATTCAATAGACTTGGAGCTTTCAAGAAAGAGTGAAAGAAAAGGATTTGTCCTCTTAATGGAGGGCTTGAAATTAATATGGACTTTGGCTAAGGTAATTATATTACTTACCTGCATCTAAAAATGGAAAGTAAAAGTAAAAAGGAAGTTAATATTTTTGTAAAATCACATTTTGACCCACAGCATAAAGGTCTATATCTATCAGTAAAGGCTGAATTCCCTTTTCCTAAATACCATTTGGAAAGAAAAAATTCCAATGGAGTCATTGTAATTACAACTATAAACCTGTATAACTGCTTGTTTAAATCTCAGTTTTTCATCATTGATAAGAAAATGAGTGTGTCTACTTTATTCTAATGCTCTTCATTTATGGTCTGCTGTATGAAGAACCAGAATGTTATCAGTCAGTACTGGAATGCATTGGCAATATGCTAAGGGATAGGCTGTACAAGTGTTGAACAGTTGAGTTTATCTTGCACAAAGAGTAATGGCAATTGAATTCCAAAGAAACAAGCACAATTACTTGTAAATAATGAAACTTAAATCAAAATTTGTAAGTATGAGTGATGTATTTTTACATTAACTCATTTACGGTATTCCAGAATTTATGGAATAGTACTGTATAGTTTCTCTGACCAATCCAGACTAAGTAATAAACCATGGATTTTTTTAATACTTCTGAACAATTCAGAATTACAACTATTACAGTAAGTTTTAAAAATATTTTTAAGAATGATAACCTCTGAGAATACTAAAATCAGCAAGCAATCATTTCACTGAGGTTTTTGAAAGCTGAAAGCTAGATGAGATTAATTATTCTTTGCAGATTATTTACTTAGCTGTAATATAGGCCATTCATAATGCTTTCTCTTATGATACTTTTGAAAGTAGAATATTATTTGCTTCTGTAATGACTCATTATTATTCAGTGCTCTGCTGTTAGGGAAAGATTGTAGTGATTCTTTAAGTATCAGAAATTGAAATGGGTCTTTTTGCAAAGATTCTACTTTTATGTTGTTATTGACTGCTATGTTCTTAATCTTTCTTGTGTTAGGTAGCTCCTAATATTTTGCAGTTTACCAGAGTCTCTTAAAATTATTGGTTTAGAGTTTTAGGAACAAGAGAACAAAATTGGGAGAAGATACTAATGGAAACTTATGGTAATTAATTTTTTTTTAAAAAAAGATATGATTACCGATCTGGCATATATTTTATGTCTCTTGGTGTCATTTGCTTAAAGGACCAACCTGTAAAATCACTATTTGAAACAATTTTTTTCACACCTGCAAGTTATTTCTGTAAAGCAGGCAGGCACACACTGCAGCATAGATTTCATCAGGTTTATATGTAACTGACTGAGATGCTGATAAGCAAAGTTGATGTAACTTACAGTCTCTTTGTTGCAGATTGCATTTTTCTGAATTAATGGATATGTAAAGTTATCCTGCTGAAATTATTCTAGAATAGGTCAGTGAGACTTAATGAGTAATATTTTTTTCCTGCCAGAAGCTTTTATTGTAGCTTTAGCTTGCACAGCTAGTTCTTCAGTACCTTACTATTTTGATTCCATTTATGTTTTCATATTCTGTCTGTCCCAGATCTCATGATAAAAGCCTTGAAAAATGACTGCATATGTGGGCAGCTATCAGCATCAGTGAACTACTTGGTCAGCCTCCTGCTCTTGGGCAAATTTGAAACAAAAGTTGTAAATACTAGTCACTGAGAAGAAGAAAGTTTGGGGTACTTTTGTTGTCTTTAAGAAACTGTTAGCTTGGAAGATGCCACAGGGATGCTAATAAACTGACTTTTCCTGAACCAGGTTAGTCCAGCCTAGTACAATACCAGCCTGAATAGTATCTTCTTATTTCTGCTGGTTAGCGTTTCAAGAGAGTGCTGAGAGAAGTCAGAAGGTCTCTGCAGAAATGTGAACACTTAGGGGGATAGGAAAATTCACATTGGAAAGTACTTCAGGAAGTAATCTATTCCAAGGAAAACTTGCTCTAGTTGATCAAAGCGTGCTTGAATCTGGCACAATATTCGCAGTGGGGTCTTATCCTGAATAAATCCATCCTTACTGTTCCCAATGAGCTTTTCCTTGAAGTGCTCCAAAATGTGTTCCAAAAGGATGTGCCATGATTTGCAAAGGGACTGAAAGTAGTTTCTCAGGAGTTCTTTTGGCATAAAAGGTGTTTTTCATAAAAGGTTGCAAGTCCCCTTTTAAGTCTAATTTTTCTGATAGGCCTTAAGTGCTTCAAAATAACAGGTACGTTCTCGTGATCTGTACCCTAAAGAGCTGGAATGAAATTGTACTGGAGAGTGGAATACTGGCAAATGGAAAGGCAACACTGCACTGTAGCACAGGATTTAGTAATTGCAGTGGTGTTTCTAGCAAACCAAAACAGTTAATATTTTCCATTCTTTGTCCTCAAAGTACCAATATCAAACTTCCCTTTATGTGTATTTAATGCTAGAACATTGGCAGAGTATAACTGTAACTTGAGTAACAATGAAAAATATTAGCCCCTTTGCAAGTATACCAAGTAGATCAACTTGAACGTTTAATGAAGTTTAAACCAGGTTACATTTACAACATAATTCTGCTTAAAGAAAAGGGCAAGCATTGTCCTCAGGAGGAAGTATAACTAGATGAAAGTTTTTAAAACTTCTCTAGGTAAGCGATACAAACCGATTCAATTATATGCTAAAAAGTTGTCACATCTAGATAGGTTCTTGAGAACATAGAATCCAGTGGCTCCCTTCCAATAAAATCAAAAGAAGATTGGTACTTAAAAAATAGGAATGGAAAATAGATCCAGGAATGTGCAGTAGTGCAAATATTGAGAAAGAGTTTTTTTTATAAAATAGTATCAGAAAAATGCAGCCCCTTCCTTATGTGTATACAGTGATGTTTTTTCTAAATAACATTTTTTTTTTCCAGTGATGGGGCCTTTATGCCATTGTTCGCTATGATTAGCATTTGGTGCAGTGCAGTTACGGAACTTGTTTTTAATATGTTCAGAGGTTCCTTCCCATGCATCTTCCTGACAGCACGTGTCTGGTAGTTGTGTTGTACTGTTAAGCAGATCCACAGTTTATGGATGTCTTTATATCTGGTGCAAAGACCTTGTCTGTAAATTTGGCTTTGTTTAACAACATAATTTTATTTGTGAGACTTTTTTTCTATTATCTGCATTTCCTCACACACCCTTACCTTGCCCAGTGTGTACACACTTCCTTGTATTTTGAGCGATGCCATGAATAAGAGAGCTGATTTCTGTCATAAGGCATGCAAAGAAGTAATCTTCAGTACTCTGCAAAGTGTGTGAATTCCAGGTGTTCCTGGAACCCTTACGCATGCAGCTCTTCTGTGCATATCAGCAGGAGGTATATATACACACAGTAGTGCAAAATCAGATCCCCACTTTACTTATGCTTAGTAACTTTACTGATTAACTGCAAAAAGACCTATATACCTGAGATTTTGCTCAACTGTTATTAAGAAAAGTGAAAGGAGAATACAAACACACATACAATCCACACATTGTGGGATAAGTTCCTGAAATAGAAAAATGGGGTATTTAAAAATATGTATACAAATTCAGTAATGAGCTATTAGATTATTTTCCTCACAGGAGGTGTGTGGCTACTTGGAAAATACCTTTGCTAACAGGACACCGTGATGAAATACTGTTGTTCTGCTAGTACTTCACAATTAAGAAGTGGGAAGAGTTTTGGCATGTCTTTCAAATTAATCTATCATTGGGGCTTCATTATTTTATCATGAGTTATTACCTTCCATCAAGTCATACTGCATGCAAGGTAACAGAATGGCTGGAAATTTTGGGTTAGGAGAGAAAATTTCTTTTTATGTATTTCATAGACAACTTCTTGTATGTCTTTCTGTAGGTATAATTAAGGGAAACCCATATTGCAGAGGCTTCTTCATTACTAAATGCTGAATGACAAATGCTTTTTGTCTTCTACTGAATTTTTTTTTTAAGTACAACAAGCTGCTACAGGGAGTGTCATAACCATAAAGCAGAAGAATGAGTTTGCAAATGGGGAGGTTATTTTCAAACAGGAAAATGGAAACAGAGGGAAATTGTGTTGATTACTGTTTTCCTTCCTTGTAACTAGTGCTCACACCAGCTTCATACCATGTTTAATTAACATCATTCATCCATTAGCAACTCTTTTGTTTATTATTGGTTAGAAATGTTTCTACTTCACTGGGGCATATTAATGTGAATAAAACATTGCAGCATCTGCAGATGAAGACTCTTGGGGTTTTACTCTAAAATAGGAAGACTATCTCATGCTAAATACGTTTTAAAAGGCAATGATAAGTCTTTGTTTCAAAGTTTTACTGTGTGCCCTGTAAAATGCACATTCATGTAGAGGACCTCAGTGTTTCTGCTCTCCTTCTGAGTGAGTTAGCCACTACTTGTTCTGAAACATTTGTTCAGAAAACTTGATTAATTTGCCATTAAAAAGGAAATGATCTGCTGATTTTTATTTTAGTCTCACTTTGCAGCACATATGAGATTATTCTGGGAAGTGAATAGTTTCATTATCTGTGCAATGAAGTTTACTCAGTATTCCTTTACAGCTCTAGTGGGATGTTAGGTGGTTAAAATCAGAAGTGGGTTTATCAGTAAGGATGAGGGTTGTGTGAAGAGAAAGCTGTATGTCTGTACATACAGATGACAGATGGTTTCTCTTCTCAAAGTACATGCTGCTTTGATAGCTACTTAAATTTTAATCAGCAAAGTCTAGACCAGCTTATGATGTATGGAGACATTCAGATCCATTTCTGATTCCATCACTGTGGTTGCCCTGCAGACCCAGTACAAGTTAAACTTTGAGTGCTGCTGAATCCTGACTACATGAATCTTCATTTCGTAATTATTTCTTTGCCCCAGTGGGTGAGTAACAATAACAAATCTTGATCTCTTTAATGGTAGCAGATTTTTTTTATGGAAAGTTACTCACTACTTGATGTTTCTATATTCACTCTAATTGAGATGAAAGACTTTGTATCTGTAATTACCATTCCCCTGAGATTATTCAGGCTAGTCATTTATAGGTAATTTAAGCATTAGATTTGTAGCTTTAGCAAGGAATTATCTATTGTGACCTGTGTAGTGTGGCACTCTCTTTGGGAGCTTTCATAGAAGCTGTTTTTACAAACACATACTGGTGGTTGACATCTATAAATGTTTTTCAAGGTTGCATTTACTACTATTTTGGTGAGTTTGGTTTGCTGTAGAAAATGAAACCTATTGCATAACCACATACTATGAACATAGGGTTTAGTCTTTTAAATTATTATTGAAGAAATACAGTTGCAAACTATAATATTTCAGTCACTAAGGTCACAGCAGGCTGTTCTTATTTGGAAATAATTTTTGAATTTTGAAATGGTGAACTGTTTCAGAAGGCCATTGCACAAATGCCTGGTATTCTGCTCTATTCAGGGAGCTATATTTTTCAAACAATTTCACGTGTGATGATTGGTTTTTCTGCTAGACTCTGGATAAAATGTCATTAAAATAATATTTGTGATGGAATTATCTCCAAACTGTGTCTAATTTTGTCCTGTTCTTGAGTTAATTTTTCTCCCTTTGCATGAGTTGACACGGTTTGAGAAGACCGCGTTTTAGGCCAATACAGTATTTCAGATTCTTTGCATAATTTTGCTTTAAATTTTCCTTTGTCACTTTAATTCCAGTCCTAATTATGGATGCTTTTCTCTTTTTCACAATAGATACTAATATATTTAAATATCGTATGGGTGCTATTATTATCCTACCCTGAAATGAGCAGTATTCTATATATGTCAACGAAGAAGGAATTTCTGCAGCATCTCCCATTCTTTGGAGCTTCTTTATACTAAATTCTAATTTACAAAATAGTTATAAATTTAGTTACATGGCTGTAAGATGATGTTGATTGTGATTGTACTTTGCTCCCAATTTATTTTTTTCTTGTTAATCATGCTGAGCTTACACTTCCTATGTCATTGACCTAAGTAGGTGAAATAAGTATGTACATATAAGAATTAGGATATTCTTTTAATATAATTGCAATATATAAAGGATATTAATTTTTCTTTTAGCAGCAAATCCAAAAATCTCAGCTGAAAGTCCAATGAAGAGAAAGAGTTTCTGATGAGGAGTTCTTTAGGCAAATGTAAGATAGTAGGTGAAGTCGTCAGTTTTTGTCGTGTTGGTAACATTTTACTGTACACCTCTCTCATGCTTCACTCATTGCTCAGTACTTAAAGCAAGTTTCTCTTAAATTTTTTAATTTAAAATTTTTAAATTTAAAATTTAAAACTTTCTGGACACTGTTTTTTTTTTCAAGGTGAAATAGGTTGTGTTTGATACCGCAAGTGGCGTTTTATGTGTCTGTAACATTGTCAAAAAGAATCATCTTTAATCTATAATGTTTGCATGTTAAACTTGCAATAAAGCTTGTTTTAATAGCAGAGTTGTCTAATACTTGTTGGAAGAAGTGCAACAATGCACTATGACAGCTTCTGATTAAAAATATTGATTAATTCCATTTCTCACTTCCTGCTGGGGACAGTCATAGGTATTCACTAAAACCCCTCACATTTCTTATTTCTCATTTTGCTAGAGGGAAACCAATGAAAAGTTGGTCAGTGTAACTGTATTTACAAAAAAGACTCTGAATTTTGCTGGAATTGATGGATTAACAAAAGGTAATGATAAAAGATTATAAAAAGATTCCTTTTTTATATCACTTTTGAACTTCTACACAAGTGCTCAGAAAAAAATTCTAATCAATTAATAGCATTTTTCCCCCTAACCTGAGGCCATTATCTTCCATGTTAGGAAAAATAACATCTAAATGAAAAAAAATTATGTGACATTTATCTAAGATATTGTGTTTGTAAATCAAAAGGCCCTCTTTTCTATTGATGGCACCTTTCTCTGTTTCTGTCCACTCTTTGCTGTCCTCCAAAGGGAGACTAATTCTATTCCACATGTCTGCATGTGAATCAGAAAAGGCTCCGCTGTGAAGGCTATCCCACAGAGTCATGTTCAGGTAAGTCTGAATGATTAAATGTAATATTTTAACATTTCACAGTGTAGTCGTTCATTTTTACACAGGAACTCACTAAATGTTGTTGGATAGTTGCTGTCACTGCAATATTGTGAGAACAAATTGATTTGTTTATTGGTACAATTTTTTTTTTTTTCTGTACATTGCTCTTGCTTTTTCTGCCTTCCTCTTTTGCTAGTGTGTATGTAAACAGTCCCGGTTTAAGATTGTGCATTTATTCTGAGCCCCAAAAGGAGCTGGGGGAAATTGACAGGGGAGGGGTTGGAACTGAAGGCTCCTGAGCCCTACTCATGACC
>JAVJGJ010000030.1:13513848-13524733 GCA_035590215.1 Microhierax caerulescens | reverse complement strand
AAGAACTCTGAAGTTTGGTCATGTGTACTCCCTATATTGATTTAGTATTAGACTTGGGAAGAAATAAATTGTTCTGCTGAAGCTCTTCTTGTTTCTGTGGAGCTTTTCTTGAGTGGGGTTTGACATCTATGTTTGGGGATTGCACTAGGGAATATTTAATTTATATTTATTGTCTTTATACCATCTCTGAAAACAGAGCTTTATTGGCGCACTAGTCATTTTTCCCCTCCACTGTTCTGCATTACATTATCTGCCTTATTCTGCCACCTTCCAGTGCAAACTTAACAACTGCTGCATTGATCACTTAATTTTTTTTGGTACAAATAGTTATAGAAGTAGATTAAATATTGCTCAAGATACTTGCAAACATTTTAGAGATTTTAATGGGTGTTCTTCTATTCATAAATAAATAATAGGTATACTCTTTTATTCAGAAAAAAAAACAACCCCCACCCCACCCCCACTTTTCCTACAGGTTTAAGACAGAATTGGGCTTTAAGAGTAAAATGCTGCTTATATCCACATAAAATACCTCATTGTCTTTTTAAAAAAATTATTTATTTATTATAATTTCTTTTTCCCAAATTACAAAAAGAATAGGAGAATAATTTCCATAACCATATTGTTTGCTTTCAATGGGTAAATACTGTCTTGAACATGATACATATTTAGCAAAGTAAATTTTTAGAAATGATTTTTGAAGAAAAATTGTTAAGTAGTTCTGTTTATTTTACATCAGACTTTTTTGGTATCTGATAACTTTGCGAGAGCTGTTGCAGAAAATGTAGCAATTGTGAAGGTGAGTAAAATTTGATATCAGTTTTTAATTTCTAATACAGAAGTCAAAACAACTTCTGGAAGGACTAAAAACTTGAACTTTTGTACTGTATCACCTGTGAATAAGCTCCAGTCCAGAGCTGCATTTATGACATTAATCCTTATAGAAAATCGGACCAATTCTCCTCTTATAATCAGCTAACAGAAAGGAGGATTTTGCACCTGTATGAATGTTACTAAAAGTAATACTGTCACCATAAAAATAAAAAAAAAGTTTTCACTTTTCTTCAAAAACCTTTTTCTCTCTATTGGAACGAAACACTAAAAATGGTTAAAAGATTAAAAAAATAACTACCCCACTCTCAGACAAAAACAAACATAGATGTGGTCTGCAGACCTTTTACTACTTGATATCCCCCTGCCTATGGACTGCATCTTTAAAAGAAAAGCTGCCTGCTCCCATCATTGCTGAGTCAGCAATGGCATTGTGTGTAGGTTTGAATAAAAGCCCACTCTGCTATATAATGGAGGCCTTACTTTTCTTTCCCCCATTTTTACAGCTGTATTTCTTGTGGTCATTCAGCTTTCCACTTTCGTTCTGTGATTGTGCTGGGACATGAAAGCTGTTTTCTCTGGGTGGCTTTATTTTATTTTACCATAGTTGCTAGTGTTACAAGTTACAAGGGAAAAGGAGGGCATGTTTATCACAAGGCCGTTGGCCTTGTTTTTGTTTGGTGGAACTCATAGCTAAAATCAGATCTGTCACTGATCTCAGCACTTAAAGCCTTCCTGGTTTCTTTACCACTGTCTTCATCCTCAGAATTGTAAATCAATACCCTTTGATCTAAACATAAAAGCCTGGCAGGCTTACATTGTGGATATCTTCCCCTATGCCTGGCTTCATTCAGTTCTATTGCTAAATCTGGTCTAACGATATCAAATGCAGTACTGAACTGACAATTAATAGCTCTGCTCAAGACAGCCAGAGAGTAATTTCTAAGAAAGTTGAGACAAACTTTGCATTGTAGTGCTCTATCTTTCCCCCTCCTTTTTCATACTAAGCATATGCAAGTAGCTTTTTGAAAGAAGTAAGAAGTAGCTGAACTAGGAAGTTTGAATGCTTTTTCCTTAAAATTTGAATTATCTGAGGAATAATAAAAAAAAAATATTCAAAAGAATCTTGAGCAATATGTCTCAAAATGTTGAAGAATTCTGAGGAACAGAAGTGTTTTGCCTACATCAATTTTGACCATCTGGAATAAGCTGTAACTACAACAAAATACAGTTGCCTCCTGCTTTTGCAAAAATCAATTTTTAAACTTTTCAGTATCTTGTTAGTTTGCTTTTACAGTATAGTACTGAATGGTGTGTCATCTCTTTTGTTTGCTTTTGCATAGTGAGCACTGGTGTGGGTTTTTTTTTCTTTTGCTCAGAGTCTGGACAGCGGAAATTAAAGAGTTACTTTTTGCTATGATTTGGGAGACTATTATGGTATACAAAATGAATATTTAAGGACTTTTTAATTATTATTAAGGAATAATTTAGTACTTCTCAGGACTTTTATACTGCAACTTTTCTATCCAAAATTAGGAAAGTCTTTTGCTAAATTAACTGCTGCAGACAGCTAAAAATTGTAAAAGTGGCATTGAGACAATATTTTTGAGATCATCAGTGTCTCTTCTGTTGAAAAAAGAGAATCAAGTCCAATCCTTCCTAGTTACTTCATCTGAAATGTACTAAGACGATGGTGAAAGGGGACTGTTGGAACCACTTAGCTACATGGTGTTATAGGTAAAACATCTGAGTAGTCCTTATCCTTCCATTTCCCTTGTTGGTTCTTCACTTCCACCTTCTGTTTAATACCTCAACTGCCTTAAGCATGTATGCCTACAAATTCCGGATTGAATACAATGTTGATTTTAATAGCTGAGAATTTTTAGGGGATGAGTAAAAAAGGATCTTAACTGAATCAGCTATGCTATTGAATGTGAAATCAGTTTGACACATGATTTAGACTGCTAGGTTTTTGTTTGAGTTCTTCCAATGGATCAATACTTGAAAAGTATTTTTGATCATTTTAATTGCAAAATGATGATAGTCAGAAAATTACAAAATTGAGATCTTACTTAAAGCACCAGTTTTGTATGCTTCATCAAACAATCATGAATTTTCGTGATTGATCCATTTGTTCTTTTGTTCCACTGGGTTTTTAAGTCTTTAGCCTTCACATTCTAAAGCTCTTTCTGCAAAATCAGGGCTTGAAAATTAATTTTCTTTCAGAATGATTGATTTTAATCTGATTCTAAAAGTTAGGGATTAAAGCATTGAAACAGCTATCTGAATTTTTACTATGTTGTTGCTGACACTACAGTTTTGTTTTATATTGACTACAGCATAGTCAATAATTTTACTCAAGCCTTGAGAATGAAATGTGGTTCTTGTGACTAAGCTCAAAAGTGAGCTCCTGAGGGAAGCTCTTCATGTTATGGAAAACATGGGAGCCAAACTACTATTCTCCAGGTTTCATGTTTCCTCTAGCTGTTATCCAAGCTGCGTTCTCTTTCTTAAAACAGTGATGTCGAATTGCTTTTATGCACTAATAACCTAAACTCCTACTGTGTTTTCCAAGATGCCAGGAATCCTCAATGTCAATTAATCAGGTATTACAAACCTGTGCTTTCTTGTAATTGATTCTATAAGGCAGTGATGTTGTTTGAATACAGAATTTTGCAGCATATTGGAAAATTGAAATGTATAGGAAACAGAAAATTACTGTTTTGATTAAGTTTAAAGTAAGTAGCAATATCTCTGGCAGTTGGAACAATCTAAGAAGACTTCCTGAAAGAGCAAAGCTTTTTCCTGTGTAACTTAACATTGTAATGCAATGACTTAGTCAATAAATAACTCATGTCTTCACTATTTGAGTAATAAGCACTGTTGTGGCTGAAAACTTAGCTCCTTTGACAGAAGGATATCTTATTTCTGGCTGTTTGCCATATAGGCACAGCTCATCTATCACAAATGATTTGTTTGTGACACTTTCCTATTATTTTCAGCTGTGAAAGCTGTATGACCTACTGTAGTAACAGCTTATCCTGAGGAATGTGGATATACAGAAAACATTTTACTGTCACAGATACTTCACGCATAAAGAAATCTGGCATGACTGCTGAAGCCTGTTGATTACTCAGGATTTATCTCTGTATAACTAAGAGCTGATTTTAACCTACTGTTTTATGCTTTTAAGCTCCTATTTATAAAAAATTAATATTTTTTAAATGTTACATAGCTTTCTGTTGTAGTAGAATGAAAGTATAACTACAGTTATCGTAAGTGGGGCAAAATTTTTCATTGGAAAAAGTCAATGAAATTAGACCAGGGAAAGTAAGATTAGAATTTAATACAACTGTTACAAACACATTTTCCTAGGCAAGCCCTGCAAGAGTTAATATCTGATCATATGCTGCAAAATAGCAGTGAATGAAGCCTGGCAGAAATGTGGTTTTAAAGTAATGATCTACCTGATGGGGTAAAAAGCTATTTCTGTTAATTGCATCTTTGCAATTGAAATTTACTGAAAAGCATCACAGTTTAATATACCTATAGAAATATTTCAGATTTCTAACCCTCAATCATGATGTATAAATGGTTTTCCATTTAAAAGTAAAAATAATCAAATATTGCTGAAAGAACCTGACTTTTTTATACTCAAGGACTGCAGGAGCTAAAATAATCCACATAATTTTGTCTGCAATTATCAGTCAGGTGTTGGATTTTCATTCCAGCTCACAACAGCCAGAGTTCTAAAAGTTCCCAACAAGGATTTTTTTTGTTGTTGTTTTTATCTTATTGACTTCTAAATCTCTGTAAAATAAACACAAACTGAATTTTAGATATTTTCTGATTTTGTCTTGCCCACTGGTGACCTGGAACTAAAGCACCTTTGTTGTGAAAATCTTGGCCTAAAACTAAACAGGTGTTCCTTGGCCTTGAAGAAAAGAAAGCATGTTTTCTTGTCAAGAAATGTGTAATGAACTATTACAATTTCTATTGAAATTTTTTCACTTTTCTAGAACTTTGTTTGTTTAATTTTTATAGGAAAACTTTTTTGAGAAACACGAGGAGAAAAAACCAGAAAAACATATTCTCTGTTTTCATATTGCGTGGGTATTTCATGGTATTTTGCCAGAATAAAAACCTACATTGATTTTCCCCTTTTAAAAGGGATGGTGACATTCTCTTTGATTTTAATCTTAGCAGCAATGTGAACACTGAGTGTTTCTGGCAGTTGTGTTCTTTATGTGACAGGTCTATGGATTAAAGTAGCCAATTAAGCAGGGATGTGGTTTTAGTTGACTTTTTTCTTTCCATGAATGCAATGTAAGAAACAGTGGTTTTCAAAATGTGATTTCCTGATTAGTGCCCTGCTATATTAATATCACTGTGGCACGTTCTTGCTATTTCTATTGAATACTAATATATTAGGACTCAATAAAATGGCGACTGTTTTATAGCAACTTAGTAAATATATTTGTGGTGTAAAATGCAGTTTGTTGCATGGTAGAAGTGAAAATGAAGACACAGGTACTATGAAATATATCATTAAATAGATTGCTCTATATTAAATTCAAACAGATCAAATACAGTAAGAATGATAACAGGAAGAATAATGGTATGTGTAATGGTTCTTACCACAGAATTAAGATACTAAAGCTGAACATGAGAACCTGTGTGTGTGATTGCTTCTCAGCATAGCAGATCAGTATGAAGATCCATAATTGACACTTTCATGCAGCTCAGATATCAGTGACTGTCACAGGTTTCATATCAGTTTGCATAAGTTACAGTAA
This sequence comes from Microhierax caerulescens, assembly GCA_035590215.1. Taxonomy (NCBI): domain Eukaryota; kingdom Metazoa; phylum Chordata; class Aves; order Falconiformes; family Falconidae; genus Microhierax; species Microhierax caerulescens. Next base: position 13,519,106 of record JAVJGJ010000030.1, on the reverse strand, counting down.
CTTTTATTTTTTAAATTGTTTTTCAGGGTTCATAACCCAATTAAGTGAAACTACAATAGTATTTGATTTGATAACATCTTTCTGGTAATTACATTTTTATTTTTATATCAGAATGGCTGAAAAGAATTTTAGTAATATTCAGTTTATCTCTGCTCTCCTGGAACCTAACAATGAAAATGAAAGCTTTGCCCTTTTCAACTGAAACCCACTAGTTTAGAATTAAAGGTCTTTTACAGTTCAGTCTAGTTCAATTGACTTGCAATATTAATATCAAAACTGAAAATCAAAATATATTAAAAGACTTAATCGTCATTATTTATCTATTGAGGATTAAATAAAGAAACTAATTTGGAGAATTTTTTTTTTGCTATTTTCATAACAATGTTATCCATTTTAAGCCTTTTTAAGAAAAAGTTGATTACAACCTCTATTGTAAAATATCCTTTATGCATATTGACCAGGCAATGGAGGAAGCTGATAATTTTATTATGGCTAGGTGGAATGAACAATTACAAATAATGAGCACCGCTTTTTTAATTTTTTTAAGAAATATTTGTATATGAAAACATAGTATCACTTGTGCTTATGAATGAGAGATCTAAGGACAGGAAATTTTTCCAAAAAAATGATAAGATATTCTTTATCCACAAGTCTTACAACAGTTGGTAAGATCTAATTATGGATAGTTGTTTGTATTTATTAAATAAATGAGAATCAATCCACATCAGAAATCATTAAAATGCAGCTTAAACAGGTTCTAAATAAGCTGAAGTTTAGACAACTATCTCAGCACATGCATAACATCAATCTTTTTACTATGGTATAACATGTTGGGACTGAGATGCATAATTGTCATTGCTAGTTCTAGCCGCTGTCTTGAAGTCAGAAATAACATTTTAGATTCTTCTGTATTGTAGCTATTCTGTATATTGTAAGTGTAGGTTCATAGGATAATTTAGGTTGGAAGCAACCTCAAGAGTTCTCTTGCACAGCCTTGAGCTTAAAGCAGTAGTGAGCTATGACTTCAGACCAGACTGCTCAGGGCTGTTTTTGGTTGGGTCTTGACAAGGGTGGAGGTTGCATAACCTCCCTGGGTAACCTGTTCTGCTGCCTGACTGTCCTCATGGCTAAAGCTTCTCCTTATAGCCAGTCTGAACATTTATTGTTTCAAGTTATCACTGCTGTTGCTTGTCCTCACACCATAACACCCTACACCACTTTGAAGAGCCTGGCTCTGTTTTTTCAGTAACCTCCCAGTGGGTATTGAAAGGTGGTTGTTTGGTTTGCCTGGCAGCTTGGTCTCCCCCAAAACTTTTCCTTGAGTCTGAGTAAGACCAATTTGAAGAAAAAGTTTGCTATGTTTTCTTGCTATTTCCTATTTTCTCAGGGCTCTGTCTACCTTTTTTTTTTTTAAAAAAAAAAAAAAATAAAATCATTCTGTTGATTTAATAGGTCTCTGAAAAATTGTTCACAGTAGTGGTAATTAAAATTATTCATGTGGTATTCTTAGAATCTAGTTTGATTGCTGTTTGATTGGTTCCTATGTGATATTGATGACTTCTGTAGGAATAAATTCTGAAAGGACAGTTAATTCCAAATTAGCAAATTAAAGTTATCTTTTATTGTTATTCCATTCCATCTGTATATGTGGTTTAGAGTATTCCACTGTAGGGGCATGAAGACAGGGGGTTGTTTGATGTTGATGGCATGCAGCTGTGGCCTTGCTTTGATGATGTGCAGCTGTGATCCTGCAGCAAAGTGGTTAAATAGCTATGAGGGAGTGTGGGGAAAAAAATGAGATGAAGCAGAGACAAGGAGGAGGAGAGGCTGGCTGGAAGAAGAGCCCAGGATGAAGAGAATGCAGAGGACGCAGCTAAGAGTAGCCTGTGGTGGGCAGCAGCTGGTTGCGTGGACAGCAGAGTTTGACTAATGGTAAAGCTTTTGACTGCACGTGTACAGATTGTAAACTTATGGAAGCTGTGGCTAGCTAATAGTAAAGGTCTTTGCTTAACCATCCTTACAAAGTCCATGCTATCGTACACCACATTTTGCTATGCTTCTTTTTGTAATGCTTTCAAGTAGCATCACAAACTCAGTTTATACCACATGATTATAAGTATTACAGGAGATAAGCAACATAGCCACCCTATTTCCAGAATGGAAAGTAGGAAAAGTTGTTGACTTCTCAAACTGAGAATTATACTTTTCTTATGCCTCATAATATAGTAAGTAGCAAACAGCTAAAGTAAATTCTGAACAAAATTAACCTCTTTGATTTTCTTATTAAGATTAGAAATGAAAAACCTGTCCACTAAATTTGTACACCAATGTGGTCTTTGCTTCGAGGCTTTTGAAAGGAGGTAGCTGTTTGTATCTCAGCTTTGTTTGTAGTTTACTTTTTCTTTTCTTTGTGATTCTTCTAAGTGACAAAGGTTTGGGGGGGAGGTCTCCTAAGGGATTTGGAACTATTTTAGGATATATCAACATGCATCTTTGTTGTAATTTTCCAAAATATATTGTTGTATACAGATTGCAAAATAATAACGCTTTCCTCTTCTGCACATCTTTTAGAGATTTCAGAGCATGTTGCAATTAAGCCCCCCAAATCACTATATTTGCATGAGGAGTGAGGTGTAAGTACAAGGTTACAAAATAGGGACTTCAGACCAGATAATCTTTAGGTTTCTAAATAACCTTTACATGTGGACTGGCAGCTAATGGGAATTTCAAAAGAGCTTTGGTGACTAAAATAATCTTTGAAACTCTAAGCAACCAAATACCTTAGTAAATCAGCCCTTTATGGTCCACGTGTGATGTTCTACTGAATGCTTCATATAGTCTATCTTGCTTATTTAAAAGAGGAAAATAATATTTGTTGGTTCAATTTTTGTCTTTAAATTCCTTCAGCGTTGTCCAAAAAATTGGATAATGTTTTTACCACAACAGTAGCAATAGTCTTTATCTCAGCCTCTAAATTAAGAGGGATCATGTTAAATTTCATGTGCTGTACATTATTAATAAAAAATAAAAGTCCAGTCATTAGAATGAGAGGTCATTAACGTAATTATTCTGGGTCCTGATTAAACAAATGCAAATGGCTGGATCAGCAGAACTGCAGATACCAAAATAATTAATATCAAAGCAAATATTCACCAAATTGCTTGATATTCCTGAAAAAGAATGAAAAAATTACAACAGCTAGAAGACTGAAAACTTTTCCACTGGATTCTGTATGAACCAGAAAATAAACGTAAACGTTCTATTTATGTTTAAAGAACATAACAGGAGGAGTGCATACAGTATAGTAATTCATTGTGCATCAGGAAAAAATATCTCACCAAGGAAGAATTGAATATCACTGCTAAGAGCAGATGTATCTTTTTCATGTATGAAATGCATGGACAGTTAATTTTCCTTGGTATCCTAGGTTTACAGGACATTTTGCTGAACTTACATGGGTAATGACAATACAGTATAACCTCTTGATGCTCGGATATATGAGATTTTTATGCAAATTCACATTAAATATATATGAGGCATAGATACAGGATAGGAGCTGCTATTTTGTTCAGTTATTCATAACAGGAGTTGCTATGGCATCATTCTGCTGCTGTTATACTGAAGTTGGTCTATTAAGCCATTTTCAGTGTTAAGGGTGCTGAACTTCTTCAGATTGGTGGCAGAGAACAACTGCAGTAATGCTACCAAAGTTAGTTGCTATTCACTGATGGAGAGTTTGGATATGATTTTGAACAATTTTGCTTTATAGTGAAATTTGCAGTCTGTCTTCTGGATTGTTATTATTCAACTATATTAAAAAATCTGCTTTGATGTCTCATGTTAGTCACTGTCACACAGTGTGGGGAAAACGAACTATATATACACCAATGAGAGAGAGATATATGGAGAGAACTGCACAGTCCTTAAAATTCTCAAATATTCTACACTGAAATATCTCATTGCTTCTCTACTCAATAACAGTCTCTTTGCTGCTCACTTCATGTGGATTTCTATACCGCTGTTCACGAAAGAAGACTAATACAGAACTGTGAGACAGAAGTATAAAACCTGTCAAATATTTTTGTTTTCTTTTTCAGCCTGAAATAACAAGGGATAGAAAAGGGAATTTAGCTTAACTGCTTTGCTAATTCTCCTTTTAGTATCATTAACCCAGGGACATCATGTTAATTTAACGTAACAGTTTTATCACCTGTCTTCCCCTTCCTACCAGCTCAGCATCTAGTCAGAACTAAATGCAGAGGCGAACCTCTGAGGCTGTAAGTTGCTTTAGGTGGTACTCCACCGGCCTGAGGTGCCTGTTACAGGAAGAATGTATCATTCATTGCCTGGAGGAGTTCTCACCACTGGGTTTAATGGGAACCTTCAAAGCTGGGGTGGACTAGCTACCTGATTTCTTGGTGGCTGATGTTAGATGAGATTAATTTTACCTGTGGAGCTAAAGTGAGGTCTGTAGTCAACCTGTTGTTTTTAACTGCTTTTTATGCCTGAAAATGCTATTTAGCAAGCTACTGAAGTAGACACTTTAGGTATATACATATGCCTTATTTTACTGGTGGACTTGGAGATTCCAGAAATTCCTCAAGGATTTCTTTATTGAGACCAATTATATATCCTGACATGGTAATCTGTATTCCCATTGCAGTCACAGAATCATGTCTTGAATATCATTGGATAGCTCTTCCTCCTGGCCAACATCATTCTCTATTTTTCCACTTCTGTGTGGAACGTAGTGGAACACCACATGTACCTCTGTCTTGTAAATGGGAGGCAGGGGAAGAATTGCTGATTTCTAAGTTATTTGAAATGTCATTTACGAGACTGGAAGTCTCCCTAGAATGTGCAGTACAGCTAATTAATTCTTTGTAGTGCAAAATATTTCATTATAACATAAAAGTTTATTGAAATGGTAAGTTTCACATGAAAAGGATCAATTAAAATGAAACTGTTGTAATAATCTACTTCCTGGCCTTTTTAGTCTCAGTTTATGTTTTTACATATAATTTTGTAAATTTATTTTCTTATCTTCACCACTACCAGTATAGATAATCTTTTGGGCCAATGTGTTAGGTCTTTTCTCTTTTAAGCCATGGCATTAAAAAAAATTAAAAATCTCCTAAAACATGTCCTTTTTCAGAATGGGGTGGTTTTCTGTGGTGTGCTATTTTTACTTTTTTTTTTTTTTTTTTTTTTTTTTTTTGGGTGGTGGTGGGTGGTAGTATTTGGGGTGGGGGGGGGGG